>JBDJHY010000001.1:30462066-30480967 GCA_039654485.1 Withania somnifera | reverse complement strand
GAGTTAAAATGCACTTGTAGAATCGTTGGTGTGGACGGTAAGAGAAAGCATGTACTTGTACATTCATTTTCAAGTGCAGATGTAATCAAAACAGTGATACAAAAAACTACTTGTCGAAGAAAAAGATATGATAAGTGTTCTGATTAAGACCTATGTTTTCAACAGGCATAGTCTTCTCCTACTTGAGATAAATTTAGATGCCTCGGGATTCATAAAGATTAAAATGTGCAAATATTACAAAAATTAAAAACCAAAATTCATCAGGATAATCCTTGAATAACAAAGTTCAACGATTACAAAAGTGACAACCACTTATTCAAAAAAAGTGAGAACCAATTTTATCTGTAGGTCAGTCCTTGTACATTCCAAAGTGACATTCCACTTATTCAAATATAAACTCAACCACCCACCAAATCATTAGCCACAAACTCAAACTCGTATAATTTCTTTACCCAATAATCTTTTATCCTCCAATAAAGTTGCAAATACCCTACTACACCTCAATCTCAAACTCCAGATGGGGTCGGTTGTGTAAACCTCAGTGAGCATGTCACTCCATTTACGCTCATCTTAAGTCAATATTGTACAAAATAAAAATAGAAACAAAAATACATTCTCTAATAAAGTTTTATCTTAGAAATAAACACATTCCAGCAGAGTTAGAAGAAATAATGTAATATCTGAGTACTTACCCTTTTCAAAGAATCTGACCTCCGCATGTAAGCCTCGGTCCCCGAAAGCTGCATGTCTTCTTTTCGGAATTTCTGAAAACATTCCACATATACCATTGGAACAAAGTTAGATAAGCTAAATGTAGCCACGCCAAACAGAAACAAACGATTGTACAAATGAATTACTGAGTGTCCTAAATTGAGAATTATCTTTTCAACGAGAGATTATCAAACTGATAAAATTTAGAACGAAAAGATGCTTAAAAAGGGTTCTTGACTAATTCCAAAATTTGTGTTCTCCTAGAGGACCTAGACACATATGAGGAGTAACACTAAACAGAAATGAAGACATTAAGATGGTTTGCCAAGCATGTAGGTCCTTTAATTGGACATCAAATTTACAATTCTTCTCTTTCTATAGTTTTTCTTCTTCATAGTATCAGAATTTGAAGTCTTCTCCTCCTTTTTCTCTATGACATCAGACTTCCATAATATCATAGTTCAATTAGTATTAATTATTGAATCCCTTCCCAGAACTGATCTTGCAAGAACTCCTCTCCTTCTTTTACTTATGTAGAAATAGTGTTTGGGTAGTGAGTCCCTTCAACTTGGAATTTCTGGTGATTGTCCCAACAGCTATTCCAATTAGTCCTTAGCTGCCAATTCAAGCTTATAATATCCAGGAGATTTTTGAGTTATAAGACCAATCTCTACCACTTTTCAGTGGCGGAGAATAGTTTTGTTTTGAATGTGTTGCGAGAAACATTTTCTTTAGTGGTGTAATTATCAACGGACTTTCCAGAGGAAAGAATTTAATTTCACTTTCCTGGTTGGGTGATTGTGCACTATTCTGATGTTGCCTTGACAATATTATAGAGATGATTCGTTCTTCAACTTAAGAAATTAAGCACAAACTATACCAGGAGGTGGAATTTATAGCAGTTCATCTATTAAAGGAACCAGATTGGCAGCTAAGAACCAGTTGCAGCTCCAAAATTCATAAATCCAAATAAAAACAGAATTCGGTACTCACCTCCAAGGTCCCCAGCAGCTGTCCCAACATTCTCTTATTCCTACTAACCAATTTAGGATCCTCGTTTTTGGGCAACACTCTAGGCACAGGCTCTGGTGGAGGTAAATCAAAATCCTACAGACATTGAGAGCCTATGTCACAGGAATACTCATGGCTGGAAAAGTGTAAGAATTAACAAAAAGAATATACGACCCCCCAATTGGTATCCATCCACGTTTACCATCTTGGATGGCCTTTGGTAGCCATCTCTCCGGAGCCAATTGGATGGCTTTCTCTCATTCTGTCTGACAGGTGCCTCCCTTGGACTTGCCTCCACAACTGAATCTTCCTTACTTGCATCCGTTGGAGCTGCCGATACATCCTCAGCAATCTCCCCCTCTTCAATCTGAATTCAGAAATCAATACACGGAAAAATGATTCTTTTCTCTTTTGGAACGAAAACATCAACATGATTCAGATACAAATTTTCCATATTTATTCCGATCAATTTCATTCCAACACCGGTAAATAACTTGTCTTTTTAAGCAAAATTAGAACTTGCAGTTCCAAACACATAAATTTCTCGATTCCCGTTCACTGTTTACCTTCACAACAGCAGAAGAAATACGCCTTTTTGGAGCTGGCTGATCCTCTGCATCATTCCTCTCCGCCTAAACAACAAATTAACCAAAAACACCAAACTCAATTACCAAAAAAACGCTTTAAATTACAATCATCTTCCTCTCAAAGCATACAAAGATAACTTACAGGTCTAACAACGCCGCGTTGGCGGCCGCCATTGGCAGCAAAATTCCTAGGGCCACCACCTCCGCCGCCTGCAGATAATCCACCGCGGCGAATACCTCTTGGATCCTTAAGCCTCTCAGTAATCTAGTTAACCAATAATATGTAGAAGTTACAAAAAAATTTAAAAACCCTAGAAATAGAGTAAATTTGAAAGAGAAGGGAGAGAACCTCGCGTTGTTGACGATTGAGTTCAAAGAGTTCTTTGCGGAGTTCTTCCTCCGTCTTCTCCACGACGGCGCTCGCCATTTTCTAGGGGTTTCACCTTCTTTGTTGTCTTTTACCTTTAAATACGTCGAACCAGCGAGTGTTCGAGTCGAACCGGTATAGCACTTCAATTGATTGACTCCTGAACCGGTTCGGTTCTGTTAGAAATTATGCCAAGGAAAAAATTGTTGGAAGTATTTCCTTTGGCAAACTTCTATAATTAGAAAAGTTAAATTAATACTTGGTTTTTTTCTTTTTCTTTTTTTGAATATAATGGCAGCGTGAAGACTCTGTAGTATTAACAATGTGGTTTTTTTTAATGGAGGTTTAAGATATGATTGGAAAAAGTGATTTTTTGAAATAATTAGATAAATATTAAATTTATTCATTTCGTCTGAAAATTTAAAAGTATCAAGCAAGAGCTGTAATTCATAGCAAAAGTAATGCGATATATAAGAATGGAAAAACTTACTATGCGGCTATAGAGTATACCCTATGATCAAAATTTTAAGTGCGGTGAAAAATCTTTTATAAAATTAGACATTGGGAGGCGTTTCACTAAATTCTGATGGCTCCTCTTTGGTAACGGTCAAAAAGGTGGTATCGAACAATCAAATGGAGCTCATTGCTCTCCTAGATGGTCTGAAATTGGCTTATGTCAACTTCTATTTCCGTCTACAAATAAACACTGATTTTTATAAGTAGTATCTTTAATAATTGTAATCTTCATTATAATGCTATAGATGAAGAATGAAAATCAATGATAAACAGGTTAGGAAGATCAACATTCAACGGTGTAACATAGCAATAAGGAGCAAAGTGAAGTTGTGGATGCACTGGCTTATTGGGAGCAAGCATGTTATAGTTCCTCCTACGTATGCCATGAAGGTTTTCTGGACAGACATAGTAGCAACTAAATTTACTAGAAACATCTCAAATACCAACATTTTAAACACACTGTACCTGTTTTGTTATATTATATAATACCTATTTTTGTTATTTGAAAAAACAGAAGATATATGCAACAGTGAGAACGAGTTGCTTGCTTATTGTTAAAATTATTAAAACAAAATGACATATAATATAGCCTCTAAAAACAATTATTGAAGATTGTAGATATTTATTCAAAGTCAATAAAGCGATTATTATCTGCAGTTAGAGAGAGACAAATAAGTGCCCTAATTTTTATTTATTTTTTTAACAAATGAAAGTCAAGCACATGAAGAAGATTTGCTAGTATAAAAGAAGACAATCAAGAAAATTGAATTTCTATTTTCAGAAGATTTAAATAATGTAGCTTATGAAAGATTATATAATTTTGTAGATATTTTTAATTGTATAAAAAAAGTCAATAAATTAATTTTTAAAAACAAACGATATAAAAAATTACAAGAATAAGAGGTAAGCCAAAATGGATTGACTGACACAATTATTTAAATTTTTAATAGTTACATTGCTTAAAAACCTTTGAAAATAAATGTGGGAAGAAATCAATTGAAATAATTAATTATAAAATTTTAAAACTTGAAATCATTCAGCATTTATTAAAATAATCAACCAATACGAAATATAATGATAAGTTTATGAGTCATTTGTCAATTTTTCAGAAATAGATTTAAAACATAGGGGCATTTAATTGTGAAAGATATTCATCAGTAAGTTTTGGTTAGACAAATGCTAGATGTTTGGCATTATTTTGAGAGCTCAAATGTACAATTCTCACTTGGAACTTGCTTTCTTTATAACTTGAAATTATATTTGATCTTCATTAATATAATATGTCTCTTTTGATGTTATAACATCCACACTCAAAGTTCTAAAACTTGAGTATTTTATGAAAACGGTGCATATGAAAAAAAAAAAAAAAAAAACAAGAGCACTTATAAATTAATTCTTATTATAAAATGAAAATAATGTCTTACAGATTTCAAGCTGAAAATTAAGACAAGGGTGTCACTTTGAGTTTTTTATGTAGCATTTGATCTATGTTGGGCCAATTGGGCCCATACATAGGTCAATAGTTTGGTTTTTGGTTATATCTCCGAATTTTGCACAAATTCGAGCCCATTTGTTTGACGGAGAGAAAATCAAAGTGAACATATTAGTAGGAATGTAGGAGTGTCACATTGTGCCTTATCATTAAAGTTGTTTTTCTTCGATATTCATTTTGAAACTCGATTAATCTGAATTTGTGCATGCAGGTACCCTTTATGAAGAGCGGCACTTCCAAATTCTAACATGATCCGAGGGCTCAAACCTAAAACATGCATCTGGTTAAAAATAGATTGATTTCTACCATCCCACCTTTTTTCATCAACAATATCTTTATGTTCGAAGATTTATTGCTCATTTTTTAATTGAAACCCCTTAATTTTATTACTCCTACACGTCTCTAGGATTTTTATACTAAAGAAAAATGCATGTTTATCACCTTTTTGCAATCATAACGCTCTAGATTTTTGCTTCCAATAAGTTTCTTTTTCCTCATAAACATGTCCTAATTTTTTGTAAAGAAGTCTCAATTTATTTATATCAAAATTCCTATAGTTACCCTTAAAGCTCAGATATTCTAGCTCTTCTTATGCATGAATAAATAAAGAAAAACATTGGCTGTCAAAAAAAAAAAAAATCATCTCACTTTGTACTAACTACATTATTCCTTGGGATATTCTTTTCATTAATCATATCTTAGGTACTTATTTGTTGGTAATTTTTTATTTTTACTATTATTTTTTCTTTTTTATGTAAAAGCTAAAAGTAATTTTTGTATTTAATTTTTAACCAATATTTTCTTGTTGAGAATTGAGATAGGATCTAATTAGGCTCATATGTCAGCTGGAGCTAAGAAATATTGTTATATATTTAATTATCGAACTCCTTCTAAAAGTTTCCGACAAATAATAAAACAAAAGATAAATTATTTAACATGTAATTAAACGAAAAGGATAGTTCTTCCCAAATTCAAAATTAACCTTTTTGAGGGCGTATTTTGCGTCTTCTCTCCAAGTTTTCAACAACTAACCTTAAAGCAAGGATTAGACATTGTTTTTTCTATTCCTGTGAGTAAATTTTAATTAATTAATTGAATAATTTCAAAATTCTTGTGAAAACAACGCGAATGGTAAGTTAATTAACTTCGTTTTTTGGGCTCTTGAATTTATATAGTACTATAGTCTATCAGAAAAAGTCTTTTTATTTTTATAAAATACGAATAACATGATGTACACATCACCCTTCCCGATCATACTGAATATATTCTTGTTTGATTGTCAGATATTAATAGAGAATAGAACAGAGAATTAAAAAAGAAAAGATATTATGGTGCTAGTTATCTATAAGTAACAAATAAGATTAAATTATTGCAATAGCATCCAAATAAATTAAGAAATAATTATATAAAATGACCACTAAGTCAACTTAATTATAAAAAAACTAGCCAGTTATATTAAATTAGTCAATTATATTAAATTATTGTTGTTGTAGTTGTTGTTGTAGTTATTGTTGTTGTTGTTGTTGTTGTTATTGGTGGTGGTGGTGGTATTGGTGTTGGTGTTGTTGGTGTTGTGGTTGTGGTTGTTATTGTTGATATTGTTGTTGCTATTATTGTTTTGGTTGCTGTTATTGTTGTTGTTATTATTGTTGTTGTTGCTGCGGTTGTTGGTGATAATGTTGTTATTGTTGTTATTGATGATGATGTTATTGTTGTTGTTGCGGATGATGTTGTTGTTGTTCTTGTTGTTGTTGTTGTTGTTGTTGTCATCGTTGATGTTGTTTTTGTTGTTGTTGATGATGATGGTGTTATTGTTGTTGTTGAGGATGCTATTGTTGTTCTTCTTGTTGTTGTCATCGTTGCTGCTATTGTTGTTGATGTTGTTATTGAGGATGATGTTGTTGTTCTTCTTCTTCTTATTGTTGTTGTTGATGTTGTTATTATTGTTTTGTTTTTTTTTTTTGATGATGATGATGTTGTTGTTGTTATTGTTAACTCCAAGCATATGTAGAGACCCAGAAAGCAAAGTATGCAATATAAGAAGTACTTTGTATTGTCAGCATAAGAACAAGCAATTTTTTAGAGAATTATTTTATGGAAGGTAATGATGAGGGGTGAAATTATCGTTTTACTTGATTACTTTTTTTAAATATTTACGTTCTTTACTCATGATTTAAGGCTACTTATGGTTTGAATTGCTTATGTTTCAGAAAATCTTGATGTAGAAATGATCGGTGGCAGAATGATGCAAAAACGGATAAAAATAAGCTTAAAATAAAAAAAGAAGCTGAAACGAAAAAATGTCAGAAATCACTGCAGATGCCGATGTATAGGCCAAAAGGATCGATAAATCGGTCGACTAACAAAGTTAGAGGACCGGTTAATCGGACCGATTTATCGCAGTCAACATGACGGATAAATCAATAAAATGACCGATTTATCGGCCAATAAATTTGGTCAAACGACTGAATATCGACCAACTGTGACTCCTCTAGGTAAAAGTGAAATTTACACCCTTTTTCATTTTCAACCCATATAAACTCCCCAAACCCCTCATATCATGATATCTTTGGCAACCTTTGGCTAAAATCACAACAAAGAGAGAGCTTGCAACCATCCATTTATAGCTTAGATTGAAGATTTAGTGTTTTGTAGTGTTAAATCCTTTACCGATTTCTTCTTTCCTAGTTCTAATTGTTTATTTTTAGTGTGGGGTCTTTAATTCTCATTTAATCTTTGTCTTAATTGATACAGTTTTTGAATTTGGATTTGGGTTTTTAATTTCATCTTATGATTTGGTGTTAATCTAATATTTATTGATTATAAATTGAGTTTTGTGGATCTAAATTTATCTTGGTCTTGAATTGATTTCTAAAGGGAGTAGCTAACCCTTGGACTTACTCATATACTTTGATTGAGCTTGAGAGAATCAATTGGAGTTGGAAAGATAAATTTAGCACCATTTAGAGTTCTGAATTCTATCTTATAGGTTTTGGCTAGAGATAGTGAAATCCTAGTGGAGTCTTAAATTGGTTTGTTTGTCATATTTCTTAGGTTGGTTCGAGAGAACGATGTTAGAACGATTCGCTAGTATTCGAGAGAAACTAGTGGATATTTTAAATCCAAGGCTAAATCTCGAATTTCATGCTTTGTTGATAGATATTAAATTAAATATCATGGATCATTGATAACTTGATTGCCTAATTTGGTTTCTTGTTATCTTTGAATTGTGACGCGATTGATCAACCTGTGTTCGTATTTTACATTTGACACCTTTTATTTTAGTTTTATTCCCCAAATCTTGTACTATCCATTTGAGTTAAAGTAATTGCATTTTAGTTTTTGCTTTTATTCGATTGTCTTACATATAATTGTTCATTGTGAATTCAACCCTGACTAATTGTTGGGTAATTATATTTTGACAACGATCATATGTGCTTTTTATAGGTACATCTGAGTGTTATCAGATAATAGACGTGACTTTCATTATACAACTGCTGAATTTCAAAGCTTCCTTTTTCAAATTGCAGAGAATTTTATTAAACCGATTCATAATTTTTGAGCTAGCTAGGAAAATATCCTTAATTGAATTTCCTCTAATGGGTTGTTTACCTTTAGAAAGAGCAGTAGATTTGGTAGAAGCAAAGGGAGATACATGCAATGAAAAATATAATAATTGTGCTTAATGGGATGATTCAAACGTTAAATTAGGAGTTTCCTGAGCTTAAAATAAATTTCGCTGACCGATATAATTTCTTACTTCAAATGATTAAATATCCTTCCTTGTTTAGTAAGTTTTTTCTCTCAATTATCTCGTATTTTCTTTTTTTGCTGTTAAATTTTTTATTGAATTTTGATGCATTTTGTAGCTTGCTTCACCCGGCCAAGCTCTTAAATATTGTTGGAAGTCCATATTACGTTATAAACATATGTTTGGACAATGGAGGTCATACTTATTTCTCTTTATTTATTTGTATTTGTTTTTATATAATATCAATACATTACATATACATATACACAACTATTTTCACACACACACACCCTGTTTATATAATATTCATACGTGTGTATATACCAACTATACCATATCGGTACAATTAACTATTTAACTATTTATACAAGATACATTATATATACATCGAAAAAGTTGCATATGCAATGTATGACTGGGATATAAAGTTGGGCTATAAGTTTTATAATGAATTTTTTTGGTGATTAATATATATATATTTTTTGATAAGTGAAGATTTTACTAACCAAATTGAGAATTTATTTCTCAAGAGGAGAAACAAAACTGCAATATATGATATGGGAAAAGTTTCATATATCTGAGCAGAAAAAAAAACATAATCAATATTTAAAAGAATAAAGTTCCTTACAAATAATAATGTATACCCAAATAAAACCAGTAAAAGAATATTAAAGTGAACATGCTAGACTAGTATTAATTATTAAAATTATTAATTATTAAAAAAAAATATTTAGCCATGATCAAACCACGTCTAATAAGAAAATAAAAAATAAAATTTTTTTGTGGCTAATAAAAAATAAAAAAACAGTTATAAAATGTGGCAAATAAACAAATTTGAAAAATTCACTTTTTAGCCACGGTCTCAGTGTTGCTAAAGAACGGTGGCTAAATAGAAAATTTGACTACATTTCTTATAATTATTTTATATTTATATTTTTTATAAACTAATAACTTTTTTGGTGCATAATTAAAATTATCCCATAAATTAATATATCTACATAACATGTGATGTTGTCCTATAAGTCGGACTATTCCCTATTAATATCCTCCCAAGTCAATTTTTAAACATAGTCTATATAGAGTTGATAAATTCAAGAGGTCAATAGGAAAATAAATCACATATTATTCAACTTTGTTTTTTTCCTAATTCTACAGCTAGTACTAAGATTTCGTAGTGATTAGCATTTAATCAATCTGTGGTATAGCCCATCAAAGGTGTTAAAATGGAAATTAAAATCACCAACTAATTTAGGTATTAGAGAATTAAGTATTTTTTTTTAACTCTCTTTTTTCCCATTTTCTCCGGACTAGTCAAATCGAACGAGAAATTAAGTTGTATATTGCTTGAAATTTGACATTTTTTGAGTTTATATGGCCAAAATAACTAAATAAACTTCAACTAATAATAACAATAATTGCGATAACAAAAATACGTAGCTAATTATGATGTTCTTGACGCCTTTTAATTGGTAACTTGGTATGAATTTTTTTATAATATTTATTCCAGTTCATTTCAGTCGTTCAAATCTCCAGTTAATATATACAAAGTTATTACCCATTTCAAGAGAGCGACAATAATAATATTGAGAAAATGAGTGACCATAACTTTTTAGAGTTTAGATAGAAGAAAATGACCTTAAAAAAAATTGTTATGTGTTAGTAATAAATCTTTAAACATTTACTCGCAAATTATAGATCTAAAAACATATTTCAAAATAATAGCACTAGCTAAATTTATATCTGTTTAATTAGATTAAAATTATATACTAATTTCTCATGTACGTAGGGGTGAATAAAACTGAACCGCAAATCGAAAAAAAATAATTAATGATTTGATTCAACTTGAAAAAAAATTCGATATAATTGATTTATATTGGCTTTAGTTAAAATAAATCAAATTAAACCGAATCAACCCGATATTACATATATATAATTTTAAAAATATTTATACATAAAAAATTTTATTGCGAAGTAATTTATAAATATTTCTAAAAAAATTTCATAATTTTTATCTTTCAACATATCATTTCAAGTTTAAACTTAAAATTTTGAACGATCAAATTTTAACCCATAGATATTAGTAAATCAAATCAATAATAATGCCAACAAAAAATTACTAGATTCAACACTAGAAATGAAATGACAGTAATCTTGGATATTTATTCTTTAGTTTTGCATAAGTACACAAACTAATTAAATTTTTTATTTAATATTTAATCATGTAATTGATACTTATTAGACTTAGATAGTATAATTTAATACTTTTAAATTATGATTATCTTTATATGACTTATTAATATCTAATATTTATTTTATGCAATTTTATTATTTTTTATTAAATATTTTATTTTCATCACCCAATTCATATATTATGTTATTTTTTCAAAAACACCTTAAATAGTTGTACCATTTTAGGAATAAAAAATATTTGAAGTACAAGTGAGTTATATGTTTGTATGAAGACTTACTGAAAAAATTCCCCCAAAACTTTTTTTGGTTTGATTTGGTTTATAGATTTAAAAACCCGACACATATGATTTTATTTGCTATTCAAAAAATCCGAACTAATCCGATCCATGTACACCGCTACATGCATGTATAGTCCGGTTTTCTTGTTCTCTTAAATAGTATTCCCTTCGTTCACTTTTACTTATCACATTTTATCTATCAAGAGTCAAATTGCTACTTTGATCAACATGTTAAATATGCCTTTTTTAGTCATATTACTATGATAAAAATTATAATTTATAATATTTTTTATATTATTTTTAAATATTTAAATTTAAAATATTAAATTAATCTAATTTAATAATTTAGCTATGAAAAATATCATTCAAATTGACCCTAATAAATCAAAATGTAACAAGCGCCAAACAAACCTTTTAAAGATCCAAGTCCATTGAGTCAATGCTTCACATGGAACCCCCTCCTCCTCATGGCGATTTACAAAAAAGAAAGTGAGGTAATATTTTGATTAAAAAAGGAAAGTCCACACTAATACTATATTTCATTTGACTTGGACAAACATAATTACCTGAAAATCAAATACAAAAATCAACCAACTAAATATTTTCCACCCCTATATGTAACACATGGAGTACTCCTCCAAAGGTCATCCATGCTCTCATCAATATAGTTGTGCAGAATATTTACTTTAATACCGTGGACGTATTAAGTTCTTTAAAAATATATTATTTTTGACGAATTCAATATATATCAGTTGATATTTTTAAAAAATCCAATTAACATAGCTCACAAAGATCATTGTAGTTCTTGTGCAAATATAAATTTAATCAAATTCATATTTTCTGACATGGAAACATAAAACTTCTAAAAGAAGAAGCACTAAAATTTTAACAAATACAACATTCGAACTATAATCTCAAAATTAAAATGAGTCCAACGCTAAGATCAATCTTAAAGTATAATAATCTATGTAGTTTCATTCAATCTTGTTTGTGTCAAGAATCTGTGTGCGACCTATTAATAGAGCCACCGTTTCTCTCTCCATTTGAATGGCTTTGATCTTTGTTAATGAGTGAAGAAATAGCAGCAGCAACAGTAACTCTAAACTTAGGATCAGAAGCAATTGCACTCATATTTTCACGAGGCAACGTAGGAAGAACATTATGATTATTATTATTATTATTGTAATTATTATGATCACCTTGTAATTTTGGACTAGCAAAAAGGCTGTTCCCTTCATAATTAGGTAATTTAGGCATCCAATTATTAGGATGGCCCATTTCATGAGAATTTGAAGAAGAGCTTGCAAAGGGAAATTGATGGTTATTATTTGAAATATTCTTGGTGAGATCAAGAACTATGTTCCCAGCTTGTGAATTAGGATCACTAGAGTTAAGGATATTGTGTCTTAAATTGGAAATATTATAAGGTGAAGAAGAGGAATTTGGAATATTATGATGGTAACTATTAGGTGCTAAATTGTGATGGTAATTAGGGAAATTAATTGGTTGGTTTAAGTTGGAATTTGAATTAAGAAGAGGGCTAATACTTGAATCCACTAACATGAATGCTGCTGCTGCTGATGCTGTTGATGCCATTGCTGTTGCACCCACTGGAAGTGGATGATTATGTGTTCCTTCGTATGTTGTGATCAATATCGACATGTCTTCCAAACATCTTTGCACCTAAATTAAAATTTTATAAGTAAAGATTAATGAATTTAACTTACATTACAAATATTCAGTCGTTGAATATGTGGAATTAGTGACCTGAAAAGTAAGGTAAATAGTTGTACTGCAACATATTAAATTATACTGATATTAAATTTGCGTTATTACCTGCTTTCTCACAGGACAACCGGGAGCCACCGTGCAACGATAGTAAGCTCTAGGACAATTAGGACTTCCTTTAGCAACTTTCTGACCATATTTCCTCCATTGACAGCCATCGTTCATCTAATTTAAAATTTGAAGTTCTTTAAATAAAATAAAAAAGAATATATTTTTTTTTATTTTCGTCTGAAGAAAAAAAAATAAAACGAAAGGTTTCTAGTATTGAACTTACCGTAGCTGATTCACATCTTGCGCGGACGGAAACCCTAGATTTTCTGTTAGGTGGAGAAGCAGTAGTCGCATGACTTGTTAATCCTCCCAAACTTCCAGCTCCATGTGGTTTATTTTGTACTTGATGTGTATTAATTGTAGCATCATCTTCTTTTTTCTCCTTTCGTTGATCCTCTTCTAGTATTTCCACTAATTTGCTTGATGTAGCACTGTTACTACTGACCAAAGTCAAAGATAACCCTAATTGATCATCACCATCTGAAGTATCATCTTCATGAGATGTTGGTAATGAAGTTCTATTAGTGTTTATAATCTCCAAGGTTTTTGGAACCCTTGCAATTTTTCCTTCACTAATAGTATCGTCATTTCCACTCAATGAAAGAAAACTTTTGTGATCCTAAAATAAACAAGAGAAAGGTAAGAATTAAACTTAAATGTTGTGTGAGTTGATTGAACAAATAATTATTATCTCAAAAAAGTTATATTTTTTCTTAATTTCAATTTTTTTCAACAAAGAAAGTGTTTTTATGAAATTATATTATAACTATTAGTTGAATTACCATATGAAAAATCAACTTAGATGTTTGGTTCAAACTTTATATGATATGATATTGATGAAAAGTGTCTAATACGTACCTTGTGATTATTCTGACGAATAGTTGAGAATTTTGCTTGTAAGTCATAGTAATCTGTCATTGTTTGCTCAACTGCCTTCCTCAATGCTTTGTTCTCTTCTTTCATCCTCTTCATCTCCTTTTCCAACATTGACAACTGATACATAACACAACTTAATTAGTGAATAAAAGCGCACACTCTTGAACACCTTAATTAAAAAAACTTATAAATGAAATGATCACTCGTCTTGCAGAAAAAAAGTGAAATACACAAAGAAATTCTAAGTAATTGCAAATTATGTACCTCTTCAGTTTTTGGTAATTCTTGATCTTTATCATGTGTTTTGTCAGTCAATTGTGATGATTCTCCAAATTGGTTTTCATCATTTTCTTCTTCTCTAGCATCAAGCTTCAAGCTGAGATCAATTTCCATCTCATTATCACTTTCTGATTTGTTGTCTTCCATGTGTAGAAGAGAGAAAAAAACAAGAAATAAAACTTTGGTTTCTTAAATTTCTCTAATTTGTGTGCTGCTTTTGAGACACCAAAGTCAATTCCCTAATCTCAAAGTAATTATAATATAACTGGACATCTAAAGACGCATCTGAGTTTTGACTTTAACTAATAAACCCATTAATACAAGCTTCTAATTAAGTAGCAATAAAAAAGAATTGTGAGAACTAATATAGTATTAGAAACTGGCAGTCGTAGTCTGGCATTATATTGATCTTGAGCATCCATCCTCTATCCCAATTTAAATGTCACGATTTCGAGACTCAAAAAAATTTTATTTGACTTGGAATCCAAAACATTGCCACATAATTTCAGTCCGACTGAAGGAGCAATATATTACTTTCTCTATTCAATTTTAATTGTCATCTTTTAGTTAAATAGATGTTTATATTTTACCCTTATCATTAATCATTTATTTTCAAATTATTTTTTAAAATCCAATACTAAATATCATGATCATGTTAATTATGATTTTTCTTAATGAATTTGTCAAGCCCACGTGTGACAATTGATTTTGAATGAAGGGAGTAGACAATATTTGTGAAATTACTTGAACACCATGAATAGTTTCTCCCTAGCTACCTAGTATTCTAATTAAACCTTTGATAGCCTGTATATTAATAGGCATCCCACTATATAAATTAGACTTGCGACTCTATCTCTATGTATATAAAGTAGCATAGCATGCTTCAAGTAAATTTTCAACGTAAAATTTCATTACAGTGCCAACTTGATGTGGACATAATAGGAGCTTGAAGATAGCAACAAACTGGAAAACACATATCATCTAACCAAAGTTAAAGTAATTATAAAAGTATTAATTTAATGTAAATATCGGGTGCATAAAGTTTTCATGGAGAAAAAACGTAATTATATATATGTGGCAAACTAGTAACTACATGATGCTTTTCATTTTTTCGCATGAAATGAATTTTCTATTTATTTTTTAATCATAGTAATTAAATAATGTGTTTATTAATTTTAGATATGATGTTAAACAAGACTGTTTAATGCTCATAAACTTACTCGCAGAGATAGTAATATCCCATAACATCATACATAAAATATATGAGAGGCAACAAAATTTAAGAAATGAAACACTTGTATTTCGTACATTAATGGCAATAGAAAACAAAAGAAAATTACCTTACTTACAAGAGGCTAATAAATAATAATCCCCTTAGATTCATTTAATTTTGTACATGTTAGAACTTGTTTCTATCCCATCATAATTTTTTAAATTTTTTTTTGACGGTTTTTATTTTTTTACACATAAAAAATTTTATTTTTACACATAAACAATCTGTATTTTCTTAAATTCCAGCTTTGCTTTATTTAAAATTTACTCTTCAACTTAGAACAATAGACATTTTTCCTCATTTACATATCTTATTCAACGTCTATTTTGTCTTTGACACTTTCAATCATCCATCTCTACAATCAGTTGTACACTTATACGCCAAAAAGCGAAAAGAAAAGTTGCATGAATGGTAAACAAAAAAGATAATCCGGTAAATCAAATATTTTACATTCACGTCTGATAAAAAAACACATTTCTAGATAGTGTCATATAAACTAAGAAGTCTGTCAACATACAAATATTAATGACTGATTTTGCAACTATGTGAGGCAATGAGCCTTGGGATCGGATCTTGAAATTGTCAACTGGAAGATCTTTCTTTCCTCTCTCTATCCTTTTCATTTTAATTAATTTTACTTAGCCCATTTAGCCATAAAAAGTTTAAATAATTTTAGAAAGAAAATTGGTAAAAAATGTTTGGCCATAGTTTTTTACATCAAATTTTGTTAAAAATTAAAAAAAAAATTGAAATTTATATGGCTAAAAAATTGAGAAATATCTTTTCCAAAAATTATGGCCAAATATATATGATAACATTTTACCAAAAACTTTATTTAAAAATAATTTACTAAAAATATTTTAAAACGCTGGCTTAGCCATCACTCGTATTTCACAAAATATTCCCTTTTTACTTTCTTTAATTTTTATATTATGGTTTTCAAATGCTTCTTCAATTAAACAACCTTATTAAACTCCCAAGAAAATATTCCCTTTTCATGATGCATCAAAAAAAAAAATTGATTTTGTCTTATTCAACGCATGCTGGAGGTAAAGAGAGAAACAGATTGGGGAAGGAGAATTTGATGATGCATGAATAACAGAAGATTATATCTAAACTCAGAAATTCAAAGCAACCTTTAGTATATATAGTTTCAAAATCAAATATCACGTATTCTGTGACGATATTTGATCTTTAAACTTCTCTCAAATTAAAGTTATATATATTCACACTACTATTTGAGATCATTCAAAAATCTTTTCTGATATTAATAGTAACTAACATCCCCAAAAACTAGCTCTAAGAAAAAGGATTGGCCAAACTATATAAAAGAAATCACTTAACTTATTAATCAGTTAAATTTTTGTTTCATTCTATAATACCTGATCTCACTCCCAGCTCCCAGAATATCTGGTGTGTGGACAACATTTTTAACTTTGGAGGTCCAACATTGGGTGAGATGAGTTTTTCTCTAATACTATGTTAAATTAAGTTTTAAACCTAATTCACATCTCAAAAGTTAGCTCAAAGGAAAAAAATTTGTCAAAACTTATAAAGAGACCACTCATCTCATTAATTATGAATTTTTTTTCCATCTTTAACATCATTTTTATTTGTTATCATATGTGATTAATTTTACTTTTAAAACTTCAAATCTCACTTTAACGAGGTTTTTCTATAGATATTATTAACTTAAAGTCGAATTTTCTCATTCATTTTGAATGAAGTCTTTGTAAACATTTGAACATGTTTCTCTTTCATTAATTCAAATACAGAAAAAAAAAATTAAGTAAAATATGTTCGCTCATTCCTTTATCGTTTCGCCCTTTTCTTACCCTATTAATTTATCACTAGTGATTATCCTCGATCCAAAACACCTCTTTTCCACTCATAAAGGAGATCCATAATTTCAACCTCATACTTCTAATTTTTATGGACGGTTAAAGAATATTTTTTGTAAAGTGTCCTAACCATTACTATATTTTTTTTTTCACCAAAAAGAGAAAAAGAAAAAAGGAAGGTGGGAAAAAAATGGCAATGGTGGCATAGTCATAGGGGGACAAGTTTCTTTAACCTGTCAAATGTAAATAGGGAAAACGGCATGGTTAAAAAGACCTTTGTCAAAGACATGCTCAACAACAACAAAGAAAAAAAAAAGTTAAATTAATTAATAATCTTTAGGATTATTGGGATCTGTAATGCCGCAGGTTAAGGCAAGTATATTAATTATAATTATACAATATGGTTTTTCTTTTTAATTAGTTTCTCGAGCGAATAAAATGGAGAAAAAAAGAAATTCATTCCAGCAGCTCCAACGCATCTCATCTATAGTCACCTTTTCAAGAGACAAGCAATTAGACAAGTCTCACGAACTGGCCTAGTTTTTTTCTTTTTCCTTCAAATTAAGAAGAAAAAAAAAAAAGAGTAGCCAGTTGACGTGAGAAAAGAATCAGGTCTCTTCTAACACTTTTTACATTGTTTATTTAATTTAAATATGAAAATAATATAACTAGTTGAATTGAGTATTTAGAAAGTGCTTTTCTCCATATTCGGAAGTAACATCCCACGCTTGTTGTCGACTATTTCCATATTGTTATTATTAATATTTATGGATAAACGATTAATGAAGCACAATATATATTATATTGGCATTCATTAAGGAAACGTTAATTAGTCAATGGTGAAGGCTTTCTTTTCAGTCAATGCATATAGCATGGGATTAATTTATTATACGTAATTCAATATTAATTAACAAGTTCCCCCCAAGTCGTTATAGGTAGTTTCTTGTTTCACTTTCATACTCAAAATTGTTATTAGTTCTTTTCTTCATATTACTCCTATATGATGTTATATCTCATTGGTTGATGCTTTTATGTATTGATAATTAAATAAATATATTACTCTCTGAGTGTAAGTATGTTTATGTTTTTTTAAATTTTATTTATGAATTACACTGAATATGTTTAATTATTATTATTGTATATATAAGTTTAGGCATATGCACATTTGATGTATTAATTACATTATTATCGTATGCTAGGGAATGAATTTGGTCCAACATAATAATTGTGAATAAATATAGAGAATTCATATTAACCAACCACAACTAATTTGATATCGATGTGTTGTGGCTGTTCAAATGTAGGAACTGAATGTATGTTTGTTAATTCGTTCTTTCCTTTTTATTTTTCACTTTAGTTTAGAAAAAATTGATTGAAGATATTTGTTAATTTAGAAAATAAAAAAAATACTTTTTTTTCTTTCCTTAAAATTCCATTCTATTACTCCAAAATATAGCATATACATAATCAATAATCAACCATAGCGGAAGAAAACAAGGATAATTTACTGAAATAGAATAACTCTAATAACTAACTTTTTAATAGATATATAAATAATGCCGGAGATAGAGCCGCCCTTTGCTAACTTTTTCGGCGAAAAATTATATTATTTATATATAATTAAAATTATTTTTTATTTATATATAATAATATTTAATTTCATTCCGCTAGTCCGTAGGTTCACTTTTCAACTTTTGAACCTTTAGCGAAAATTACCATTTTGGTGTAAAAAAAATATGGAGTAATATTTGAGCAGCATTCCACCCCATCTGCAAAAAAAAAAAAAAAAAAAAATAGGAACTTACTTGGGAAAGACATTTTTATATAGGCGTGGACTTAGAGGAAGAGCAAGCGTCGCCGCATCTAATTCTTCTACACGTTGCTTCTTTA
>JBDJHY010000001.1:30430163-30452623 GCA_039654485.1 Withania somnifera | reverse complement strand
CAATACATCTCTTTAATTTTTTTCTAAATCATTCTATATTCTTAGGCTAGTCACCGATAAATACTTTTAAATTTTCTTTATATATATGAAACTTTAGAAAAATAAAAATTTGATGAATAACTTAATATATTTACTTATTTATAATAGTTATTATTTAATAATAACTAAATGTTTCAAATTAATTCAAATACTATCAATATTTAAATTTTATATATTTTTAATTTATTGAGATAAGCTCCAAATAATTTAAGTGAAAATACTATTTTTTTATTTTTTTACCTAAAAATAAATAATAAAGTTTTACAAAAAATTAAAACTATAAATGTGAAGGATATTATTATAAACAAATATTATTTTAATAAAATATAACAATATAAATTATTTTTAATATATTACACTACCGCATAAGAAATAAGGCAAGACTATTAATCTCAACGCTACTAAGCATTACATTAGTAATCCTTTCATTATTATACACTATCAAACAACCACTTAGTCTACAATCTGCACTTTGTTGTTATCGAAGTGTTAACTGTCTTTTGACTCTGTCAGTGGACTCTCTGTGTGTGCTGATACAAAGTTGAAGGACAGAGACAGAGAGAGGGAGTGAGTTTTTTTTTTTTTCAAGACTGATCATATACACACATGGAGAATTCATCAACTGAAAAAGGCCAAGTAGTTGAAGAGCCTCTGCTTCTGGTTGATGATTCTGAAACACAAAAGGGTGGATTCAGAACTTTACCTTTTATACTTGGTATGCCTCCTAGTTTTTTCTTTTTTGTTTTTTGATATTGAATAACTTTATTTTATGTGTTTCATGTTTTTATAAAGTGAAATAGCCTCTCTAACTCCTCCTTCGAGACAGTGATACACACTAACTACACTCTATCCTTGTCGAACTGCATTTTGTAGAAATATATTGGGTATGTTGTTATTGTTGTTGATGATGTTTTTATAAAGTCGGTTCTTTCGGAACAACCTCTCTACCTCCTTTTTGGAGGTAGGGGTACGGACTGCATATACTCTAACCAACTACGTGGACTCTATCCTTCTCCAACCCCACTTTGTCCAAATATATTGCGTATTGTTGTTCATGATGCTTGTATAAAGTCGGATTTTTTGAAAACAACCTCTCTACCTCCTTTGAGGAAGGGGTATGGACTGCGTACGCTTTATCGGATTATGTATGCTTTATCCTTCCCGGATCCCACTTTGTGGAACATATTGGGTATGTTGTTATTGTTGTTGATGATGTTTCTATAAAATCGGGTCTTTCTCAAACAACCTCTCTACCTCCTCTTTGGAGGTAAGGGTACGAACTGCGTACGGTACACTCTATCCTTCCCAAACCCCTCTTTGTGAGAATATTGGTAATGTTGTTATTGTTGTTGTTGATGTTTTTATAAAGTCGGGTCTTTCGAAAACAACCTCTCTACCTCTTCCTTGATATAGTGGTACGAACAACATATGCTTTATATTTCCAGACCTCATTTTTGGAAATATATTGAGTATGTTGTTGTTGATGATGTTTTTATAAAGTGCTGTAAATGCTCTTACTGAATTTCAATTTTTGTTACTCTCTCCGTCCTATCTTTACCTGTCCACTATGCTAAAAAGTGGACAAGTATTATTGGATAAAGGTAGTATTTTTTCACTTTGTTTTTGATGACCCTTTGGTGCGTACTGGATAAATTCTGCTCTTGTTGAACTCATAAATCATAAAAGGAGCTCAACTGCACTAGACAAACCTTGTGTGATGAGCTTGACCCAGTTGGAAGTCCCAAGTCAAATCACGAGTCACCCTGAAGGGTTAGTTATTGATTCATCAGTTAAAAATTAAGGTAATTTTGCTGAATTGGCCAAATATTTGTTCTCAATAGGCAAGAGGCACGTGTTGGCCAACTCAGCATGGAGCAAATTGAGTGATAATGTAAGTAGGTAAATGGAAAAATGGGTATTTGAGGTATGGGACTCACCGAAAGGCGATAGTTTAAGTGTGTTTTTGACAATTAATTCTTGAGTTTTGTCAAATATCTTTTTTGAATAAGTTCATTTATGTGTTGATTTCTTGATAAACACATGTAATTGCCCTTTACCGAGGTTCAGTTTGATGATTTTTACCTGGTTGTCGATTCGATAGTCATATTTTGGTATTTTTGCTGAATTGGTCAATAGTTGTTCCCAATAGATAATGAACAGATGCGTGTAGGACAACTCTAACATCGGACAAATAGATAGTTTAGGCAGGTAAATGGAACAATGGATAATGGAGTTATGAAGTTCGTGGAAAGTTAATAGTTTAGGTGTGCTTTTGACAACTGAGTCTTTTGATTTTTGTTGAATAACTTTCCAGAATAAGTTCATTTATGTGGTTATTTCTTGACAAATACATGTGATTGCCGTTTACCGAGGTTCAGTTTGATATTTTTTTTACCAAGTTGTTGATTCGTCAGTCATGGGTTTAACGTGAAACGAAAGGAAGTGGGGGAACAGGATCTCCCCCTCTCCCCCCCCCCCCCCCCCCCCCAAAATGGTATTCCAATGAAACAGTCGGTCGGGAGTCCTTAATTCTGTGTTTAATCTTTTCTTTTTTTGAGTATGGATAGGAAATGTGGCTTTGACGGGTGCGGCGACGTCTGCTCTAACTCCTAATATGATCCTGTATTTGATGAATGAATATCACATGGATATGACTACCGGGTCCAATATTGTCTTCATCTGGTCAGCAGTTACCAACATCGCTCCAGTTCTTGAGGCCTTAATGGCGGATTCTTTTGTGGGTCGGTTCCAGATGATAGGATTGGGATCTGTTTTCACCTTGTGGTAAAGTTCATTAACTGAGTTGGTTGTTTTTGTTAGTTCCCTTACGTTTTAAGGAACAAAGTGAACATGTAGTGTTAGTTGAAGCAAGTAATTTGAGGTTGGAAGTTTAGATAATAGAAAGGAAAGTGAGAGGGAAGTCATTTCCACTACGGACAATGTTTTCCTTATATTAACCAAATTCGGCATATGCAACATACTAATAATTGTTTATTTTTCGTGTTTGTTAATGGATTCCCATAATTTTTACTATTTGGCAGAACCTTGATTGATTACGAGGAACCTTAATGCACATTTCTGGTCCTCTATGTTTACTAAATCTAAATAGGGGAACTTGAGCAGAAGCTGAACAAAGTAGATTTAGCATGCAGCTAACAGTATACTTGCTGAAGACAATTCAGACTCCATGTTCAAGGACCGCTGATTAGCTAAGTAATCTGATTGACCTCAGGATAACAGTGATTTATAGGTTAGCAAGCGCAATAAATATTTAATCTTCAGCACACTATCTTGTATTTGGCGTTAGTTGTTTGCAAACCCTTTTTTGACTGTAACTAACAACTCAGAGTCGCATTCAATATGCACAAATTATTAGTCAGCCGTGGTACAAAGCTGTGACCAACATCAATAGCAGTAGCCTCAGAAAATATGATTCTCTGTTAACTCATAGTTCTAGAATAAGCAGCCTCAAGCTTACCAGAACGATCATGCTAAAATAAAGGCACAGCCTGTGTTCCCATTTGATGAGTTCTTAACTTGATGGATGGAGGAGGAGGTAGCAACATGTATTCCCATTAATTACTTGATCCCTCTTCACTATTTGAGAATTGGAGGAATCATTAATTCATTATCATTCATCTATTGCAAATTTGTAATATGGAGGATCATAGTAATCTGTTTGAACTTGGTAAATTACCGATAATAATTCTAGATATTCTATGTGTTTTGAAGAGCTTGTTTCTGTTTTGGCTGACATCAGTGATTCCACAGGCATGTAATATGAAGAATCATAATAATCTGTTTGAACTTGGTAAATTTACCGATAATAATTCTAGATATTCCATGTGTTTTGAAGGGGATGTTTCTGTTTTGGCTGACATCAGTGATTCCGCAAGCAAGTCCCCCACCCTGTGTCGATTCCAGCAACATTTGCCGATCAGCAGACATATTCCAGCTCTTCTTCCTGTGTTTCTCTTTGGGCATTGTTGCCATTGGATCAGGTGCAATCAAATCCTTATCTTTAGCATTTGGTTCCGATCAGTTGAAACAGGAAGTATATGAAGAAAATGCACGTGCAATGGAGAGATACTTCAGCTGGTACTAGGCCTTGTACACATTGTCTATCCTGGTTGCTCTTACATGCCTTGTTTATATCCAAGTCAACATGGGGTGGGCTTTAGGTTTTGGAGTTCCTGTTTTGCTAATGTTCTTTGCAGCTCTTTTAATTTATTTGGGTATTCCATTCTACGTGAAGCTGAAGCCTAAATCGAGCTTAATCACTGGTCTTTCTCAAGTGATTGTAGCCTCTTATAGAAATAGAGGTCTCAGATTGTCGTTGCACAGTGCAGATATACTATACCATCAGAAAAAAGGGTCAAACATTGTTGTTCCAAGAGAAAAACTAAGGTAACTCCATTCTCACTGACAAATATGGAGAAGAAAAAAAATAATTCGTATTGTTTTCTGTCTGTACATCTCTAATATATATATATGCTAGACAGTTATAAAGCTAACTATTTACACTTAGGTCCCTAAGCTCTTTACTAGTGACATATTTAACACTCCCCTCAAGCTGGAGTACATATATTATGTATACCCAGCTTGTTACAAATATAATTGATTCGAGGACTTCTAAGAGCTTCAGTGAAAATGTCTGTTGACTGGTCATTTGAACTAACAAATGCAGTCACAATGTCCTGACTTTGCAACTTCTCTCGAACAAAATGACAATCAACCTCAATGTGTTTAGTCCTCTCATGAAGCATTGGGTTCGATGCGATATGTAAAGCTTCTTGATTATCGCAATATAATTTCATCGGACGAGGCTGCCATAGTCCTATTTCCTCAAGCAATTGCTTCAACCACAACAACTCACATGTCGTCACAGCCATAGCCCTATATTCTACTTCTGCACTTGATCGAGCAACAACATTTTGTTTCTTACTCTTCCAGGAGATCAAGTTTCCTCCAAACAAAACACAACAACCTGTAGTAGACCTCCTATCTGATGGGGAACCAGCCCAATCAGCATTAGTGTAGCCGACTATTTCAATATGACCTCTGTCCTGGTACAATAGTCCTCTTCCAAGGGCATTCTTCAGATACTTAACAATTCGAATAACCACATTCCAGTGAGTGTCTGTCGGTGAGTATTCTTCAGATAAAAACTGACTTACAACACTTACCGGAAAGGATATATCTGGTCCGGTAACTGTAAGATAGTTGAGCTTACCAACCAGTCGACGATATCTTCCAATATCTGAAAAAGGCTTCCCTTCTCCTGGTACTAACTTGACGTTAGGATCCATTGGAGTGTCAACCGCTTTACACTCAAGTAACTCAGCTTCCTTTAAGATGTCTAGTACGTATTTTCTTTGTGATATATAAATACCTCTTTCAGACTGAGCAGCCTCAATTCCTAGAAAGTATTTTAAAGAACCCAGATCTTTGATCTGAAAATATGAACTCAAATAGGCCTTCAATTGAGTAATACCAACAACATCATCTCATGTTATAATAATATCATCAACATATACGACTAGCAAGATGTACTTTCCATCACAGTGTCTATGGAACACCGAATGATCTGATTGACTCCTTATGGGACCAAATTGAATAACAACAGAACTGAAATGACTAAACCAAGCTCGAGGAGACTGTTTGAGACCATACAAAGCTTTGCGAAGTTTACATATCTTGCCGAAGTACTCCCCCTGAGCAACAAACCCCGGTGGTTGCTCCATGTAAACCTCTTCCTCCAAATCGCGGCATTCGTGATGTCTAACTGGTTTAGTGGCTAGTGATGAATTGCAGCAAGTGATAAAAATAGGTGAACCGAGACAATCTTAGCTACCGGAGAGAAACTATCCCCATAGTCCAGACCAGGAACTTGTGTGTAACCCTTAGCAAAAAGACGAGCTTTCAATCGGTTGACCTTACCTTTAGGGGACACCTTTAACGTATACAACCATTTACACCCAACCGTGGTGTTACCAGGTGGTAAAGATACAAGCTGCTAAGTACCATTAGTATGGAGTGCAGACATCTCATCTTCCATGGCTGCCCGCTAACCCTAGTGTGAGAGTGCTTCTGTAACAGACCTAGGAATAGAAGCAGAATCCAAAGAAGAGAGAAATGCACAATAGGGTGCAGATAATCGATTATAATTAAGGAAATTACCGATAGAATTAGAGGACCGACTGTACAAGGGATTAGCGGTAGAGAGAGTACCTTTTTGTTGGGCAATAGGCAAATCTAGCTCAAGAAAAAAAGGAAGTGGGTCATCTGAAGATGAAGGTGAAACTAAAACATAAGGGGAGTCAACTGATCCATTAGGAGAAGCCACTGTAGCACTCCAAACTTTCAGGCTAAAACTTGGACCATTTTATGTACGCAATTAAACTTGAAGCTAATTGATTATCGTGTCCCATAATATATTAAATTAAATATCTATGAGTCCAGTTTCAAACTCAATAAACTGCTTTTTGTTTCGAGTTTGGAGTATGAAGTTATGACTATTTTACCAAAATGTATCAGTGTTGACAAAATCCCGGCGACAGCCGGAAGGTCCTGGCGAACCACCACTTTTCCAGGAGATTAGGGGTCCTGGGTTATTTTTTTGGTGGGCCTAAATCCATAAAGTGGTGGATCGCCGAGGGGTGTGACAGACCAACCCCGAGCTGCCAGCTAACCCGAAGAGGGGTGTTTAAAAGCCTTTATTTTGGTATTTTACACCTTATTTCACCTTTTCATTAGCACTAAAGTTGATATATTTTATCCTCTTGTTCCTCAAACATCAAGGTAAGCATCTTTTATGAATTTATAGTCTTTCCTCACAAATTCTAATGTCAAACTTTGAGTTCCTAACAAGATTCCACCATATAAATTTTAGGATTTCCATGAAAATCGACTCAAGGTTTCCAAGAACTCAAACTGTGAAACCATACTCAAATTAAAGATCTTTGTCAAGTCTTATGGTAGAAATTAAGGTATGTAGGTAATCTATGTTCAATCTCATTCCCAAATTTATACTTTCGAGTTAAGATTTTATGAGTTCCATGACTAGGGTTCTTACCTAAATTTAGTCTCATGTTCTAAATTCAGTGTCGTATGATAATTTCATGTTTATAGTCATACTTCATAAACTTTATCATGATTTTTCCATGGCTATATCATAATATCCAAAACTCTCGAGTTTTTATGAAATTCATTCAAATTAGAATTCAAAATCCAAGTTTCAATTCCAACTAGTTTATGCATGATTCCTTACAATTTTGATGTCTTTCATACGTTTATGATACCTTATGAAGATTTTGTGCATTATTACTCTTAGAAAGGTCATACTTGTTGCCTCATGAGTTTTGATTTATGATGACTATTTGTATGAAATTACATATTTCTCATGGTTTTATCAATTTAATGATTTTGCTAAAGAATGAGTTTCATAAAGTCAAGAACTATGTTTTTCTCCATGATTTTATCCTCATCTATCGTTTTGAACACAAAGTATGATTTTTAAGTTATGAAATGCGATTCTATACGAATTTTCATAACTTATGATTTTAGTATGAATTTATGACAAGCTATGGTACGAAGTTTCGATTCACAGAAAAATTAGTAAGTCTCTTGATTAGCTATGGCTAGACCATCAATGATCAAGAGCAATTTTGACATCTAGATATGTCCCATCATATAAAAAGTTACGATATGACATGATAAGATATGATTTATCATTTATGCAAAGGCAAGATGTGCCAAGTAATAAATTTTAACGAGTTATGTGTATGAAAAATTTTGGGAGGATTATTAAGCACCGAGCGAATGCTGGTTTATAAAATTCAAATTCCAAAACTACGTTGTCACTGTAGGTTAATTGTCCGAAATCACTGAGTCATAATAAAAGGATCCTAATGTATGTCTAGTGTTAACTTTGACCGGTTATCACCCCTCTTATCGGTGTAGGAAAAGCACACCGAACTTTATGTAGCTCGCATAGTTATATGTTGGTTAAAAGAAACTCTCACCCATGTTCCATATCTGTTAAGTTTCAGTAAAGTATATTATGCATGACTCACTATAGCCTACTTCAGATATGATTATTTTCAGTACAATGCACTTACATAGTTTTTAGTTATGTTTCAAGATAAAAAGGTAAGTCAGTGCATATTGATTTTCATGATCCAGTTGCATGTTCAATTTTATCTCTTCAGTTCAGCATCATTCTGTAAATTGTTTTATTTAGAATATACATGCCTACATACCAGTACATTAAAAGTACTGACTCATACTCTATGCCTGCATTGTTACATAATATAGATGTAGGTATCTTTCACAGTTTATGGAAAATAAGTTCAAGCAGATTTCAGTAGCTATGGGTAACCCTCGTTCATTCGAGGACGGTTGTTTCATTTTAGTTTCATGATTTTATATTATGTTCATTAGTTTCTAGTACTGTAGAGTCTGTTGAGGTTTGTCCTTGCAACTCGTCAGTTATTAGTATAGGTTTCATAGACATTTAGTCAAAAAGTTATACTCAGTTTTTAATATATGTAAATTTCTCAGTTATAAAAGATTATATTTTTTTATATTTCAAGAATTTAGTCTATGTATCAGCATTCACATTTTCGTCTAGTTTGAGTTTTGTATTTCATGTCAGGCCAAGGGTTTGCTTGGAGCCACTTGTGGTTTAAGGCACCAGTTATGCCCAGGGTGTAAGTTCGGGATGTGACAGTCACTTATGCTGCCTCAACTGGAATTGTTTCTGTAAAAGCACGTCTATGCCTACGTTGATAAGTAATCAACTCTTTTGGTTTACTAGGTTGGAAGAAGATAGGAACTCGTAAGGAATAAGTAGTGTAGCACAAACAACATACGGAGAAGGAAGTGGTAATGACTAAGATAATGACTTAGAGAAATCATAGGACTCGGAGAAAATAGAGTACTCAAAAAAAGTAACATCAGTAAGGATAAAATATCGATGTTGTTTGGGGGAGTAATACTTGTACCCCTTCTATACCATGAAGAACACTAGAAGGCATCCTATTAATAAGATAACATGCAACAAGAATTGTACCTCTCCTAAAAATGATTTGGCACATTCATATGTTTCAATAAATTTCGTGTCTTTTGAACTAGGTGCCTATTTTTGCGTTCTATAATCCCATTTTGTTGTGGAGTATATGCACGAGAATATTGATGGATCATGCCTCGAGAAGACATATACGATTGAAAAGGATATGAAAAGTATTCTTTGCATTATCATTTCGAAGATTGTGTTTGAGTCTCAGTAGTAAAATTCACAAAAGTAGAATATAACTTAGAATGATTTTTCAATAAATAAATCCATGTCATTCTTGAATAATCATTAACAAAAGTTATAAAATAACGATAACCTTGACTAGAAACCACTGGAGAGGGACCCTAAATACCATAATGAACTAAAACAAATAGAGCACTAACTCACTCATTAACTCTGCTTGAAAACTGGACTCTAGTATGTTTACCAAGATGACAGGACTGACACTCTAATTGACTAACATAAGACAAACTTGGAACCATCTGTTTCAAATTGACTAGGGAGGGACGATCAAGACAACAACAAACTTGTTTTGGAGACGCAGCAACAGTACAAATAGTTTAATTATTAAAAATCATTGGAACTGCAACCAAAAGACTCATGCCTCGTTCCAATGGTTCCTCCTGTCTTCGGATCCTGAATAAAGACATAATCAGAAGTAAAAATCACATTTCAGTCAAAGACATTTTTTAATTTGCTAATGAAGATTAAATTACATGGAAATTTAGAGATATATAGAATAGAGGACAATGACAAAGATTTAGTGGGGTAAACTAAAACTCTTAAGCCACCGAAGGTAGGGATAATCTTCTAGGTCTTATTGTGGAAAAAAAAAAGACGTCAAGCCTGTAGGAGTAGTGAAGAATTCTTTGCAGTTCCAAAACTATGCACTGAGGTGGTAGAACTATTAGCCAAAGCGACGGAAGGTAAAGTACTATAGTTATGAAAGTTAGATAATAGTTTTTGGTTACCCAGTATATGGTCACATGCACTTGAATCAAGTATACATAGGCTCAATGAAGAAGATTTAGCAAGACATGTCATAGACTGACTAGATTGTGTGAGGGAAGCAACAGATTTCCGTGTTTGTTGATTTGTCTGATGTTGCAGAAAATGGGTATATTGAGCATACTGATCTGTTGATAGGACTATACAAGATTTTTCAATCTGCTGAACAACACATGATATAGTACCACCATCTAACTGAATAGGAAATTGTGTCTGGGCAGCATTAGCAACCTTGGGAGGAAATCCCTGCAACGAATAACACTTATCCCTTGTGTATCCACGTCTTCCAAAATGATTAAAGGATTCCCCCAACCATCCTTACCTATACCGTCTTTAAAACCACGATTAACCTTGCGATCACGGTAATTTATGTGTCACACCTATTGGAGCCACAAAAAAATTAAAAAGTCGAAGGGGGAAGGAGGAATTGATTCTCCATTAAGAATCTGAAATCGAATAGATTCATAATCAGCATCAAGACTTTGCGAGCATATAACTATTTTCATTTTGTCACGTTGCTCCAATTGTATCTTCAAGTCAGTAGAGTAGGGCATAATTTCATCAAACTCAGTAAATAGGTCATGTAATCGTACCAAATGCAATTGCATATTATTATCAGATAACTTAACCTGAATCAAATTAGACAAAACGTCATAAACTCTTGTGGTGTCTCGAGTGTACATCTCCCGAACATGAGTCCACACTTCCTTAAATGTCCAATAAGGACAAAACACTACCATCAAAGACGGTTCAATTGATTGTCATAACAGAGTACACAAATAGACATCAGTCTGTACCTAAGATGATTTCTTAAAATCATCAATCTTTGATGCATCTCCTTGGCCCCCAAAACCCATCTCAACAGCTGCTCACCAGTCAACAAAATTATTCCCATTAAGTTTAACAGTGATTGCGGAAACACTCTGAGTTTCGAGCATAACTTGATTTTCTGATATTCGGAACAAAGCAGAGACCCAGCAACAAAAACTTTATACAGGAAGAACACACAAAATAAATGGTAGAGATCAAGGACAAATTAGAGAGAACCAAAAAAGAAGAACAATTACAGTAAGAACAACGTTAGTTACAACCGCTAGAGACTTTAAACCGTATACTCTGATCCATGACAAATATGGAGAAGTAAAAATAATTTGTATTGCTTCTGTAGTCTATACATCTTTAATATATACGTTAGATAATTATAAAGCTATAACTATTTATATTTAGGTTACTAGTTATATATTTAACAATGAATATTTATTTTTTAATTTAAAGTATTAAGTTAATTAAGTTTAAAAATTAATCAAATTGACCCTTAAAAATTAACTATTTTGAGACAAAGGGAGCATGCTTTATTCCCTATTACTTGAGTCAACTCTACCCCCTCACAAGAAGTAGTAAAGGTAAGGTTTTTTGGTAGTAAGAGTTTAATTTTTATGTAGGCGAAGAGCAAGCATTGCTGCAATAATATATTTCACGTAACTCGTTTAATGATATATATATATAGATATATATATATATTATTATTATTCGATCTTACATATGAAATTAAATTAAATATATTATTATTGTTGTAATTATACTAAATATGTCAAATTATCACGATTATGTAATTTAACGAAGTAATAGTTCTTTTTACATAAATTAACCGTGATTAAGTGAGAAAAATCAATATACAAATACATGTCATGCATCATTAATTTGACAAAGATAACCGATATAAATAATCTTTTACTTTATTTGAGTACTGTTTGAGCCAATCCCGAACGCAGTTTCCCTATTAGCAGTGTATTTTAATCCACTTTGATTTTTGAGCTTCTTAACTACATGTGCAATAGTTAACACTTAATTAACTCAAATATAATTTTTAGAACTATACTATACAAAACAAGAGAGTGAAAAGAATTGAGTTCATACAGTCATATATTTTGAACATTAAATCTATCAGTCGATGAAATCTGATAACAATTAGAAGTAAATAACTAGTCTCTTCTCAAAAATTAAGATTGCTGTCTTCATTGGTTTTAATACCCTGCGTCTAAAACAATTATATATCATATTTCTCTTATACACCTCCCTTAAAATATAAGTTTTGCTTGTTCAATATTTATTCTATTGAGATGTTTTTGTAGTCCTCAAAAAGGATTACTACTAGGAATAAAATGAAAAAAAAAAAAAAATTGTCTTGACAAATAATAGAGCATTTGTAGATGAAATTAATATGACTAAGTAATGCGTGGTGAAAAAGGTAATAGTTTGTAATCTTTCAGTAAGTGACGTACTTTTCCTAATTAAAAGTATATCAATTGAGAGTAATATAGACGACCCAAGCATTATATATATGGACTTTACTAATTATACAGATACAGAAGAGAAGAAAATAAAAATGATTAAACCAGTAGGAGTGTCTATTAAACTATTTCTTTACTTGTCTTTAGATGAAATTAAATTCTATATATTTACTTAAAAGGAGAAATGATAAGGAAATAGAAATAAAAGAAGAAAAAATTATTTATATCTTGGACATTCATATAAATCTTTATTTTTGTCAACTTTCTTATGTCAAATTAATGGTCTCATAGCTTTTTCAATCAAAATGTGATTGAATATTTCTCACGAATATTACAGTATACAAAATATATATGTCAAAGGTATTTGCTTTTTGTTTCTAAAAAGTCAACTTCTCTGACACTCGCCCGAATACGACTTGATCTTATAATCTTCCTATTTTAATCACCATGATGACAATAAGAATGAAAATGATTCCAATTCATACTTTGAACTAAACTAATCTTAATCAAATATATAGTAATATGATCAATGTTATTAGATAATTGATTGGATCGAGGACCAATCCAATCTTGAAGACAGTGACAATTAAGATACTATAGCCCTCTTCTTTTTTTTTTTTTTTGTTCTAAAAGGATAATAACTTAATCCAATTAACTAAATAGTTGCCCTGACTTTGGTTTTTAAATTTCATCTAGCTTGACTTTTCTTTGCCCCTTTTTTGATAATAATAACAATTTTTTTAAAAAAAAAAAAAAAAACTTTTGTAACTATGTTAGCCACGATATAATGATCATGAGGTCAAAGAATTTATTAACCTTATGATGAATTTGTCGTCCTTCTTTATTAACCTCTGTAATAAGAACATAAAACTTTTACAAAATATTTTTAAAACTTATTCAGAAAGTCATAAAAAGATAAGTTAAAACCAACTTGTAGACTCCGTGAGAAGGAGAGTGTGGGGGCAAATGGTGTTCCAAAATGTTGATATCTTCTCTAATAATCCCCCTATATAATCTAAGTAAGTAGCAACATCATTGAGCAGTTAGATTTACTATTATCAGGCTTGGAATGTGTGTGGAGACAAAGCATATATAGTTGGATACATTGAATTTATTAAACGAAAATGTTCGTTTGCTCTGGCAATAGGAATTATAAATGTGATTGGAACAGACCTCATTTTGAGAGTTGTTAAGAAGCTACAATACCAAATCCTAGCATATTCATTATAATTCTTTTCCAAACAAAGGTGATTTCTAGCAACAATTTTCTTTTTTAAAGTTGGAGCAACTTACATTTTAATACTAATTAATAGGGTCATTCTTAGCTTCTTTTCCAAACCTCCTATCAAAGGCACAATCTATATTACCAGAATCTATCAAAGTATAAAAGGTGCCAAAACCAATCAGAATCCACCCACAGGACTGGGAAAGCACATTTAACACTGCCTAAACCTCCCTTTTCTCATTGCTTTCCAGAAAATCTATCCAACGATCAAAGACAAGAATCAGAAAAGTTTCCCACTTCTAATAAAGTACCATCAAAATTCAATAACCATTTTGGTATGGAATTCGGCTTGTACTGTTTCAAGAAGAAATGCCACCAACATCTCCAATTCCAGAGTGGAGAGGCAACAGAAACCTCGATTGTACTCCTTGCATGATCTTAAATGACAGCTTTGAATTGATGTACTGCACAAAAAAGGGGGCCGATTAGTGTAACTAAATAGTTTCAAGTCAATAAACTGGAGCTTGTACTTCTTCTTAACAACATAAAATGGCGATTCTACAAAGACTACACCTTTTCAAAAAGAAATATTAATAATACAAGCAAAAACTAGATTCATATAAACTATCACAGCATCTCCAGATAAAATTTTAATGGTTCCATGTATTAGAAATATAGTTTCGTCAACGAGAAAGAAAAACTACCTTTGTAACATCTTTGTAGTAGGCATCGATCTCCTCCTCTGTAAGGCCGCCCTCATCAGCATTTTCCTCCCATCCCATAGAACGCAAAAATGCAGCCTCTTCTTCCTCTGAACGCAAGATTGCATCTGATTTTTGAAAGCTCTTGTCAGTGCTTTTCTTTCCATCAGAAGAGTCATTGTTGCATGTATTTTCACTCAAGATCTCAGTTGATTGCTCAACCCTTGGGCTGTCATCGGACAGTGAGGCGTCTTGATCCTGAGATCCATGTGCAGTCAAAACTTCTGAAGTACCAGAGTTACATAAAGATGATGGTGATACAGAAGATCCTCCTCCAACATTGATAGCTGAACTGCTTTCAATAGATTTCTTTCTCATAAGATTGAAGAAATCATTCCGACTACGAGCTTGGGATGATAGTTTCTTTTCCATCATTGTCCCAACAGGCTTGCGTTCAGAGGCAGGGGAAGCAGCAATACTTCCTGGACACTGTGTAGAAGCAGAGACAGGAACGGCCAGGAGCGCATTTGGCCCTTTGCTGCGTGTCTTTGGGCTCGAGATACTGTTCATGCCAGAAGAAAAACCAGTCATCTCTCTTGTTGGCTTAAAGACGTGAAGCTTGCTTGAGACACTGTAACTGGAAGGATGAGACGATGAGACAGATTGCTGCAACAACTCAACCTTGGCTCTTGGTTTATCAGAAGGATTTGGCATCTGAAATCAAAGATTGGAGGAATGTATCTTATGAAGACAGTAATTCATGTCCAACATAATATGACAAACGGGGTGTACGGGGAGAAAAGCTTGTGCTTAAAAACTGGCCTGAAATGAATTACTAAATGAAGCTCCAACATTCAAAAACAGGGACTGCAAAAATCACATTAAGTATTGTACCAAAACTATCAGACTTTATGTATTCTCTAAAATAGGCAACAACATTATGATTTCTTCCATCTTTCACGTATTACTTCTTTCCATAACTTACTATCACTAACCTAGTCACCACTCATAATTTTCCCTCCAACGACTTCAGAAAGGCATGCCATATGTTGCCAACTTGCCATAATAGAGCACGTAGATTGTTTAGGTATAGGAAAGCATACATGGATGGGTTTCCTTGAAATCAGAATATGTATATAATTTTAAACAACAACAATAAAAATGAAAACTTTACAACAAAAGATGCAAAACTGAATTTTTGTTCTGTGCTTCTTGAAAATTCCTAGGGTAGACAGTAAATTCGAGAATTTATTTAAAAAAAAAAATCCACCAACATAGATTTGCCAGACAGAAAATTCATTGATGTTGGACAATTTTGGATACACGGGAGGAGCTACCATGGTGGATGAGTACATAAAAATGTTTGATCTCATATAAGCATTATTCTGGTCATAAACAAAGAGAGAATCCGTTTTCCACTAAAAGCAATGATAATAGATATCATAAAGGGATGAGCAAACATATCATGAAACATTAAAAGAGGAAGATCCAAATATACCAAGTTTAAAATGGATTGCATTTTGCACGTTATATTACATGAGGCCTTCTCAAATAAAAACCACCAGCAAGGGCTGCACTGGAAAACTTTGGTCCCTTCTTTTAAGAGGTAATGTAGTTTATAGGCAATTTGCACAATAAGTGGACTTCGTTAAACAATGAATAGTTGCTTCCAGTAGTTTGGTATTAGTTAGCAGGAAGATAAAAGTGATATAAAGCCTCTTTTTTCTTAGTGATATAAAATCTTCTACCGTCCAATTGCTGGAAAGGCTGACATGGAAAAGGGGGATCCAGCTATCCCGTCTGTCTTTCCCCTCATTTAGTTTCTGTATATATCAAAGGTCGCCTTTGAAATGCTGCAATTGAACAAGCCACGCCAGTGACTTGGTAGTAAGCAGTTCCTTTTCGGTTATAGTCTGTTTCTACTTCTGATAATTTCAATTAAAGGCCAAGACAACAAATCACTTTATATGCCTTTGGTAAATGGCAGCCCTTATAGCACCACCTAGATAATCAGGACTTAAACATTTGGAGATAAGAGAAAAGTTTGGTATTGGTAGGAGAAAGATTTGGCTTTCCCTGGTTGTGAGAATTGGTCACGTCTGCATAAATCATCACAAACCAGGTGACAAGTTTAACCAAGACACGAAGTTCTACCTGCAACATGAACGAGCAATATAAACAGGCAACAAGTTCATCCATAATACTACCTAGTGATACATAATGATCAGTAAGGACTCAAGATACTAGTAGGCCATTCTGCTATGATCTACTTATCCATAACAAAAATATGCTTTGTCACGACAATGACTGACTCAATCATAATCTTGAACTTCAGTCTTCTTCCCACAAGCGCCCCACCACGACAATGTCGAACTCAATCAAATTAAGCTAAACTATAATTTGCTCAAGACTTAGAGCCAAGAACAATTATACAATCCTAAAATAGCTTTTAACAATTGAACTCAAAAGCATAGAGATGCATAATCTAAACCCACAAGCCACAGTTATTAAGTCAATGATTAAACTAGACCACTTCATCAGTTCTAGTTATCAACTAATCTTGATCTGTAAAATAGCTTTTAACAGTTGAGCTCAAAAGCTTGAGCATTCAGATTGAAATCCACAGGCTCAGTTACTGGACGGAGGATAAAAACCAAGAGTGTATTCACTAATTCTCCAAATTATGAAATAAATGATGAATCTGTAACATAGTTAAAAGAAACCCATAAATGCTGCGTTAGGAAATACTTTAGGAAAATGGTTCATTTATAACTGAAAGAAATGCACAGATAAATATCTAAGTTTATAAGATAACAAAAAAAGGTTATTAGAATGGTTTTTCTTCCACCTAAATTTTCAAGAAGAAATACATGAAGATAGATTTTTTTTTTTTTTGTAAGTACAACAAAAAAAATTCGTACATGCTTTCATGACCTTTTTCCTTTTGATAAAATGATACACTTGATGAACTATTTCAAGCATCAACTATTGGAAAAAACAAAATACACATTTTTAACGGTCAAAAAGTATTGTCTGGATCGAGAGGAAGAGAATGCAAGGTCAATGAGATCGATGCTAATGCCTAATAGTATATCCAACTTCTGGTCTTTATTTTCTCACTGGAGGAGAAAATGAACAGACAAGCCAATATGAGAAACAGCTATCTTGAAGTAAACAATCTTACTTATGTGACGGTTAAATGCGTTTCCAGACAATGCCAAAATAAACAGAAAACAGGGAGGGCAGGCAATTGAAAAAGACAGATTATAAACAGGCGTGAAATAATTCAAATTCGTCTATCCATAAATTTGCACAATTTACCAAGTTCCTAATTCATTATCCTGTTTTCCTAATTCAAACAGAATTGTGTGATTTTGAAGAGCAAATAAACCCGTTTGAGAAACTGTCTATGAAGAGCACGCCAAGAGCAAGGTATCATGGACAATGAAAGGATAAGGAAGCCAATAACTCTTTTCCTCTCAGAACATCATGCCATTTATTCTCTCTGATTGTCCTTGTTACACTATGTGATACTTACAGGTAACTGACACTAAACTGTCCTAGGACAGGATACACATAGACCACGTTGTCTAGCTATGCATAATAAATGCATTGTATAATTAATTGTGCAAGAGCAGAGGAACACATGAGTATGTCAAGCTCATAGTCATCACCAGTGGAAAAGGTGAAAAGCTCAACTTAGTAAGTCTCTGAAGCATTCCTTGAGAATTCCCAAAGTTTCCCCGATTAACTGTCTTGAAGTAAAACTCTGGGATTAACTTTCTTGTATGTAGTAATTAAATTAAGAAACAAAAGAATAAAACCAAAAAGTAAATGAGCAATTTGACATCTAAGCTATCTGAAAGATGATGGTTGCCAAAACCCTTACCGATGCCTTAGTCACCAATGGTTTCAGTGGTATCAATTGCCTAGACTGCTTCATAGCAAGCTCTTCAAGAAGTTGATTTGCATGGGACATCTGTTATGTTGAACACTAAAAGTATGAGCATATGAACTTTCTAATGTAAGCCACACCCATATTTTCAAAAAAAGAAAACCAACCTGGGAAGTAGTCTGAGTACAAGGAGGGCCCTTAGCAACAGTTTCAGCCATATTAAGAACCCTGCCAATTGACTTGCTAGAAATCGGAGAAGAAGGTCCAGAAGCAGCAGTTGGTTTCTTGGAAGTTAGGCCACAGTTATTGTTACCAGCCACTGCCGTAATATCCGCTAGAGCAGATTCTGACTTATTGCCAGTAGTGCCTGATGCGCCTGTTGTTAATCCCTGGGTCATGGTACCCAAACCAGGAGATCCGACTCTTCCGAACACAGGTGATGCTTGTCGTTCTTCAGTTACTAGGGGTCGGGTGCCACAGTCAATTGCTTTATTCACAGAACTAACTGAAGCAAATGGGCTATTGTTTTCAGTTAGTTTGACCTTACCAGCATTGCTCAAATTCCTAGGCCATTTCTCACTAGTTCTACCAGAAATCATTGACTGTGACCGCGTTAAACCCTCCTCCTCGAACATTTCCCACCGATGGTTCCTCGAAGCATCAGGAAGGTCCCTTGACCTATGATTTCTTAAAGTTGATGTCTCAGGGTACTTATTACCGTCTTTATCTGTGTCCCTATGACGATGACTTCTAAAACTATTGTAAGATCGAAAGTCAGGGTAGGTACTACCGTTGGAGCTCCATCGGCTCCGTGATGAGACGGCTCGGTCGGATGCAGCAGGATGCCTCAACTCTTTATTATTCATATTCATTGACAATGATCTATTATTTGCAAGTTTTGATGGAGCAGGATCATCTATAATGAGAACACATGAAAGGAAATAGTTCAAGTGAAAAGAAAATGCATGCATCAGAAAAAAGTATGCAAAGTATTAGAGCATGAAAGTAACCTGGATGCAACAGGGATGATGCAGTGACGAAGCTTGTCACATGTCTACTGCTCCTTAACCATTGTGGGGCTAATGTAGGCTCACTACTTTTTTCCATAGCACTACTAATGAATAGAAGGGGGAAAACCCCACACTTTTGTTCAGTGTTAACTCCTAATATCAACCTAAGCCTGTTAACCTAATTTACTACCACTCCTCCAAAACCAGTATCTCTCTTGAATAAAACAGACCAAAAGGCACAAAAACCAAACCAATCTGCATTAACCTGCGGCCCCAGTTGCTCACAAAATTGGCTTTAGAAACAAAACCATCATCCCATAATCAATCACACTAAAGTTAAACACCCAACGTTGCCAAAAAAAACTCCTTAAGGGTGTGTTACATCAGTCAACCTAGCCCGTGATTTGTTCTTTCACCTATCCCTTTCCCCCCTTCCGATGTTTCTCATCGAATTGGCTTTAGAAAAAACTCACTCTATAGGGGTCGGATTAAAAATGTTCAGAACCCTATGATTCAAAAAAAGAAACCACCCGTGAACTAAAAGATTTCAAACAAATCAATTCACTTCACCTAGACATTATTCATTCTGTACACTATACTGCAAGCACTTTATTCACCCATATAGACCCCTCTCTTCAGCTTATCAAAAACCATCAGTAAGAAACTTCCTCAAGTCATCATTCACAAGAATTTGAATCAAGAAACCAGAAAACTATCACTCTGTGACGGAAAACAACCCGACCCACTACAGATAACAAGGAAATAGACAAACCTAGATTTCAAAACCAGAAAAAGAAAGACACCATTCACAAGAACAAGATCCGAAACAAAAGGTGCTTCAAAAATCCTACAAATTAACGCACGAATCAAGACAATTAGCAAGCAAACAACAATCAATTACCCCAAAAAATTGAATATAATCAAATTACCATTTATATAGGAACCCAATTCACTCTCTATTAGGTTTTCTTTTTCTTGTATGTGTCAAAGTGTTAGGAAGAAATTCTAGAATCCAAAAATAATAATTTATAGATTAATAAAAGTCTGTATATTGAAGAGTTCTTGTGAAATAGAAACACTTCTCGCTTCTTTGATTAGAGAAAGAATAAGAAAATTTGTATATCCGTGAAAATATTCAGAGATCGAGATATTAAAGGAAATAAATACCGGGAAAAAAAGGAAGCTTATACTAGTACTACACCCGTTTTCTTCGTGTGAGTTTGAAAGACTAGAAAGTGTGGTCGTCAACCATTTCCTTTATTTATTTATTTATATAAACCAAAATAAAAGCTTTCTACAAGTTTCATGAATTTATTAAATTTCAAAAAGAAAATAACATTCTTACAAAAATCTTTTTTGAATGTTTTTTTTTTTTTATAAGCTAGGATAGTTACAATCTGAAACGTAAAAATATTTATTTTAAAAAGTTAGGTCAGATAAAAATATCTAAATTTTTTTTTTTATTGGTAAGATTAATTCTATAGATCTCTTTCTATCTTCATTTACCGAAATATCTGTTTGGCCAATCTTTAAAAAATAAATGTAATTTTGAGTAGCTGTAGAAATTATTTTTCAAGATTTAGAAAAAAATAATAGTTTTTTCATCAAATTAAACTATTTTTGGATCCTTTACTAAAGCATAATTATTGCTCTAAATATTTTTTCTAATTTAATTAGTCAAATACAAAATATTACTTTTTTTGAATATTTCAAACAGAAAACACTTTCAAAATTATAAATATGAAGTTTGGTAAACGTATTATTAGAATCTCATTCAGTTTTACGCCAAATAATAAATTTGATTTTGATTTATTTAACGTGAATTCTGAATATCGGCTAATTAGACTTAAAAAGCTTTTTTTTTAGAGACCTATGTGTATTTATTTTCCTTGCCGTTCAAAATTCCAGCTTACTCCCAACTGTCCAAGAATTAAAGCATTACTTAGGGATTGTTTGTTGTAGCTTTAAAAAAAAATAGTTTATAAAAAGTAATTTTTAAAAAAAAATTTAAATAATTATTAAATTAAAAAATAAAAAGTAGTTGATACCTTATTTTTAATTTTTAAAGTTTTATAAGTCTATTTTAACTTTTTTATATGATTTTTAAAATATTTAAAATATTTTTAAGGGTTAAAAGTTATTTATAATTTGATTTGACCAACCTCTAATCAAAGCTAAATGAGTCCAAAGTTGATATTTTGTCTTTGTTGTAAATATCGTTTTAATATCTCATTTTTGCTTTAAAAACTAAACTCCCCCCTCAACTTTTTTATCCTAATTAAGTCTTTAAAATATCTATTATACTTTTTTTATTATTATTTTTTTTTTTTTTTTACTTTTTTAAAAATCATGATATTTTTATTTTATTAAGTTCATGTAATAATTTTTTTATAAAAATATAAATATTATTTTTTGGATAAAAAAGGTGAAAAATACATATGAGCTAATGATGTTCTATAATGAAATAAATTAGTATACTGAAAAAAAAGTAATTTTACTAATAATAATCAAAACTCTAATATTTATTTATACAAGTAAAAATAGCAGGTAATAATAACTATATAAATATATTTTGATGCAAGAAATATCAAATAATTAATTAAATTAACGTCAAATTTCTAATTTGTATTATTTTATTAAATTTAAACTATAATTTATGTAATACTTCATTATGACAATCAAGCTTGTTTATTTATATAGACAAATGGATAATAGCCCCGCAATTTTATATTACTTGACCACGTATAAATATCGTTGGTTTAGTTTACTTGTCCAACTTATAAAATCAAGATAATTTTTTAATATCCTTTATTACCTTAGTATTAAATAACTGTATAGAGTAGTAACACTAAAATTTAAAGTTTCAAAATATTATTAATAAGGTTGATTTAGTAAAATATACATTTAATTAAAATCTTCCAAGAGATGTATCATATAGAAAAGGGTCAAGTAATATGATATGTGTGGACACATTTAATGCATATAATATTAAAATAACTATTATAAAATTAACAATAAATTTTGTGAAAAATTTATAAAAATACTATTCTACTTTTAATGTTAATGAAACTTAAATAAAAAATTATAAATATCTAATTTAAAAAATAAATTATATATAATATAAAAAAAATATTACACAAATATATTTGATATAATAAAAATAAAATAAATATAAGAAAAAATTTAATTATTATTTATAATTGAGAGAAAATTTT
>JBDJHY010000001.1:30357692-30369226 GCA_039654485.1 Withania somnifera | reverse complement strand
ATATTGGAAGTTTTCTTGAAGAAGTTTACTTCGCAAACGATGGGCTTCTTTTGCATAAGCAAGAGCCTACAGGCATTGCATTAACATTAAAGAGCATCTTAACAATTGCAGTCGGTAGTCAGTAGTAGCAGGCTCAAAATTAGAGAATAATATTGTGTTTTGAAACAAAATCACAAAAATGTCCCACCACCCCACTTTATGGTCCTATTTTCACATATTAGATGGTAAATCTTCTCTTGGAGCATGGATCCATGTGGTCTGCTGAGGTATGTTAACCCAAGAAAAAAAGCCAAAGGTAAAATCCCAAGCAGGGGCACCCACATTGGATCTACTTTCCTCAGGCAAAACATTTTAAGAGTTCCTTGAAAGAGTGATATCAATTCAAACAAATAAAGAAGAGACCTTAAAGTTGAAGCCCTATAATCATGCAAAATGTTATAGCCATTATTTTACCTCAATCAGTCGTCCATTTAGTATCAGTCTCTCACTCAAGTCATAGTAAAGATAAGCAGAAAGAAAAGCTGAACCGCTGGATAAAGGAATCTAAGAACAAATAGCAGCTCCGATTAGCAAGTGCAACTACACTCCGGTAGCCTGAACAAATGTGAAGTAATTTGATGTGTCCATGTTAGAAGCTTACAGCGTGAATGAGCTCTGAAGCAGTGATCTTAACTTTATCCTCTGTAACGTCACAGTGGAGAAAGTTTTGATGACTATGAGACACTTTAGAAGAAAGACCAAGGGTTAGAAAGAAGCTCTGCTGAAACCCAACTAACTGTGGTTGAGATTTTTTCATGCACTTCATCCAGTATTCAATAGACTTGGCAAGTTCACCACAGTGGTTCGACAATGTTTTGATGAACATTTCATTCACAGGTGATGTACAGAGTGCATGACTAAGTCTTCTATATCTCCATAGTAAAGACACAGACTTCTCTAATGGAATATTCTTCATAAAGATTTGTATCATCATCTCATATATGTCTGGATGAATTTCCAGGTATCCCTGAAAACAGGAAGCACAAGATGATAGAGTTAATGAAAATTGGCATTTCTCAATATAAAAAATTCACAATTCTTCAGCAAATATAGACACACACATGCTCACGCATGTTTATAGGAAAGGCAGAAAAGATTAAGACCAATCAGTATTGTGTTTCAGAGAATCTTCGAGGAATTAAAGCTACTGTTGAACCAGAAGAGCAATTTTATGCTTTTAAATAAGTGACCAATAGGTACGTCTTGAAGAATTCCCCGAATTTTTAAATCTACTGGGAAGAAGCTTTCCAGGAGCCAACCAATGACTTTACTTCTCAAAGAGCATTTCTAGTATATACTAATGAAACATTTATCTGTCAACAAAATTCCATCGTAGGAAGGGATTCTTAAAAAACACTTCTCGAAGTGAAAAACTCTCCTTATGAGTCCTACAACTAGGATGATCATTCACACGAAACAAAGCAAAAAATAGTATCGCAAACTTCCCAAAACTGATGCATAAGCCATCAAAGATATAAGAGTCAGTGTGACTACAAAGAGAGAAGTTTAAAGGGCAAAAAAGGTTATGATCAGTTAATACTTAAGATCATATTCAAATGAATGTGATACAAGGCCTTCTACAATGTCCATTGCAAATACAAAGTGACATCAAGATTAGAGATTACCTTCAATGATAATAAGTCAACAATCTGATGCAACATATTTAACATCGTTTCAGACATGCTACATTGATCAGATGCACGGCAGTGATTCAGAGTAATCCATAGTCTAGCTGCAGCATGTATATCTTCATAAAGTCTCTGTTCAAAATGGAAAGACAGGGGGGATAAAATAATAGATCAGTATTCAGCAAATACAGCAAGGGTTTCTGAGTCAAGAAGGAGGAATTACCTAAACATTGAAATACATGAAAAAATACACTAATTTGTTCATAATTGTGAGATAGAGTTGAAAATGATAAGAAAATTTTCAGACTTCTTTCTCTTCTTTAAACAAATCAAATCGTGAAGAAAATGGACCTTGAGCTAACTCAACCCCAAATACAAGCTCATGAGGTAATGATTGCCCGGAGACTAACATTTCATTCCATCGACCAATGGGGGATATTCTAACCCCCAGCACCCCCCCACCCCACACACACACATCTATGGCTACATCTAGAGTGTGGACGATATAACATAAGGACCCACCATTGAGTAAACCAAGATTAGGATATTCTTGCTCTAATAACATGTGAAGAAAATAAATCTTGAGTCCAACCCAACCCAAAAGCTAGTTCATAAGGAGAGAATTGCCTAAGTAACACAAGTAGACAGCATCCACAAACCAATGTGGGATATTCTAACACATCTAAAATAAAAATGGAAAAGGAAGAACTCCCCCCTTTTCCTTCCAAGTTCCAAATGGAACTGAAGGTCATTAGCCCAACTGTTTGCCACCCCAGTAAACATATCAAAATGCAGGAGATCAGCACTTTACGCTGCAGCACCTTTGATTTTGGTTCAACCTCAGTGGTACAGAGTGCACGTGCACAATATGCATAGGCTGCCAGATGAGAAGCTGAATTGGTGCAGGCTAAATTTTCTCTGTAGTTTTTCTGTTTTAGTGAACTTTCCTGCAAAAGGTATAACCTGACGTAATTAACAACATCAACTAGACAATCAAGTTCTGGTTACCGTAACTCAGCTGATAAAGAGGCAGGTACAAACAAATGACTTACTACCGTAGCTATTGCCTCGGATAGACACTGAATGCAATCTTTCAGATATTGAAATCCACGGGCTCTTAACACCTCTCCCTTAACAATAAGGAACTTACATCTCTGTAAATAGTTATCGTTGGAGACATATACTTCTCGTAAAAGAAGACCTATAATCTTCAAACACATCTCCTGACATAATCTTGGATTACGTACATTCAAATCTCTATATGTCATAAGCTCCTGATGAAGTATAAGAATCAGTTGTTAGCAGCACCTACTGTTGAGCAAACAAAGCACTTAAATCAAATATAACAGCTGAAAGAGGTGACAACTCTTAACAAGCTCAGCCAGGAAGAGTTTGTGTATTAGAACCTGCTCCAGAATGATTCCAAGAGCCTGTTTCGATTCTACAAAAGGCGACAACAACGAATACAGCATACGGGTACCTTCTTCAGTATCCACATCATTAACTTTCAATTCCATCTGAAAGCAGATCCACATCAGAGAAATTCATTAAGAAGAAGCCAGAAAGACCAATATAATTTTCACTGTTGCATAAAATGAAAGGATGGTAAGAGAGGCAGACGAACAAAGCTGTGGATTTACCTTCACAAACTGTTTCACTACAGATATGGGACTCCGCAGTTTTTTGAACAAATGCTGTGCAGCAGACCAGCTTTTAAGGCTATCAATGAGGACTTTTTGTACCTTAACATCACCACTATGTTGAAGCACCTCCAAAAGAAAAGCAGTTTTCTCACACGCCTCATTAATGAAACCAATCACATCATTTTCTGATAGATCATTCTGAAATTTATCTACTTCATGCTTAAACAATTCACAAAGACGTAAGACATGATTCCAAGATGCTTTGCAGCATAGCATCAAAGCTTTAGCAGCCTACAAAGGAAGAAACAATATAATCAAAAACCGAACTGGAACATGCAAGGACAATTTTTTCAGTAACAATTTATATTGTATTAATGTATTTATGCACTATGACTGTGTAGAGCAAGATTCAAAATGGACTTCAATAAAATACGGTATGGGGGGACTAAGGTTACCACTATTTGAAGTGTTCTGAGTAGAAAATAAGAGGAATAGGAAATTAGATCTCCCTAAGGCTCATCTTATCATTTCATAGGAGTAATAACAACGGCAGAAATAATGCAGGTAACGAAGTCAGGGCATTGACTTCTCCATCTCTGCTCAAAATATAGGCAACACTATCATATGTTGTTTCTTTATCTCAAACTACTCACCATTAAAAATTATTCCGTGTCGGCAGTAGGATTCAAACTCCCACCACTTAGGAGGAAAAAGTACTCCATGTTTTCTCTCCTTTCCTGGGGTAGATTTTCAGACATGAACAAGCTACCTCAGTATCCTCTCTTTTTTTTTTTTCCGGCTGATTTTTGCTACTTTCATCCGTTCAGAATTTCCAAAAGTGCTTTCGCTATAAAATTAGATTATGGACCAGACATCACTTTGGTTTATGCTGCCTACTATTGAAGTTTATGTTAATTCCTCTAAAATAACCTTCTTTCAGAACTAAACCCATGCTTTCCCTCCACGCAACTATCTTGTGATGTTCTGGTGCAACTGGCACCTCTTAAGCCCATATAAGGACTAGCTCAAAGTTTCACATTATGCCATAACACAAGCCAGTCCCTTCACTCTCATCCATCCAAAATACTACATACTCGATGATCTAAGTTCCTTCATTAAAGTTAATTTTGCGTCAAATTTAACAAAGCATCAAAAACTTAAAAGTGAATAAAAACACGACCACCAACTTCATTAATAATAAACCAACCATGTGGAAAGTGAAAACCGTGAAAGGATTACGAGAATCCCTTCAGCTATTCGTACCTCTTTCATTTGCTTGTTTCTGTACAGTACGACAGCAATGTTGTAAAAAGAGGTGAAAAGATACTTCAGTCCATTGGCTTGAACTCGCTCACTTGAAACGACATACTTGATAAATCTGACAGTTTCCTGAAGTTATGAAGAAAGAGAGAAGGTATAATTCATTGTTAAAGGGAGCTAGTCCATTTCTATTATTGAATGATATTTAAAATATCATATGGGATAGTAGCAGTAGTACATGATGTCAACAACAATCTTAATCAACTTAGTAGCATGAACAACAGAAACCTTGGTATCACATTTTGTGCTTAAAGAGAGAGTGAAAGCAGCGACTGCTACAAGAGGTAACACTTTGTTGTTATCTTCACAAGGATCTTGCTTGCTATCAGCGGCACTGCATCCAAAAATGTGAAGAACATAAGGTTTACTTAACATAGCCTATGGACAAATCAATTAAATAGTAGAAGTACAAAGACAATCTTAAAGACGAAAAGACCAGTAAATAGCTAAATCAATTTTTACAGAGAAGCTAAAAGATTCATCTCAAAACACAAACTCCATTTGTTTATAAAATACACAATATACCAAGTTCAACAAGCCTAGCAATGGCCTCAGAATTTGTAATTCCATGTCAAACTAAAACACTTTATTCTTTGAATTTATAATCTAGAAAAGTATAATAAGTTAAAATATCAAAATTTAAGCTAAAATCAAACTTACGAGATTGCAGGACTTGTGCTATATGCTAGTGCTGTACCTGTAGTGTAGGAAGACATTAACATACTGCTTGAAGGCATCCTGAATGACTTCTAGGTAAGTATTGCAGGAAACAGCCTCTGTTACACTAAGAATTTCTTTCCTTGCTGAGATAACATACTCGGCAAGTGGCTGGCACAGGAACCCCAATGCATCAAAATAAGACAAAACATAGAGTTTTTTCTTCTGTGAATAGTTGCTTCCTTTGCTGTCTATTTCAAAGTAAAATTTTGAATAGTTGAGCAAACTACTTAATTTTTGCAGCACATCATTGCAATCCAAGAAGAGCACTCTTGAGTCATGAATATAGGAGTCATTAATGAGCAATCCAGTAGCATAAAGCCCCAGAATCAAATCAGTGGGTAGCTCATCCTTCAAAAGAACCAAGTCTGTCATAAGTAGGAGTTTCCTTAACAAGTCTTCAAAAAATTCATAGGACTCGTTTAAAGAAACGAATAACACCAATAAACCACTACATGGTTACCTGAGAACCTGTTAATTCAACATAATATTTTTTCATGTGCATAGCTAATTCTTTTAATTGGGCAGCCAGGATACAACAAGCATTTGAAGTAACACTTCGGCACTTATGAGCACAATAACAAACGAGCTCCAGAATTTCTATTATAGTGTTCTCCTGTCCAACCTGCCATGTAAAATTAACACACCTTCATGAATCATACAACATATGTAAGGACAGTTCTACAATCAAATAAATAGCATAAACAGTGAATACAAGTTGAAAATTAGATCATTGACTTAATAGTGCATTGCAAAGAAACACTCTTGAGATTATATTTAGCGGAAAATGAGTTCAAAGATTACCATAAGGATAATGATTTGGATCTAGTTCATCAGCCCAGGAAGAAGAAAAGAGCATTTCAGGTCAATAAACAACATCGTCTATCCCACATTATCATATTCTCATATTTGGGTTGTCTCAAGGATGTTTATAGTTTCTTTTAAAGAAAATAGCGATGTCCACGTCAATTTGTGCGCACCTCGCCTAATCAATCGGATACCTGTTTTCTCCCACCAACACAAGGATCGTGTAGCTCTATCCACCAAAACTTTGAAAAATGTAAAGAAATCACCTTGAGCTTTTCCACCTCTGCTATAACATGAGAACCTTCTTCCACTATGGTTTATTCAAGCTCATTAACCACTAAGTCACGCCCTTAGCAAGTTAAGTGTAGAAGTTCATTTGAAAATAATAGTGAGAAAAGGCATAAGTAGAAGCCTATGAATGTTTTAGTTCAAGTTTAGCATTCCGAAAGAAGGCGAGTCAATCTCTATATTTCTCTTTGGCATCCCTTTAAAGTTAACTTCTATTTTTCTTGTTGAGGTTTTTACAGGTTTAGCAAACGCCACTTTGAGCAAACTTGCTTTGGGATCTGCAGGGATTCCAACAGGATTCTAGGTGGAATTCAGAATTACTTTTTTTTTTTCTTTCCTTCTTGTTCCATTTTAAGCCTCCACATCCTTCACCGATCACATACTACATTTAACATCCTATACCTGCAGCAAGTATAGCCACATAACTATGACAAGTTTTCTCTAATGCCATACCAAACCAAGACATTTCCTAACAGTGCTAACTTCTACCTCAAACATCTGTCGCTTTACTGGATCGCATAACATTTGGAGCCTCATATTTTATTGCTCATTCCCTTGATTCGGCAACCATATAACCATAATAAGCAATGACTTTGATGTACTTAAACTAGCCAATTGTACACGGAGGTCCCCCTATTTAGTCTTACAGAAAACTGTGAACTTGCTTACTTACTCATTTTCAATTAATTGTTCATGTATGTGTGTCATTTTACTGTCTCCCCATGTATTTGGAAGCAGAGACCAAGTAAATGAAAGGAATAAAAAGTACTGGATCCTACAAACAGCCAAAATATGTTTGTTCAGGATCAATAATCTAAGAGGGGTTCAATATAATACCTTTATTTCTGCAGCCATGGTGCCCAGCACATATTTTAAGGTGTCAGCAATTCCAGAGAATTCATTGAGTTCTTGTGAGAACAGAGAAGATAATATCTTCCTCGCGAACTGTGGCATGTATACCTGTTAGCATATACAGAGTAGACATTCTCCAGAATAGGCAAATGCTAAACATGAGAGATTCACCTTGAACAGTTGATCCTTTTGGGATGATTGTTTAATTTGACACAAGGCTTCTATACAAAATTTACACACCAAGTTCCCATTGAACTTCGTGAAGTCCCCAACCATAATCAGTGTTATTATGTTAAAATATGTCAGAAGCACCCGATGCAATTTCTCACGAGCACTCATATCTAAAACCCTGAATCATCCAAAGTTTGTAAAATTCAATCAGTTAAACATGGTTTCTATCATTGCAAAAACTATACGTTGAATTGTTTGGTTCAAACATTTCAAGAAACTAATCAACAACATGCGACTCACTTGAACCATGGGGCAACTTCTTTGACCAAATCAAGAAGTCCATCAAATTCATGGACAGCCTTATTCTGAATTAAAGAAGCACACTTAACAAGTGTAACGACAACCTCCACAACCAAAAGAGCAAACTCTTGATCGACGTCCTCTTCATTCAATTGGGGCAACAACTTATGTGTTGACTTCTTGATTTCTTTCTTAGTTTTAACAATAGCATTCTCCCGGAAAGACTTTAGTACGGAAAGTCCTTCACATTCCACTTCCTCGTATTTCCCCCATGATTCCAGACAATGAATGTACCGAACTCTCTGTGCTTGAACGGTATATATTTTACAAGACAGCTGTGAGGAGATCCTCTCAATGCAGTTAAGGCATAACCTGTAAATATCGAACAAATGACGAGCAGATTCGGCAGGGAGTTTGGGGGTTTCAGATAGGCGTTTAGGTAAGAGTGATAGAGATGTATTGAGGAATGGAAGAAATTGTTTGGCAAGCGAACGAATGGTAGTACCCGCGGTGGATTTGGAGAGAGTGGTGAATTCGTGGAGGTAACTGGAGAAGTTTTTGTAGGTATTGGCAGTGAATTTGGTGGAGGATTGAAGTTCTGTGAGGAGAACGGTGGCGGTGGAGGAACTCATTAGGGCGGCTGCGGCCTCGAAGGGCGGGGAAGACGCGGTGGGAGGTCGCGATTTGGGGAGTGGTCCAACGGAATTGTTTAAGAGAGAAATAAGAAATTTCAAAGAGCGGAGCGGGAAAGTGTACCGCTTCAAATCATTGAATCGTGAAAGGAAAAATATATAGAAGTTTCTTAAAGGGCTGGGAATCTAACCTCCTTGTTTGGCAAGTTTTTCAAAATTTGATTTATGAAGTTTCCTTTTTATTTTAATATGTAGTAGCTTGTATTTGAAATTTAATCTTGAGACATTATGTGATTGCTTATTTGATATATTATTTTTTTTAAGTATATTTAATTTGTGTCTTGAATAAACTAATCATGTATGATTAAACACATTTTTAACTTTAATAACAACATAATATACTTCATATAAATATATAATTTTATAAAGTGATTTGAAGAGGATAAAGTGTATGTTTATTTTTTTGTTCCGTCTTTAAGGGGATATATTATTTCTAATAGACCATGTAGTCTAAAGCAATTCAAGCAAGGTACGAGAAATAACAGCTAACTACAAAAATAACGAATAGTAACATAATACAACTACAACAAAATAATATGATAGTCTAAGTAGAAAATCACAAATTTTGACATAAATTGAAGGACCAAAAGATACAATAGCAGTATTGTAACTACAAGTATGGATGAATTCAAGATGATGTTGTGCTACCTACCAATGTTTTATCCTTAATTGTATTCTCCACGATCTTTTATCAAGGTCATATTCTTAATGAGCTGGAACCGCGTCATGTTTTATCTCACCAACTCTTTCTAATATTTATTTAGTCTTACCTTTACCTTTTCTGAAATCATCTATAGCCAATTTCTGACACTTTCACACTAGCATAAGAACATCTCATTTTCGCATACATGGACCATTTCAATCTCGCTCCATCCATTTTGTCATCTAACAAAGCTACTCCCATTTTGATCTAATCCTCATTTATAATCCCAGCTCTATTAATGTGGTGCATGTCTATTGCAACGTTTTCATTTTTTAAATTTTTTATTTTTAGACCTGAGAGTTTTGGACTAGCCAATATTTTGCCCATACAATATTGTAGGCTTAACTTTCATATTGTAGAACTTGCTCTTAAGTTTTTGTGGCACTTTTAAATGGCATATGATTCCGAATGCAAACCTACATTTAATCCATCCTACAACAATACAATAAGTGACATCTTTATCAAATTCTTGATTTCCTTGGATAATGCACCCAGGATACTTAAGATATTTCTATCAAGTCTCACTTTGATTCCAATATCATGTGTAGTGTCCTACTCAACTTCAATCTTTTTAACCTCGAAATCTATCTTCAAATTTTTAAATTAGCGTTACTCTGTCACGAGACTCATCAATCAACACTATTTCATTTACGAGAAAAATAAAAATACCAAATAAAAAAATGTATTTGATTTTCATGGTCCTACACCCACAAACTTCAAAATCTAATACATAAACACTATTGTATCTTGACTTTCCTCTCACTCCCTTCTATACTTTCTCTCTCTTACTTTACTTTTGACTACAGTTGACTCTTACTCTCATATTTCACTTCCTCTCAGTCATGATTTTTCCTTCTGTTTATTCTTCTCACCAAATAAAATTTGCACCTTTCTTCCAATAGCTGTTGTACTTGAATGATAATGGTAGTTCATATATAAAAATAAAATAATTGATAGTTGAGATATATTTTAATATATATATAATAATAATTTAGATAAAAGTAAAAAAATTAATAGTTAAAGCATAAAATTTTAAAAAATTAGTTTAGAGCAAATTTTTCGCCAGCCACCTAAAGTTGGCATCATCTTTCACCTTTTTTTTTTTTTCAAAATGCGATTTTTTAAGTCATTCACGCGCCTAAAAAAAGGTGAAAATCACACATCTTGTCAACTCAACAAAAGTGTCAAAATGAGTTACTTATATACCTTAGATGATGTGTCTAATAAAAAAATCTAAGTTAAGGTGTGTAAGTGAAAATTGGCACCAACTTTAAGTGGCTAGCGATGAGTTTGCTTAATAGTTGATGATGAGTTTTTGACCATTAACTTTGAGAATATAAATTTGTTAAATTATTTATGACAATTATGATTTTGTTCACATCCCAGTCAACCGATGACTATGAGCCAATAACATTATTTTACTATCCAACCCGAACCTTTTGATTTGCAAGGCATAAATTCAATTAAAGTTATGTCTTAGGCATAAGTTCAATGACATAAATTGTATCCATGACATAAGTTCATGACATTATGTTAAAGGCACGAGTTATGATCTACGACACAGGTGCAGTGGAACGAATTATGCATGAAGGGAAAAAAATTAAATGCACAAGTTATGCCCCAAGACAAATGTTTAATGATCCAAGTTATGTCCGGCACAAATTCAATGGTATAAGTTACAAAATTATAAATCCAGCCGCATGAGTTATGCCGTAAGACATAAATTTAGTTGCAAAAGTAATGTCTTAGGAAAAAAATTCTCTAAAAATCTTGCATGCAAATCGTATATTACAGAATTTATACTCCAAGATAAATTTTTTCTAAAAAGTTTTGCCTTGCAAATTTAGTTATGCCTAGCGAATTTGTGTCATAAATAAAGACACTTTGATCTACAATGTTTTATGAACTTAACACTAGGGAAAAATATTTCAAATCATAAATTCGAAAAGTCATTCCGAAATTCCGAAATAAAAGCAGGTCGTGCAAAAACTTAGATCTAGCTTAGAAATGACTTCATAATAAGTTGGTCTTAATATTTTATTCCTCGTAAGAAAAGTTTCACAAAAATGAATTCCATAAAAGTTACATAATATATAGCTCTAAGACCGGATTTTTCAAAAAAAAAATTTAAGACCAGTCAATTTAAGAGGCATTAGGCGTAATTTCATCAAAAAAAATAACTTAGAGAAATTACATAATATATAAATCTTAGACCCGTAATTACTTATTATGACAAGATTTTACAATAATTACCATAATTATCAAATATATTATTATTTTCAAAAAGAAAAAAAGTATTTCCTCTAATACATTTCATGAATTCCCCCCCCCCCCCTCCTCCCCCTCCTCCCCCTCTTCAAGTCACTTTCCATGT
>JBDJHY010000001.1:30331097-30342583 GCA_039654485.1 Withania somnifera | reverse complement strand
ATTTTGTTCCTTGCAAGAAAGTCGGAATTCTTTGAATGCCTTGTTACCTGTAGCCTAGCTGTTTTTCTCTGCTGGAGTGTGACCCTTGCTGTTTGCTTCCTGCTCCCCTTGTTACTTTCAATTGTTAGCTCATCATTTATAACGTTGTCAGGCTGTTTAACCACTATGAAGAATATGACTTTGCAAGGACTGGCACTGCAGCAACAGAAAAGGTATGACAGAAGTTATTATTATGTGTATACGAGTTTTTTTTTTTTTACTGGTGTCCACCTTGCATGTACCTTGTGACTAAACTACCAGCTACCTGCAACCTACCACCAGCATAGGTTTAGGGTAACTTTTTTTTGTGGCTATATGCCAATTTATGATTTTTAAAGCTAAATGACATTTTGGCTTTATGAAAAAAAGAAGCAGCTAAATGCCATCTTTGCAATAATAATAAATGCTCAAGATCATCTGTGATAAGATGCTTTCTAGCATCTGTCATAAGATGCTTTCTCTAGTTCAGTTTGATGCATTTGGTACCTTGTGTTGTTTTCTTTGTAATAGTTAAACCATATCTATTATTATATCCATTAAAGAGGTCCAAGTAGATAGTTTGGGAATTTTTTACTAATTTTGACTTGAGCACACCTAAGATATCTTCACATTTTACCTTGCCCCAATTTATATCTGAAGTACGTACTGGGTTTTTATGTTTGGTTCAATCTATCAGGTGGAGCTACAAGAAGGCCCTCTTGATCAGTTCACACATGAGATGGAGCCATTCCTGCGGAAGCAAGGGATGCCAGTTCGGTTGAACAAAGGTATTAATCACTGCTCTTATGTTTTGCATTTTGCTGATTGATTATTGTAACATGATTTTGCTGTGTCTGATATGTTAGTAGGTATCTTTAATGCATTTGTTGACTTTTGTCGCCCTGGGTGAGCAGGTGTCGTGGAGCTTGTGTCTGACTTTGTTGTATGTGAAGAAGGGAAGCCATTGTCACCAGAGGCAGCTCGGATACTGGTTTGTTTATTTTCCCAAATATCAAGTTTCTGAGTATAGTTCCATTCTGTACATTTCTTTCTTTATACTGCATGTGCCTGAAAGCAATTACCTTGTCACTTGCAGCGTCTGCTTGGTATCAAGATGGCTACTTTCCGGCTCAACTTAATATGCAGGTGGTCTCCTGATGAATTTGAAATCTACAAAGAAGGATTGGAAGAATCAGATATGGAATCCTCATAGACCGCTCTCAAACCTCCGAGTCAGACCTCATGTTTTAGAAGATTAAAGTTTGGGCATCCGGAGATACTCTTATAACCTCTTGCGAGCTGAAGTTATAAATGGAGTGCTTTTTACTTGGGTCTCAGAAATACTGCTCGACCAGTCATCAATTTTGGCAATATTAACTTCAGCATTCAAACCTCAGAATGAGTGTAAGGTTTTTGAATTATTTGACCGTTCAGTGTAATAGATTGTGTAAAATCTATTAACAAAGTATATCGTGGCACCTTATATTTTGTTCTCATCGTTCTTTGAGCAGATTTACGTTATGTCAGAGATATTTGCGGGTTCAGTTGGTTGGTTTAAGTTCTTTCGTTCGTATATGCATATTTTGAGGCAATAATAGCAGAAGGACGTATAGATAGCTCGGGTTTCCAATTTGATGTCACCCCATGAGTGAATGATGTAAAAGAATAAGATGTTAAGTAGTAAGAGTCTATTTGAAGAACTAAGAAGCAATGATAATTAACAGCATGAACTCAAGAAATTACAGTTCAGCAAATGACGTTTGTTCCTGCACTGCATCCTTACAAACTGAGGTGCTTGTATGTACAATTATCCAGGCAAAACAACTTTATTTTACTACTTCAGCTTAAATTTTTTTTCCCAACTGCACATTCAAATGTTGCTTGTCAAATGACTAAAATTCATGAAACATTCATGCCACATGCCTAATAGTGTAAATGATATTTCAACTCTAGTTTCAAAATCGAGGGCAAATCAGATCAAGCAGCAGCTATGTCCTCAAAAATAGTACTACCTGAAAAATACCACGAATCGGCTCCTACATTGTTTTGCCCAAGCTAGTACCACAAAGTACAAAAATACACACAGTTCCAATAAATCTGGGATGATGAATGCAGCAGTAAAATCCCTCCAGGCTACCGTAGCTTTAAACTATGCGCTTCTTCAGCCTAAAATTCACGATGCTCCCAATTCAACCTTTTTATCCTCCAAAAGCTTCAACTCTTTTCGCCAGCTTTCCAGCTTAGCCATTTTTTCCAGCTGTTCTGGCTTCATGTCCTTCTCCTCAGTCTTTTGCTGTTGAGCTTCTGTCAGCCGAATCTACACCAAATAAAGCAGAGATTAGTTAGCGAAGCTGGGCAAGTCATAAGTGCATATCAAACCTTCATAAGTAGTACAAATAATCACCAGTAAATTTTTTTTTCTCAGATCATAGAATCCCCATGATTCTAAGACTAGATTTTTTTTCCACGACCAGATTCTAAATATCTGCAGTTTTAGAAAGATGGGGACTATTAGTAAGAATCAAATGAAAGCCCTCATATCACAGTCGTATAGTCCCAAGTGCTGATATTCCCACTACATTGACATTTTGACAGCAGTGTTGAAAGGAGCAGCACCTTGGACCGAAAAATGCAATTTAAAGGTGGACATATAATGAATAAGAGATCACATAAAATGCGAAGCTGGAAGAGGAAATGGATTTGAACCAGTACATCAGTTGCCACACCATTTTTGGTTTGGAAAAGAATGCACAAAACAAACCATTACCTTGAAACATACTTGAATCATCCATTTAGTACATCAAAACTGAAAAAGAGTTTTTTCGACCAAGCAATTGCAAAGTAGACAATAAATTCCACCAAGAGAAGGAAAACAAAGATGATAGCCGAGTATCTCTAAATGCTGTAAGATGCATCAAACTTACTTCATAGATTTCGAATGATGGCATGCCATCAGAGAACCAGAAAAGCACTAGAAAACATACCTTTTTCTTCAGAGCTCGGATCTTTTTGTCAATGTCCTGCACACCATCTACCATGGCAGAAGACTCCGTTGAATTTGAAGGAGGGACAGCAGGATTTGCAGATATGGCAAGATTGTTTATCTGGGACATTACTGACTCAACCTGATCTGGATTGTCAACTGAATTTTCAGCAGATGAGACCTCATCATTCTCCGGATTCTTACCCTTTTCAAGGGCAACCTGCCATAAATTCTTGTATATCAAGCTCAGACATTTTGTCTGTGATTAGTCCTCACTAATATTTCATGAGAGTGTGCCAGTTTGTATATAGTTTTAATCTTCCGAAAGATCCATCAAACTACATACACAAAAGGCTAGTTTCCTCTTTATACAAAAATGCAAGTAAAAAAGTAAAGAGATTTTAATCTCACCACCTCCAAGTGGCGTTTTTTGTCCAATATTACATCCTCAAACTTAAAGACTTCAATCATCATTAGTTCACCTATGTAACAGCTCATATTGTTGCATAATTGCATTCACATGTTTAAAATGGAGAAGAGGCCCAAAAATTCATCCTATACAAGAGGCTAATGTAATAAGTCCATCCTTACCGCAAGAAAGGTAACAGTCAAGAAGCAGTTTTCCTCAACTTATGACAGCAGTTTGACAAGAAGCATACTGGATAGCTCAAAGTCAAAGATGGGATGGAACAGAAAAGTCCTAACAGTTTTTCATTTTCAGTTCTTAGTCACCTGTGTTACCTATAACTGTCCATCAACTTCCACTAAAGTTTAAGAATTTTTTCAATGGTGTCATTTGAGATTCTACATTCCCTCTTTCCACCTTTTTCTTGGATAATGGCATAAAGGTTTATGTTAACGCTCAGTACCAATATTCAACCTTCTCTTTTCCACTTCTGACAGATACAAAAAGAAATTTTATTCACAGAGTCAGTAAATAGTACCTAATCACAAAGTAGTCCTTTCTACCAGGAAACAAACAAAATCAATGATAAAGAAGACAGAATTTATTAAAAACAACATTTTGGTCGCAATATAAGATACTTTTTAGTATAATTTAAAGGAGAATTAGAAAACCACCAACATGTAAGAGAAAAATCCAAGTTATTTGTTAGTTTTTATTTGAAGCCTAAGAGACATCAAAGCATATGCTATAACATTTAGAGTGGGACCATGGAGACATAAGGAAGAATTTAAAAATGAACATTTACTTTTGAAGTGGCTGATGGACTGGAAAAAATTTATAACAGAAACCTCAGCATGACACCTCTTTTTTGACAACCAAGAAATCACGAGGGCCAGTGGCGCACTGTTTGAAACTCGGGGTATACGGATCTTAACCCACATGCGTTGCGCGCTTACAACTAGATGAATGTTTTGGGGCTTCCGTGGTCACACTTCTTTCGAGGGAGGAATTCCCAAACCTACACAGTTCTACCTCTTGCCCCGAATCTTCAATAGCTCAACGCAAAGCAAATGGTAGTAGGAACATCAGTCTCAGAAGACAATTTTAGATCTCGCAGATACCCTACAGGAATAGGACAGGGATACTTTTGGGGCACCTACAATTGCCCTTGATATCCCAATCTAAATACTTCACCACACTCTTAGTGCTGTATTTGTTATAATAAATTACCATTCTGAAAAACAAAAAGCAGTTAAATCGAGAGGCAGACATCTTTTGGGAAATAGAAAAAATGACTTTATCAAGTGGAAAGGTTAAAGAGCATTTCATTGTATAGTATTATTGCAGCTTGATTAATCCTGAAAGGCCTCTAGGCCTAGGCAAACAGTCACGTCTCGTCTCTTTATTTGTTTGGATAGCATTACATGAAGCATGCTTCTCCTAAGATAACTTTGAAAAGGAGTTCATTATGTGCAACAGGTGCTTAATGTGTGATAACGACATGGTCACATGCAGGACCCTAATCCCCGTTGGATTAAACAGGTAATACCTCGATTTCTAATAGCTACATCGATAACTTGGGCTGGTAGGAATCCATTTCAGCATCATTTATCTTGCCTTTTGTAGACCTTGTTATTCGTTTTATTTAATTTCTGAAGAGACATGAAATTACACCTTACAGATCGCTCTTGCTGTTTAAGTTGGATTATGCCAATCTTTGGAAAGGGTTTCTGCTAATCTGGGCTTTGCTCGAGGAAGATAGAGTGAGAAGGAAACAGATACCTATTTGCATTTTCCGCTGCACCACAAACAAAGAAAAATCAGAACCTTCGAGGCACTATGCTGAAACAAACTGTATCAGGACTGTGTCCTACTTTAGATCCCCAGTATATGACTTCTTTAGAAGCCCTTTGCCTGAGTGTAAAGCTATATAGCGCTTACCCTATTACATGCACCATACAGTGAATAGCAGAGTCTGTGTCAATTGTTTGTTCTCTTTGAAGCTAAAGGGATATTAAATCACGTGCTGCAACATAAGGAGGGGGGGCACTGAATCATAGTAGAAACCTCAGGAAAGAATTTAAACCAACATTTATTATGCACCGGGGGAATGGCTGAACATAAAATTCTGACAAGGTCATTGGTTTGGTAATATTCCTTTGAGGGAGGAATTTCTCGACTTAGTTTACCTTGTGCCCACACCTTTTTAGCTTAGTTCATTGCAAAAGATAGTTGGAACATAAGCTATTGTCAGAAACTGAAGAAAGATTTGGAGAGATAAACTAGCTTATCATCTAGAAAAGGTGACACAACAAGGAAATTCACTATAAAACATGCTATTATAATATGCTTAATCTTGAAAAGGGCCTTAGGCAAGGCCTTCGACTTGCAAACTGCTATCCCAAAGCCGACTTAAAAGTTTCCCCTTTTGATTGGATAGCACTACATGAAGCTTCCTAACACCAACATACATTGAGGAAAATGGATTCATAATGTTCAATAGGTTGTCTGCGTAAAACGTGCCGTATGTCAAGGACCCTAATCATCATTGCCCACACTATGTATTGGCAAGGTAGAAGAAAGATATTTTTCTTGTTTCTAAATCTATTTATGATTCAATGGTGAAGCCTAGATCCCTAATGGCCCATAACTCATCTCAGTTGATAAGAATCCACACAAAACTATACAGAAGATATGACACATCATCCAACTTGCATTTGTGGCCTTGGTGGAAGGAAAGGGATATGAGATGCTATTGAGTGTCATACTCTGAAGTCCAAGCTATTGCTTTTTGTGGTAGTTTTAGATACATCACTAATATAGACGCTTTACTAGAATTTATTAGCTCCTTACAACTTTAACATTGCAGCTTTCTACATGTGTTTTTCTATATCCACGCACCTCCATGGTGCTGTTTTGCTGATGCGATGTCTATAAAAGCATGCATATTATGATGTCCTTTTTTTTTACAATGATACATACTATAATGTCGTAACAAGGTGTTCAGATTTTTTTGCTTGTTTACCGTGTGGCTGAACTATGATAACCCGGGAATGCATCCTGGCTCTTCCTTGCAGCTTTGGTCCTTTTCTACTAATCTGGTTTTTCTTGAGCAAGTTAGGATTAGAAGAAATCGGAAAACAGATACCCATTTGGTTATAGTTGTGTTCCCACAAGCAGAAGGGCATAAGAGCCTTTGAGGGTTATTAGGGTACTACAACATAAACCAACATTATCAGGAACTAGCTTAGGATATGGTCGAGTGGCCAACTTTAGGATCCCAATTCCATTTCATTCTATGACCTTTCGTTTTAGATTACAGGAATGTTTGTTATACATAATTGTTCAGCAAAAAGATTGTACTAATAGCGCTAGCATAAGCTAATCGAGTTAGTATAATTTTATCACATTAAGAATAAAGAACATTACATGTAGTTCATTATTACATTATTCTATGTCTTATAGCTGGTCTTATAGCTGTATCATATAAATCACTCATGACATCAAGATTTTTGGTGCATTTGGTCAATCTTGGTTAAGTGATAAATTGAGATTAGAATTCGTATTAGTTAAATATGGTTAGATGAGTAAAGCAAAGGTGAGATGGTTAGTATTGCAAGTTTCTTATTTCTTAAATGTGTTTTACAATCGCTTCATTTGCTTTGTATTTGATATTTCATTGTCATACTTCTCTTTACAATCCTTCTTCGAATAACTTCTCATTTTAGCCAACAATCTATCAAAAACAACCTCTCTAAGTGCAAAGACATGGATAAGGTCTGTGAACATCTTACTCTCCCCATAACTCACTTTTTGGCATTACACAAGGTACGTTGATGTTGTTACTAGTTAAACATGGTCGAATGATAAAGGTAAAAAGGCATGCCATGCCTCTTAAACTATGGAGGGTGCATGGTGAGGAAGCATTTTCCAAAAAAAAAATTCAGGCCATATAAACTAGGTTCACGTAACCAAAACAATGCTAACTATAAGTACAATAAGCAAGAGAAACAGGAAGTAAGTATTTAACCTGTTGACGCTTTTCCTTCTTCCTTTCATTCCGCTTGGCAGCTTTAGACTTCGGTTTCTCATCCATCACCGGATCATAACCCGGCGGAACATCCTGTAATGACGCCATTTCCTTCTTCCACTGCCATCTCCATAAAAACACACAGCATAAAATTTGGTAAAAAAAAAGTAAAAGAAAAAAATAACAACGAATGGCACATTATGTTTGTTTACATACAAGAGCGCCTTTAGATTGGTAAATGGCGACTTCATCTTGAGGCACATAACCAGCCCTAATTCGAATAGGTTTACGTAGTGTTCCGTCGGGGCGTCGTGTTGGTGCGAGAAGTCTTTCCCCTTCTTTTAGGTTTTTGCTTAGCTCAACTGCCAATTGTTTCGCTTCGTCTTCTCCTCTGCTCGCCATCGCTGTCTGTCTGATGCTTTTACAGAATGGAAATCAGAAATTGCTTTCATCGTAATTTCATACTCCACTAGTAATTTTACTCTAATTTTTAATCATCATAATTACTAGCAACTAGCAACTACTTTGTTCAGTGTCAGATTCTTTGGTCGAGTTTGCGCGAATCGACGGGCCGGGTTTCTATTTGGTACTAATTGCTTTGGGCCTAAGTTGTTTGCAGCAATATTATACTTGTAGTGAGGTTTGACCTTTCTATTTAGGAAAAATTACTAGAATATCATGTATACAGTCCAAAATATTAATTTATTAATATATATTTATCAAAATTACAAAGATTTTAGATTTTTAAAATAGTCTTGATGTTTTCTTTTCTTTCTCCCTGATTCAATTAAAAAAAATTAAAAGTTATTCGTAATCATCATAGCATTTTGATTTATATTTTGTTTGTCTCAATCAAATTATAGCATAAATAAAATATTTTGATTAAATAATTTATTTCAAAAAAATATTATCTATATCAATTATGAAAATAATTAATTTTAAATAAATAATAAAGCACTTGAAATACAACATTTAATTTTTCTTTACTATTGCATAATGATATAAAATTATTAGTATTAGAAGATAATCTAATTATTAGATTGAAGTGATTATATCAATTGTGGGTTATTATTTGTTGTTATATTAAACGCTAATATTTTTAATCTATTGCTTACAAGTAAGAATTAGAGCCGAGAAGCCCAGACACATATAATATATTTTATTGATAACAGAAAAATTATTTGTACAAAATAATATTTTTTGATTTTCTTAATATAAAATGATATATAATTAATAAGTATTTTTATATTAAAGGATAATATAAAAACTCAAACCGTAAGTGTATTTTAACTTTTTGGTTTAGAATTAAATTTTCAATTGTTTATGGAAGTTTTCTAAGTATATAGTACATATAAATAATTATTTATCAATCTTATTTCTTGTCTAGATATCTTTCATATTTATTTTAGAAAAAATTACATGGCATGGTAAACATTTAACTTTAATTGCACCTTGTGATTAAGGTTTTTAAAAAACCTAAAAAGATTGCATTTTTTAATTAAATAGTTAAATTTTAAAATCGACACTATATACAATTTATTGCGTAAATCTTTTCTCCAAAACAAGCCTAAAATATCTTCATCAAAATACGTACTATTTTAATTGTATTTGGCTATGCAAATATAATTGTGAATTGTAATTAGATGAAATTAACCATGACCTCCCCATCCCCTCACGCCCATTATTTATTAGTGATAACTCACTTAAGTTATTTATTTATTTAATTTTTAATCAGTTATATGTCAAAATATGTTCGGTGTAATATTTTATTTTATGTTTGTATTAAAAAAATTATTTTATGACTTTTTACAAATACAACATTTATGAATCCTCAAACATTTCAATTGCTAATTTTCAAGGTCTTTATTAATATTTTCTAAGGAAAATGACTTGCTTAAAAAGATATTATTTTTCATCTTATTTAGACAAAAAGAAAAAAAACAATACTAAGCATTAATAACTAAATTTAAAAAGTAAATAATCTATTAAATTAATTAATTTTGATTTGATTTGATTAATTTTAAACTTAAGAATATGTAATGTTAATGTACGTAATTGGAATAAAGGTAATTATTATTTTTATTGAAATCTAATTCAAAAACTTCAAAGTTGAATTAATTCATATATTTAAATTAATATATTTGAAATGAAATAAAATAAAAAATTTCTTATCTATTTAAATGAAGAATTATTATTTTAAAATTTCAGTAAACGCTTCTAGTTTTTTTTTATTGCAGGTGTTTCATCCTATTTATTTTATTCATCACGTTACTTTCTATACTATTTTAGAAATGATTTTAAGAAATAATTAAATTATTCTTTTTTATTCTTTGTCTCCATTTAATATATTATAAATTTCACTAAAATAATTTCTTTCGATTATGTATTAGAGTCAAAATAAAAGAGAAGATAATTAATTATATTTTAAATTAAAGTAATGACTTTTTTATATTAAAGTAAGTATTATTATTAACATAATGAATAGGGAATATGTTAAGAATCAAATTGAAATAATATCAAATAGAGCTATTGAATGATATCACAACAATTTAAAGGGAAAAAAAAGAGGATAACACCACTGCCAACAACAAAACAATAACAACAATTGCTAAGGAGGTTGCGGGGAGAGGGGTGGGGTGAGGGATTTTACATTATGCGTGTACAATTACTTTTTGCTATATCTTTTATTGATTAATAAATTTGCGTTTGATCATTTTATAGCTCTTCTACGTAATAGATATCCAGTATTTTTAAATTATTTAACTAATAGCCAGTATTAATAAAAAGTCAAGCCAAAGCATGGTTGTTGGTACTGGGAGCGGCAAAATCAAACCCAATTCGTTTGACTCCTAACTCGTTTTAATTTGGGTTGGTTCTTGGCCAGCTCATTATAAGTTCAACTCATTAAAAATTAAGTTGATATGTAACCCAAATTGACTAATGAGAAATCTTATTCAAAATATTTTTAATTTTTTAAAATTTTATATGTTATAAATAGTCATATAAAAAGATAATTTTAGTAGATATTAAAAGTTTATCTAAGTTGAGCGGGTTGGATTATAACCCATTTCAACCTAATCCATTTTAACCTAAAAAAACTTGAACCAAATTGACTTAATTGATTTATTATCTTGATTTATTTTGACTCTTTTAAATTTAACAATGCACCCCATTATCACCCCTAATTGCTGCTCCCCTCCCCTATTCTTCTTCATCTCCCCTTCTTAGTTTGCTTCTTCATTTTCATAATTTCAAATAAGATTATTTGAAATGTACAACAACAAATGTCGAAATTAAAACTTCTAATAATCAGACTTGAGCCGTTTAGATCGTAATGAGAGCCAATGTAACAAATGTACTAATATTTTATTACCAATTAAAAAGAAATAAAATTTAAATTTAGCTAATAAAAATTTCTTTCTTTATTTCCTTCTATATTTTACTTTTTCTACAAATTTATAATTTACTTACACTTAACACACGTCAAAAATACACATATCTACAGCTTGATTCCTCTGACATTGGGTTTCTGAAACCCTAAATATGTGTATTTTAAGTTTGTGATATTTTATAATTGACAAATAATTAGTGTTGAGTTAATTTTACTATGTAATCTAAACCTGGAGGCCGGTCCGGGTTTATCCAGGAAATCAGTCCAAAAACCCCGAATTGACCTGCCTAGACGACCCAGTCTAATTCCGATCCGGAGTTTTTGGGCCGGACCGGATTTTTTAATTTTTTTTTTTAATTGGCACTTTGCAGATACAACTGTTTTTAGCCGTTGGCAAAAGGCCAAAAAGGGCTAAAAACGGCTATAATTAAAAAAAAAATCAAATTTTTTCCTATAAATACCAATTTAAATTTTTCATTTTCACAACAATTCTCTCAATTTCTCTCAATTTTCTTCTTAAAAGTCTACTAATTTCTTAATTTATAGTTTAGCCACTATCAAGTATTAACAATTATTTGCAAAATCAAGTGGAAGTTTTCAACTTTCAAGTGTTCAATTGATATTATCGGCAATTTGGTACACTCGTTCCATCTCTTAC
>JBDJHY010000001.1:30273518-30285334 GCA_039654485.1 Withania somnifera | reverse complement strand
GCCCATCTGCCACCTTTACCTTGGCAGCTGACATTGCTTGTGAAATTACTTTTTTCCTCCTCTTAACCTTGAGCTGTAAAGGAGTATAGAGCTCGGATATTCTTTTTTGATGGATTGACACCCCTCTTAGATGTCAAGTTATTTACAGTTTTAGTCAATGTCTGAATGCTCTTAATCAATTTCTCATGTCTTTCTCTGCAAGAGTCACATTGACAAACTGACAACTTAAATGTGCCGGCATCAACAGTTGATTAATGTCCCAATCTGTAAAGGACATTTTTTGCATGCCCGCTTTGACAGCTGAATCCACTAATACCACCACTAAATTCAACATGAGCATCAATTTTACGGTGCTCATCACTAAGATCACCACCACCACCAGCAACATGACCACAAAAAAATTACCACTACCACCAAAACCACCAACAACATCAACGGTCTCACCACCACCGACAACAACAAACAATCTTACCAACAATACAACATCTTACTAACAACAACAATATCCTCACCAAAATTAGCAACAACATCCTCACCAACAACTTCAACTCTGAGTGCTTCCCTTTTAATGATTATTGCCACAACTAATTTCTTTTTAATCATTTCAATTGTAGGGTCAGAAAAAAATTGTACAAGTCTAGAGTAACAAAGAATGATATCTGCAACTCCATTTCAGTAGAAAAAAGTCATGGATTCACAATTTATAATAAAAATTGAGTTATATTTAATGGTATTTATATAATAAAAAATAATATTAATAATTACTTAAAAAATAAGTTATTCCAACAGATTAGTGATCTACTAGTATGTTACTACGACACTTGAGGGCTCGGTTAATCCGGACATAACAGTCGGTGGAACACGATGATACGGGATAATACAGTTTCAACTTTGTTTTGATTTTTTTCAACATATTAGTCATTTGTTGCAAGAGATTACTCATATGTTGAAAAAAAAAATTATGTTGAAACTATATTATTTCTCCTGATAGGAATAATCTGTTGCAACATATGAGTCATTAGTTGCAACGAATTACTAATATGTTACAATAAATGAGGCAACTGTTGGAAATAAAACGCATTTATTACACTCTTTTATTTTTTCCAACAGGTTGTTAATCTCCTATATCACAAAGGATAACAACAAAATTAAAAGAAAATCAACAACACTACATCAGTGGACTCATTTAACAAGATCAAGATATAATGGTAAGAAAATATTTACTAAAAGATGTTATGTTAAATCTCAACATTTGTTTAATTTTGACCACCAAAAATCATTCAATTATAACAAAAAATTTCACATAATAAATCAAAGATTTACTACTCTCCCAACAATGTTCAAGAAGAACAATAACAAAATAAAATATACTTTCATTAAAGAGACACAATCTACAAACATTCAATCATATTAATTATTAATCAAATCATTAAACTTAACTTTCAAGAGAAGACCCTAAATATTATTTTTAAAATCCTAATTTTTTAACCCCTGTATCTATATTAAAAACGTTAAATGTAATAACAGGAAGTGTTCACTAAAAGAGATATATATGCCACAATCCAACAATCAAATAACTATTTGATTTCATCCAACAAATCAATAATTTGTTGCAACAGATTATACAAAACAAATTAGAATGTGACTATTTTTATAATAATATTTAAAAACAAAAAATTCACTGAACAAGATACACACACAAATATACTTAGAAAAGAAAAAAAATAGAGCAGTTGCCGAAAGAGTGGTTGTCAAAGAAGAGCAGTTCACCAGAGATCGTTTCTAACACTTTGGTTGCCTGTGAGAAAAGAGAGAAGAGGAGAGAAAATAAGAGAAAGAGAGAGTGCAAACCGTAATGTGTTGTGATATGAACGATTTTGGGAGAGTATTTTAATTTTGAAATTGTTAAGTTTAGTCCTTTTTATATTTTTGAAAAAATCTAAAATATTAATTGAGTCCTCAATCAAATTAATGATGTTGTTAAGTAACTTTTGACCTTGGCATCAAAGTTGTCACTATTTCTAACTTTCAAACTTAAAAACATCTTTGGCTCCATTTTCTCTTGCAATCTTGATTTGATGATCACAATGTACCAACCGAGACAACTACAATCTTCAGAAGCCCACCATCTAATACCGGGATAGTTGACTAAAGGTAATGCAATAGCATAACAAGATAAAGTGCATTATCAACGACTCCACTTAGCTATTTCATCTAACTTTGTTGAGACCCTAATATGAACCTAAAAAAGATGATAATCATCATTTAATATTGAGGAAAAATTGCTAGCCTCAAATTCTGCAATAATTAACAAGTGTCATAAAGTTAAACACTAATTTTGGGTGCGTCAGTTCTATGAGATTGAATCAAACTCTTAATTTCTTTAAGGTTTTAGATTTTAATTTAATAAATTATGGGTCGTATTTAATTAGGTTTTTGTTTGAAATCACAATTTGAATTGATATTGGGTGAATTTGGTCAATTTAGAAAAAATATCTAATTAAAAGGCAAATGTGTAAAGTTTAGTAATTATAAAAATATATTTTGTCAATAATATAATGAGGATAAAGTTAACTAATAGATAAAAGTAAAGGAATAATTTTAACCCTTTTCTCAAAACAGAAAATCTTTTTCTGCTTATACCCTTGATTTTCAGAAGAAAAAAAAAAGTAACAAAATGGGTGAAAATTGGTGAATGAAGGTGGAGTTGAGTAAAACTGAGGAGCATGAGGCGCAAACCAACGGCTGTTTTCATGGCTTTTGGAACTAAAGGCGATGTCTACCCTCTTGCCGTAACTCTCCTCCTCCTCGCCTCTATACTTTTTTTCTTATATATTGTCTTTCGATACAATACTCCATTTTCTATAATTTGTGTGTTATTTGAATATTTGGATTTTAAATTAAAAATAGGTAGAAATAAAAAATTTGCTAAATTACCTTTAATGTTGTAGTATTGAATATGTTCCCCGGAAAATTGAAACTAAAGAGTTGGTAAAAAAGGAAAGATGCATATTTTTAAAATAGACTAAAAAGAAAAGTTAGATAAATAAATTAAAATGGAAGTATATCTGCATCTGCCTAGGATTTTGTTAGTGTTGAGGATGGTGGAGTATGCTAAGGTCTTTTGTTGACGATGTAGCTATTAGGGTGTGTTTTGTGTGAAGAAAGCATATTTGCTGGCAACAAGATTTTGTTGCTTTCTTAATTAGAAAAAGAGTTTTAGACGGAGGAGAATATCTTCTATTGGATTTTTATTTTTGGAAAACACTTTTAAAGATTATTTGTGGTGTTTAACCGACACTTAATAGCAGTTGAAGCTGAGGGGGAACAGGGATGGTGTTGTGCTGATGTTTTTGGTATATTAAAAACAGTTAGATGGTGGTTGAACCAAGTGATATGGAGTAGGAGTTGAGAGATACTTCTAGGAAAACTGAATTGCACCCATAAATAGTTTGGAAAATTTGCTGTGACGAAAGAATTTCATGAATGCAAGACGAGCGGCTGCTTGGAAAATGATTTACAAGAAGAATAATTTATGTATCCTTTTTGCTACCCAGAGTGACAAGAATTGCGGCTTTTGAAATTGGAGAAAAGCTGACTAATTCTCTTTCAATTGGATGCTTCTAAACTTTGTTTCTGATATTCCAGTTGCTACATTTAGAGGACTGAGCAAATCCGTGAACTAGATGAGAAAACATAATTCTATTGTCAGGTTTAACTTCTTTTTTCATTTGTAATAGTGTATCTAATGTGGTAGAAATAGAAGATCCTGTATTCTACCATATGCACATTCAGCGTGCTGCATGGTTTGCAGATTGTATAATTGAAAATCAAAGTGTGTTTAGGCAACAAAAGAAATGCTGCTGAGAGAGAGAGATCAGCTCACTTTGCATTTGGAGTGAAAGAAATTCAAAAATCGCAAACACCCAAGCAAAAGGAAATCGGCCGTATCTATGTTTGATGGAACCTCAACTAAGCGAGGCTTGTGTAAACTAACAGGACATAACTAATAAATTTCTTGGTCTTCTGATTAGGAGAATAAGAGATTTACTCATAAGAGGATGTGCAAGTGGTATGCTTTTTGGTTAATGTTTGTTTATCATATTGTAGAGAAGATGTACAACACCAGATGGATATTACATTGAGTTGAAACTATTATCAAGTTCATGTAGTTCTTATTTCTGGATTTTATGCTTTATCGGTCTCTGTCGATACTTAAGCTGTAGGCACAAAGTTTTGGATTATCTTCTAGTGCTGAATTTCATGAAAGGGCTTGTATATTGCCTTCTCCATTGTGATTAGTCGTTTTACTAGAAATATTTGCATGAATTCATAAATTTCCTGTATAGAGGTTTTCGTTTCCTTGTTCCATATATTTAATTAATGACTTAATAAATAGGCCATTGCTGCATCATTTGCTTATGGTCAGGAGCACTATCAAGTGGTTTTCATTACTCACTCAGCTCATGAGGTTAGCAAAAGCAGAACGATTCTTATCTGTTGCTTGTTGTCACAATTTTCAGCGGAGAGTGTTTTTTGAAATGTTATTTTTCTTGCATGTTGTTTATATTTAAATAAAGTGATCTAGTTTGGTTTCAGCAAGCCCTGTAATGAAACCCAAATAATTTAACCTTTAGGCTGCCTACCACATTCCTTTTCTCTTTTCGCATAAATGTGTAAAATTTCAGAAAGTTGACGCTGAATGCTTCAGAGTTTTCTTTTATTTCCTTTTTTTTTCCCTGACAGAACTTGAGGGTGCACTTGAGCGCAAATAATGTTACGTATATACCAGTTTCATCGCCGCCTGTTGTTTCTCCTCTTGAACATTATGGTATGTCACGTTTTGACCGCTTGATTACCTTTATTCTTATTCTTATATCCATGAATCGAGACTGAATGTTGATCAGGCAAGATAGATTTACCGTTTTCTGCCCACAAAAAGGAAATTATCCAGAAGCATAGGTATGAGTGTACTTCGATCATTGAGGATATCTGCGGAGATGACTCAGTGGAGGGTGATGCTATTGCTATTAATTTCTTTGCTCTGGTAAATTCTCAGGCAATTAATTGTTCTGTTTCTCTTTTAACTTTTGCTTTTGGAGAGGAGTTTTCCTTTCAGCAAGATGAGCTTGGAGAGTCCTTCCCCTTAGAAGGATAGACAGTTTTGGGGAGGTGGATGTAGAGGGAAGGGATGAGGGTGTGGATTTCTTTCAATTGTATGTATGGGAAGTAAAGTCATTGTCAATTATAGTAAAGTCACACCGCTTTATTTTTTTCACCCTATAACTTGATTTCCAGGAAGGTTGGAGCTTGGCAGAGCTTTTTCAGGTTCGTTGCATTGTGGTTGCTCCTTATGTTGTCCCCTATAGGTAGCAAGAGAAACTTTCTTAATTTCCTTCTTTTAATAACAATCTTATTGTATTCACCTCTATTCTTCAAGTATTACACCAATTTATGGCCCCTTCAATTTGTTAATTGCTATACTATGGACTTTCTCATATGGCAATAAACATCTCCCCAAGAACGTCTTGTTTTGGACACACACTTACTTTCTTTCTGACTATTAAGGTAGACCTGTTTAATAATATTGAGGCCAAACAATTAAACTCATACCTTACTTGTGCGTAAAATATGCTCATCTTTCATCTGTTCATTCTGAAGCATCTTGGGCATTTGAAATTTTTTGTTTCTGGACACTTAGATTGGATATTAATGCATAAGCTGTACTGTCAGTTTGTCTGACTTTTAGCTCTTCTCATGCAATGTAGTGCTCCTTCATCATTTGAACGGCAATTTAGGAAAGAACATCCAGAGTTATATAACCATCTCCAGGAAGCTCCCACTGACAAGGTACTTGATGAATTCTGTAGCCATTTGGTATATTATTTTACTGACTTTTGTTTGGAAAATCAGTTCCAATATTCATTTAAAATGTACAAGGGAGTTAATAGATTGACTTATGGCTGTGATTCTAGTAAAATCTTCCTGCTACATTTCATAGCTTGTGCCTGTGGTTTAAGCTTCTGCAGTAATAATACCTGCTGATTGTTCTTTAACTTTGTTTCAATGCTGTAAGGTCGTTAATGTAACATAAGTCCTTCCCCCTGCATTGTAGCCTTATTCTCTTTGACTAAATACAGCAATTGCATGAGCATACTTGGTGATAGTAGGTTGGCTGGAAAGATGTAATTCATTGGATGTGGCCACTTTTCACTGAGGAGTGGGGCTTGTGGAGATGTCTGGACCTGAAGCTTAGTGCCCTTCCTTTTACGGTGTGTTCTTTACTCCAGCCGATGTCAATTTTCCTAAATTTTCCATTTTAATCCGAGCGTTGAAGTTTGAAATGGGAATTTACTCAATTTAGATATTCGTCTTTAAGGGGCAAACCAATCACTGAAGCACACAGTTCAACTTTTCAATTTATTTAAGATACAACAATCAGAAAATTCGGCTTTTTGGTAACTGAAAACTGTGTGGAACATATACTCCCTCCGTTTCATATTACTTGCCCTCCATACTAAAAATAGTTGTTTTGCTGTACTTGTCCAATTTATGAAATCAAAATAATTTTATTATGTTTTCCCTCTATCTTAGTCTTAAAATAACTATATAGAATAATAGTACTAGTCAGATTTAGAGTTTCAAAGCATCAGTAATAACGTTAATTTAGTAAATTACACATCTATTTAAAGTTTTTAAAAGGTGTTGTCAGGTCAATCGGGGTCAATTAATATGAAATGGAGGGAGTACTTTGAAATCTAAACCAGTAGCCAATTCCAATTACCAGAATGGAACCCATTAATTGAATTGTTTGGGTTACTGGTATAGTGCTCCCTTGCCTATTGAATCTCTGTAGCTTCCTTGTATTTACTGGTCTGCAATTTGGGTGCAGGACCCTGTAACAGGTCTGCCGACATTTCATGAGAGGCTTCCGTCTTCTCTATTATTGTAAGATAATTGTACCAGCTAAAAAGCATCTATAGAACTATGGAACATGAAAAGGTTCTAGAAGATAAGAGTAGGATAAACCTTAAAGGTGTATAAAAGAATTAATTTGGCCTTTACTAGCTTTTCTAAGATTTCCTTAAAAAGTGCTTTCAGATTGTGGTTTTTCGGTAAAGTTGAGAAATCCATTGGAAACTTACCAAAGATTTGGTGTTCTGTTAACCATGTTGCCTTCTAAACAAAGGAAAATTTTTGTAAAGATACATTTTTGGTTCCAAATAGAACAAGTTGGCATTTTATCTTCACCGATAGGTTATGGGCATCCTATTGTATATGTTTCCATATATCTATTTATTGTAAAAGGATAATTGTTATTTCAATTGCTGACATATTGTGACTTGATCACAGGTATGGATTTAGCAAAGAAGTTGTTGAATACCCTGGTACAACTTATGGTGAAATATCTATAGATATCTCTTCTTACATGTGGAAATTTCCCTGGCACGAGAATAAAATGCAAAAATTTAATTGCCTGAGTCACAGGGCTACTAAAATTGGATCCCATCATATTTAATTGCTCAAGTCATGTTGCATTGATTTTAATATAGCTTGAAGTTTTTCAAGAACAAAAAGTTGGTCTAATAGTTGTTGGTTTAAATAATACTTAGTAATTGTCTCTAAATTCAAACTTATTGGGCACTGAATATATATCTGATAATGAAGTTATACAAAGTTGCATTCTTCTGGTAATATAAGTATATATTTCCCTGTTTTGGTGATCTTTGACCTTTCGTAACATGACTAATTCAAATCTGTAGAACTGCATGATTACAATTGAATTATGAGTTTAATGGTAAGAGAATTGCAAAAATGGTGTTATAAGGAATCAAGTTGATGGTTACTGAGAATATTTCTCTGAGCCTTTTTTGTTCTTCTGAGTTGTAAAGTACAAACAAGTTGAAAGCCAACTTTGCTTTTCTATTTTAGGGTAAATCCAGCTTTGTTACAATTTTCAGCTAATCTGTTGAATTTAAGGCTAAAGCTTTCGGAACTTTGGCTATGTAAGATAACCTAACTGTAACCTTTGTAAAATTGTGAGAAGAAAAAAATTATTAAGCCGCCTGCTTTAGATAGTTTTGTCCATGCAAAAAATTTATTATTAACGAAGTTGTATTGCTGAAGCTATTATACTGTTGTTATTAAGCTGATCAGTGAAAACCTATATATTAGGCTATTGGCCATCAAAAGTGCAGGTTTGTGGCTTTTGGTTTCCTCCCCTGAAATGGCAGTTTTCATGCAATGACTGTTCAGAGATCTCTGCATCAGTTTCTTCATGGAGTGCGAATAAACAGAACAAATTGTGTTCTATCCACCTCAGCTTGCAGGTTTTCATTGAATTTCCTGCTACGGAGTTGCCTATTTTCATAGGTCTGAGTTCAATTGGAAGGTAAAGTCCCATTTTAAGGATTTCATTTTCATGCAAAACTCTATTCTTCTATCGCTATATAAAGTTTGAGGAATTAATGAGAACTCTTTTTCTGTCTGGAAGTTAGTTTGTGCTAACAGCTTATGTTCGTTTTGATGTCCTCTTTGTCTCTTAAATAGAACAAATTAATTCTAGCATTAAATCCAATTGGATATTGGAGGTCATGTTCAATTTGGATATTAGAGGTCTGTTGTTCCATCATCTTATCTGTCTTTTTGAAGATAAAAATCGTAGGCTGATTTTCTTTTTTCTGATAAGGTAAGTCGATCTTATTGAAAGAGAGGTACACCCAAAAAGTAGAAAACCTACAAAATAAGATGGTTTTCCGTATAAGATACCCAATTATCTATACAGCAAGAAAACTCATAGGTGCATCAAATAAGGGATGAGTGACTAGTCCTTAACTTTGCAAAATCCATCTCTACACCCCTGAAAGCTTTCTTTCTCCCCAACGACCCACATCAATGCTAGTGGGAAACAATCCTAGCCCCGCTTCTTCTGCTTGCCTGACATCACCCGTACATTCCAAACCATGCAGCAATTTCCCACCATGCCTTGAAGCAACCCAACAATGTAGAAAGAGGTGATCTACACTTTTACCTTCTTCCTTACACGTAAAGCACCAACATAAGTGACTTCCCCTTCCTCAAGTTCTTAGCTGTGATAATCGATCGTCTCACTCCTAGCCATGAGAAAACATACACTTCCCTTGGTACCATAGGAATACACTCCAAGGTATGTGGAAAGACAACCTCATCCCTCGTCTGAAGCATTTCGTAAAATATCTTGACAGAGAAAATCCCATTGTTTTCCACCCCCATCACCAATTGTCGTGGGTACGTTGTGAAACGCTGTCTGTGAGGCCAAACCATCAAACTGTGGAGAAAAGACTGGTGGGTGGAAAATACTGAACCTATGGGAGGACAAGAAGTTTTGATCAAGAGTATACTATTAAACATTCTGACGTCTTACAGCCATAATGCACACATCGGCAAGTGTAACTGAGAAACTGAGGAGACTCCAGAGAAGTTTCTTGTGTTATACGCATGATGGGAGAAGCTATTTTAATTTTGTGAATTGGAAGAATTGGAACGTGGTCGCATCTCCAATCAGGTACAGTGGGGTCATGTGAAAGATCTGAATGTATTCGAGAAAGCAGATATGGAGGTGAATGAAGACATGCCTATTGATTACAGTGATTGTGGACTAATATTATGCTTAGGATGGGGTTGAAGGACTGCTGATCTCCCCTCTATGGATGATGTGGCTCGTGGAAGAGCATCCTGAAGGGATGGAAGGACTTCCAGAATGGCACCACATTTAACGTTGCAATGATAATAGAGTAAGCTTTTGAAGGCACATTAAACATCATATACCCATCTGTTGATCACATTTTGAGCCAAAGGGAGGCGACGATTCATCAATTGCTCAGAGTTCTAGAATTGAAGGTAATATGAGAACATAGGTTTTGGAGAACTTGCAAGACTGAGAGGTTGGATAATTTCAAGGTAGATGGACAAGCACAATGGTTGCAGGTTGTGTGAAAGTGTAAGGAGACATTTTCTGAGAACAGGATTCGATGTGACAGTCCTGTGAGAAATTTTTGGTTAGGGGGAAGGTTGAGTTCCCATGTAATGAAATATGGGTTTCAAGGGTGCCGAGGAAGGTGTATTTTCACTTGGTTAGCCACTAGAGGGGTGATTTTTATAGCGGAAAATCTTAGATAGCGGGAAGTTGTTTGCATTAGTTGGTGCTACATTTGCAAGGAGGCGGCGATGATGTGGATCACCTTCTACATTGCAGGCTTACCATGAAATTATGGTGGGATATGTTTAGATAGTTTTGCACTTCTTGGGTAAAACCAAGAATGGTTAAAGATCTATATTTAGTTGGATGAGCAGGAGAGAAAGGAAAAGACGAATGGCCTGGAACGTGGTTCTGATTTAAAATTGGATACGCAGAAGCAAAACACAGAATATGATATAATTGAAAGATCACGGAAATAAAGTTAAAAGGATAGATAGATAGACACAAATAGGAATAACAAGGCAACCAAAGGCGTATCAAACCTAAAACCTCCTTGAAACGGACCTCGACGCACCAATCTCTTACGAAGACCTCGAGGAAATCAACTTCCAAGAAACCCACGTTTCATAAACAAGGTTCAGGAGGCTACGCAAGCACTCTCAGTCGAACTCTATCTCCGAAGAGGACTCGAGTCATAATCTCTCTCTCTCTCTTAAGAGACTAAACTTATTCTCTCTATCAAGAGGAGAAACAAGTTTCACAACTCAAATCATAATTCAACAAAAGCTCCCAAGTGAAATAAAAGACTACCTATTTATACTAAGGAAGAAGGAAAAAGGCTATCTATTACAAAAATACCCTTAATGAAGTAATGGCCTTGTTTGGCATATTCTATAGCCTTCTTACATGTGTTCCCTTTTCTTTATTCCCTCTTCAACTTCAAGTGAAGTCTCATACTTCCACTTAAGCATATTCTTGAGCTTCATGTCTTCTCTCCAAGCATCCTTCAAGCCTTCCAAGTCATGATTTGGTGACAAGTCCTCACACTCCTTAGTTCGGCTACGTTTGATAAGTTTTGATGAAGCTCAATTTGCATCATTCTCTCTTTCTTGAAAAGGATTCACCCTTGAATCTAAACCTTTCAAAAACTGTAGGGAAAACAAGCAACAAAAATCTCCAAATGGCTTCAGGGTTAGCATTAGCAAAAACAAGTCATAACCATGTCATGGTTGCTCACTCTTAACAAATAACCAAGTATCTATAAAAGCACAAAGGGTGTCTAACCCTACAAAACGAGTACTTGGTTATCAAAAGAACCAGCAAGACCAATACCGTGGCCAAATGGATAGAAAGAACATAAAATGGAATCAACTAAACATCCACTTGCCCGGTTATCACCTTTATCCACATATAACATACCCTCATGAGATTGAGTGATATCATATGCAAATAGATAATATAGAAAGGTGTTTTGTAAGACAACTTCATCCTCGGTGTCCCGGAATGTATGACAACTATCCACGGCTAAAGTGTCAACCTAGGAGGAAGAAACAAATAATGAGCAAACACCCTTTCTCTCTCAATTAAGTTCCTTACCCTAGGTGTACTTCTATCTTCATAGAAGAGGTTTCTAACTTTGGGAGGAACATCCTCACACTTTTAGTGAGTTATCATAAACAATATAGCCCTTAAGAGCCACGCTATCGTTCAAGCTCACGCCACTAGGCATTTTACTAAGAGCGGTTTCATTCAATTCACAAGATCTTATAATTAACAGAAAGAATGATAAATCGATGCAAGAGACTTCATACATGCAAGTTCACTCTCAAAAAAGATAAATATCATCGTTCGACACATT
>JBDJHY010000001.1:30260752-30273418 GCA_039654485.1 Withania somnifera | reverse complement strand
TTGAGCACATTCGTTTTTTGGCGTGCGAAGTTGGCATATTAGGCTAGTATTAATTAATAAAATTATTATTTATTAAAAAAATTATTTAAACCATGGCTAATAAATAAAATTAATTAAAAATATTTATTAGTCGCGATTAATTGTGGCTGATTAAAAAAGAAGTAGAAAAATAGTTGCTAAAAGGAAATTTTGGTTGTCTTTGTGTAATTATTTTCTTGGATATATTTTTTATTAACTAATAACTTTTTGGTACTCATTTAAGATTATCCATTTACATACTTGTTTCAACGCACCAAAAAACCTGTACCAACAATGTTATTTCTTAGTAAAAAGGCCATAACTTCCTCATATGATGGCGAAATGACCTGATTCTTTTTCCTGTACATCCCAAATAATATACAGACCTATAAGTTCAACCATAACTCAATTCCGTAATCATTTTCCCAGTCAAATATTATTTTTTATAGATGAAGAATTATTTTATATTTCTCAATAAAAGTCCAATCGCGGCTTAGAGAAAATGCACCAAAATTTACATATCAGTCGTATAATTCTTGCTCAAAATTCATAAGTTTCAAAGTAATTTTTTGATCTTTAAAACTAATAACGGACCTTTAGCTGACTCAATTTGCTTAAACAACACCAGAGCACCCAAAAAGCTTAAAAACTCATTGGGAACCTTACAAACACAAACCAAATATGATACTAGCGTAAAATGATATTTTAGACTCAATGGAATAATTAAAATGCAAATTTGAGGTCTCCCCGATCCGCTACCCCTCAACGTTATTAAAAATGGAAAGTTTAACCAAAAAACGAGTTTGCCCTCGAAACCTCAAAAAAATATTTTGAACCATTTTATTGACAAAAAAACCTCCCAAATCCAATTGAATCAATAAAATTTGAATACGAGCATCCGATCATGAAATATTGACTAAAGTCGAACGTTGTCCTTAAAACTCAACTTTATCTCATCAAATGAGCTAAAATCAACACGAAAAGCCTAAAACTGAAAACGAAGGTCCTCCTAGACCTATTTACATATTATGGAAATGGAAGAACTGACATTCCGAGACTCAAAACTTCAAATATTTACTAAAGTCAACTATTTCAGCTAAAAGGCTTCCAAAAACTGAAAAAATCCCAAAGTTTGTAAATTTTATCACCGATTTCAAAACCAACGCTACAAATTGAATAAATATGACTATCGGCAACTATAAAGAGGGTTAAAATGGTAATTGTATGAAAAAATTCTCAAACTAATCTTTAGGGTCATTACACCATCCACCATTATAAATCTTGTTTGTCCTCAAACATAAAGGTAAAGAGAAAAAAAAACTGGATCTTCTAAAATCCTGAGGGTATAACTTCAAAAATTAATTTCTATTTTCCCCGACTGAACTTGCTAGTAGGACGATAACTCCAATATACACCATCAAAGTTGAAATTTCTAAAACAATCACCAATAATCTACAAAATGGGAGTGATCATGATACCAAGAGCTATTTCATTGATCTGAATTAAACTGGAACTCTCTAAACCACGGGAAAATTATCGAAACATTCTTTTACCTATGTCATTATAAGAAAAAAATTGTTCCAAACCAATATCTTTAAAAAAAATCCACAAGTATAGCCCAAAATCGATCATCCTTCATCTATAAAGTGCAAAAATTATCACTGAACTAGTTGTAATGATTTCATTCTTTAACATAATTTTTCCATGAGATTTAAAATGTGAGAACCTGATCCTGAAACAACTCATACCCATCAAAGAAAAACCCAATTAATCTGGCCCAACAAATATGAAGATCAATTAACCAACAAGTGAATGATATCCCCTAGCACACAAGACAACCAATAATTCTTTATGGATTGTTAGAATGGTAGTTGTGGCTACAGTCTAACTCCGTAAATGTAAAGACTAGTCACAACAAACCTCTTATCAACCAAGAATAACCAAAGAATAACCTCAAATAGATAAGATAATTATCAAGACTGTCAAGAAACTGTAAATACTCATTGTAGACCTTATACAAGCACTCTCAGTCAACGATCGCTCATGTAGAACCATTTGTATACTTTGATTGCTTAATAATGACATCAAAATCCACCATATCCAAGATGGTCAAGTATACTCAAGTATCACACTTTTCCAAAAGAGAAACATAAGATAAGTACACCCAATCTACCATAAATAATCATCCACGATAGTAGAAATACGGGTAGGTTTGCGGTGAATCACACTTCATATCAAGTCTAGAAGCAAAATAGTTTGACACATATGAATAACTAGGTCCAAGATCAAATAACACAAAATACTCATCTAGTATCTGTAACATAAACTTACCCAATTAACTAATTCCAGTCTATTTGACCTTTCTCTGTGCATAATAACTAATCTAATCGCTAACTCAGTCTTACACATACTAGGTTCACCAAAACCCAACGTACGCACCACAATCTGCTAATTAAAACCAAAAATCCCATGCCAAAGATGATGTAATACGCAATATTAAAGACAACAACAAGATAAAAGGATAGATAAACACAAAAAATAAAGATAGATACCGAGGTATAGATAGGGGTTAATAGGTGACCAAGGGGTGTAACAGACCTCGAGAACTCCTACTAATGTACCTAAGATCACCACGATCTTATGAAGACCTCAAGAAAATCGACTCCCTTGCAATCTCCATTTCTCACAAGGTTCAAGCTTTACTAAAAGCCCACAATCTCTACCAAAGAGATAAACTCATTTAGAGTATTTTCATAACACATCAAAATCTCTTAATTAAATAAAACAAAGGACTATTTATACTAAATTGGGAATGGGGGAAGGTTATCTAATTACACAAATACCCTTAATGAAGTGAGGGACATTTTTGGCTTCCCCATTTGTTAAACTTCGTGAAATTCATGAAATGTCCTTCTATGAAAACCTATCCCCATTCCTTTATTTCCTCCATGACTCAAAGTCGAGCCTCTAACTTCCTCGAACTTCTACTTTAATACTTTCTTGAGCTTCATATCGTCATTCCAAGGGGCCAATAAGCATCCCAAGTCATATTTAGAAGGAAAATTCATCAATTCCTTGGCTCGACCTTGTGTATCCATCCTTGATGAAGCTCGTCTTACATCATTCTCCCCTTCTTGAAAATGATTCGACCTCGAATGCGAACCTAGCAAAACTAAAGGGAAAACATGCAAAAAAAATCTCATGGAATGAGGGTTAAAAATTTGTGAAGCCCACCAAACTAGGTCTACTTGGATATATGATCAAACTTCACAAAGAGGAAAATCAAGAGAACCATTGTAGCTAGGAAAACACAAACACAAATCACCAATGGTCCTACTTTTCATGGAGCTCAAACTCTCCTTTATGCCAAGTAGAACAAAATAGCCCACATGGCTAAGTGAAAGATCTCCAACAAAGTCAACCCAAATCAAGACTTCACCTAACACATTAGTTATCATCAAGGGTGGGATTTCTCCCATTCTATCAATGAGGTTAAATACAAAGGTATCTCCCGCACAAGTTGGCATGCATATTTTAATCAATCTCAAAATTAAAAGTAATAACACCAAATAATTATTACATGAAAGAGAACAAGTGCCACTACTATGTTCTTTACAAATCAACCCAACAATTTTTTTCTAAACAAAGCTTGTCATGAAAACCAAGCACCACTCTGCTCAAAAGGCAATTATAACCAACACAGGGATCAAATAGGAAAGAAAAATATAGAATGGGATTAATACAACTCCTATTAGCCTGATTATTACCTCTTCTCATATATGGGTCAATCTCACCTACAGGGGTATCATCATATGCAAATGCAAATGGGTAAGAGGGAAAGGTATTTTGTAAAATCACTTCATCTTCAGGGACCTCAAATGTAAGATGACCATTGGTTTCAATAGCATTGTACAAACCATCAATTTGAAGGCTACCTAATGATGAAGAGCTAAGGATAGTTCACATATCACCTTCTCTTCTAAAAGCAAACAAATTATAAAGAGAGGTGCCACTCAAAATAACCTCATCCAAGATGTCATCAATTGTCAAATTATCAAGGTATGGGACACTCAAAGAGGAGGAAATATCAAATGAAGAGAAAATATCACCTTCCCTTTTGAAATGATCCTTCCCTACAATCGTACTCTCATCTTCTAAGAAGCTATTCAACTCTAGAAAGATGTATTCATAGTGAGGGATTTCATCTTTTATTTCAAATAAGATATTATACTTAGAGAGAGAATAATCAATCAGGAAGAGATTTCAAGCATGTAAGTTCATTCTCACGAGGATAAATATATGTTTGAGACATCATCAAGCACATGATCTCTATGAGCAAGCTAGAATTAGGATCCTCAACACATGGTAAGCTCAAATAATCACTCCTAATCACAGCATCAACTCTATCAATAACAACACTAGTTAGAGATTCATGAAGCACACCATAAATATACTCAATTAATGGATCACATTCCAAAGAAGGTTGATCAATACAATCACCATTACCACAACATAATGCATTATCATAGAGAGAACATGTACCAATACCAGGTGGATATGGATTGTCTCACCAGGAGAATTAACCCGATCATCAATAGGATCAACTAGTGTTTGAATATCCTCAACAAAGATAGTATCACTTTGTGGCGAAGGGTCACCTGACAATGATCTATTAACCAAAGCACATGTGTCAACACTAGGTGGAGACAAATAGATCTTGCAAGAGGAATCAATTTAGTCATCTAAAGGATCAACTAGTGTTTCCATAACCTCAACTTATACATTGTCAACACAAGGCAAAGAATCATGATGCTTACTCAAACATAATCTAGTACTCACACTCAAACTAGAATCATGCTCATTCATATCATTTGAAGGGTTGAGATTAGATTTTGTACCTTGAAGATCAATGGAAGATTTGTCTTTACCTTGATGTTTTGACTTTATTTTGTTGTTCGTTTCCTTTTCCATTTATTTCATTAAGAGGAATCAATCTTCTTGCAATGAGGTTATTTCTTCCTTCAATTCCTCATATGTAGGCTTCATGTTGGAAACTTCACTAGCTAAGTTTTTGTACCTACATAAAGGTCATTAAGAGAAGTACAAGTAGAAGAAGGGTTAGATTGGGTTTGTGGCAACCCCCTCACATCACTCCTCATAACCTCTCATTGTTTTCTCTCTTAGGTTTCCACTTTATAGTCCCTTACTCATCTTAAAATTTTCTCTCATTTTGTACTTTGGAAGTGGAAAGTATTTCATTCCCTCATTGGCCCACAAAATCTTTTGACCAACTCTTTTATTTTGGGATCCCCCAACCAGAAAAACACCACACCATACCTTTTCTAGATATCCATTGCAACTAAAGGTGACCTTAACATGCTTAGTAACCTTGTATCCATTCATGATATATGGATAACTCTTGGTAACTCAAGGTAACCTTAGGTACTCCACGGTAGATGGGGTAAGATAGTTGTCATAACAATAATCACTGAAGACAAGATCAAGTACTATAAATCCAAAAATTTCATCTTTAATATTCTGAATGTTTCTTATAGGATCCATATTAAAGAGCTTCTTATACCCTTTCAGAACATACTTGATTTCAAATACTCTTTTAACCATTCCCAAATCGGTTAATAGATATGCCAACTCTTGTCTAACTACTTTTGATATGCTTCCCCTCTTTGATGGCTAAGAGAACTCCAAATCTTTCTATCTTTCTTTACAATGCAACCTTGGAAAATTTTCTCACATTTCCATTCCCAATCAAGGTAAGCTTCATGACCATTTTTCCCACAAAATTAGGAAGAGTGACTTGTCCATTTAGAGCTTTATACCCCAACTTTGGTAACTTGGTAAGAGAAGTATAGAATGTGGGTTCTATAAATATCAGAGATGAACTTTCCCTCCTTCCTTTTTGACAACTTCTACTTGAGCTAGTGCAACCACTCAAACACCTTGAACTAGGATAAAAATACCCTCTAGATTCGGTATATGAGTCTTCACCAACTCTAGGAGAACTTTTCTCATATATCTTGTCTTACGGAGTGGAAATGAACCATACTTCATACTAGCATTCCTAATTGGTCTGTAACTATGAACTCATCACATAGTCCATCATCATCATCATAAAAACCCGCACACGACTCCTCAAACTCTTCACTATAACCATAAGAGTAATTATTATTATGTGCCTCATAATAACCTCCGGAATAGTATCTCAAATTGTCACATGCTTTATGATCATGGCTACTTTCATAGCATCCATAAACTCCATCATCATTGTATCCATAACTTTTATTACTACAATCATAGTCACCTATGTCATAGTCACCACAATCCAAATCTATAGATGAAATGTCTCCTTATAACTACAAAAGAAAACAAAATGAACAAACAAAGTTATCCTCACCAACACTCTATTTCTCTCCGGATTGTCTTGGGATGAAACTTGTTTAATACGGAAGTTTCTAAGTGTTGATTAATGCTCGAGGCCAGAATGGAGCTTTGGTTACACAACAAGGGAAAAAATAACTAAGGAATTGAACTAAAGAAGTACGAAAATAAAGAGTAAAGCACACAAAGAATAGACTAGAAAGAAAAAGGGACTCAAGATTAATCAACAACTAAGTAGGTATAACTACAAGTTGAAAATTATCTTAGAATCAAAAAAAGGATTATTAAGGATTAAAATAAGTGTTAGGAATAAGTTAGATCAATAAATGAAGTGAAAAATCAAAGTTGAAATTTTTCGATACGCTAAGGGCATATACTGGCCGTTTTTTTGGGTTTGTGGTCGCGTATGGGGCATTTGAAGGATGTAAACCACTCTAGAAACTTATAATTGAAGTCTCTCTCTATTTTATCCCATATGTTGTCCACGAAATGGGCATACACCGCTGCATATGGGGTCAACATTTGCTTCGTTTCAGCAATTTTCAGCATTCAAATTTTGGTACTTTTGTAGTCCCCCTAGTACTTACCCTTTTTGGTAAATTCTACTTGTACTAAACACCTTTACACTTCTATTTATTCCATTTTCAAGATCAAACAACACTTTTTGAACCAATCTTCCTCAACTATCTATGAATTTTATGAAGAACATCAAGAGCAAGATAATTCTTCAAACATTCATAACTAACTCATTTAACTCAGAATTGCATGAAATTTGAGATTTATGCTCCCCTTTATGCTCCCCAAGACAAAAATTTCTAACTTTTAAATCCACTTTTATTTTTCTTCAAGCCATGAAGAACACCATGAACTTGAAGAAACCCACTTTTCAAAACCCATGGATTTCAACTCTTTTTCTCTCCTAATTCGAGATTTGTGCTCTAAAAAGCTAGAGACCAAACCCCACTATTTTTAAAGCTCCAACAACAACCAAAATTGAGACCTATTTAAGAGCTTCAAACCTTCAATAGTCAACAATGGTGGAACCACCCATAGCAACCCGTAAAGATTCAAACTCAAGATTTAGACTCAATCAATACTAGAAAACATATATCTAGTGTCCAAATCCAAGAACAACAATTTTTTTGTCCTTTTTTTATTTTTTTGAAAATTTTGAGAGATTTTTTTGTAACAAACCCAAGATTAAACTTCGTAGAAATGAAACATAAACGCGGTTCTGATACAAGATGGTGTAAAGTCGGATATGCGGAAGTTAAACACAAAATACAAAAATCGAAGGGTCACGAAAATAAAGATAAAGGATAGATAGATACAAATAGGAATAACAAGGCAACCAAAGGCGTATGAAACTTAAGACCTTGAAACGGACTTACAAGCACCAATCTTTTATGGAGACCTCGAGAAAATCAACTTCCAAGAAACCCACATTTCATAAACAAGGTTCAAGAGGCTAAGCAAGCACTCTCAGTCGAACTCTATATCCTAAGGAGACTAGAGTCACAATCTATCTCTCTGTCAAGAGACTAGACCTATTCTCTCTCTCAAGAGGACAAACAAGTTTTACAACTCAAATCATAATTCAACAAAAGCTCCTAAATGAAATAAAAGACTACCTATTTATACTACTGTAAAAGGGGAAAGACCATCTATTACAAAAATACCCTTAATGAGTAAATGTCTTGTTTGGCATCTTCAAATATCCTTCTTGCATGTGTTCCCTTTTCTTTATTCCCTCTTCAACTTCAAATGGAGTCTCATACCTCCACTTAAGCATATTCGTGAACTTCATATCTTCACTCCAAGCATCCTTTAAGCCTTTCAAGTCGTGATTTGGTGGCAAGTTCTCACACTCCTTAGTTCGACTACATTTGATAAGCTTTGATGAAGCTCGGTTTGCATCAGATTCCTATTGCACTAATGTAGGTAGTTTGGAGAGAGAAAAGTAGGAGAGCTTTTGAAGGTGTAGAGTCGAGTTTCTTGCAGTTGAGGAGTAGTCTACACTCCCTTAGTTTGTTTTGATACAAACAGAAAGTTCCTTGTTGTTTAGAGGATTGGGTGAAGTTTGTAGAGAATCATATTTTTGTAGATTCTTTGACCTTTTGGTATAGCCTTTGGTGATGTTTATGAATCAAATACTTTTTACCTGATAAAAAAAAAGGAGTCATTTTACCATATGCTACCTTGTGATTCTCATACCTCTGTGTGGAGGCCGAAAGCTTCAAGGAAGGTTTGCTTGTTCACATGGATAATGATGCGGGGTGGGAACCTGACAGCTGGTAAATTGAGGAAAAAGGAAATAATAAATGTCAGTTGGTGCTTCATGTACAGTTTTCGGGAAGACACGATCCACTTATTAGTGCATTGCAAGATCGTAAGGCGCAAGCCAACTATGGTGTCTGTAGAACAATGGAGGAAACAGTGAAAATTAGTGATGTGCAGTTGGACAGAGAGCAGGAGGAGAAACAGGGCATGAGTTGTGCTGCTGACTCTCACGTGGATACATTGGAGGAAGAGAGCTTTTGAAAAGGAAGAATGTGGCTTTGTAAATTTAGGGCTTTATTTTTGCTTTAACTTGTGGAGCACCCACAAAGTTCCCATGTCCATAGATGGTTGAATGTCTTGCTTAGAAAACCATAATTTTGCTTAGGTTTTCTACTTTTGGTTTAACTCTTGTAAATTAGGTTTTACCCATAACATCAGAAAAATAATTACTTTCATAAACAAAATCTCAAAGTTGAGATAATATTGGCTCTAAATTTTTGCAACTTGATTCGTGAAATTTTAATTTCATTCCTTAAGTTTATGTTTTTAACATGTATTGTTTACGCAGTTGAATTTTGTTAATTTTTATTTGTGTTATTGTTGAATACGTTCTTATTATGAACTCGTCTCTGATTGGTTCTGCAGCATGGGTTTCTTGAGGAACCCTCGTGCATTCCTTCGGGTGCTTGGAACTGCATTAGACATGTCAGGTAGCAGATTTATTTTGTTTTCAGCTGGCTATGAACCTCTAGAAGCAGCAATTGACTCCTATGCCAAGGAAGTGTCGTCCTGTTCAGAACAAACACAACGGTGTAATGAAGGAGTTTCTCTTTTTGGAGGCCGACTCTTTTGTTTTCCTGGGTAAGTTCGTTGCACTGGAGTATGTTCTTGCTCTAAAAGATGCACAATGGACTATAGTGTTTCTTTTTCTTATAATAAATGGTGGTAGCTATTGCAATACGTAATCTTTAATCTCCATGTTTAGGATTCAATCTAACAGTTAGGAAGCTACTATAAATATCATATACAGCTGTTCTGGTAATTGAGATCTGGTTGTTTTTCTCCCAGTTCCGTCCCGTACAACTGGCTGTTTCCAAGGTGTGCTGCTGCAATTCATCACGGTGGAAGGTTGGATATGTTCCATGATTTTTTTTCCATCCTCCCTTTTATGTTTTCCTACCTCCAGTTAATCTTTCTCTCTCTCTCCTTGCTCTGTGTGAGGAGTTATGCTGTTAACCATTGTGCACCTTTTGTTGTTATTAATAATGTGTTTGCTGCCTTTGGGTGTTGATAACCCCCAGTGGATCCACTGCTGCTGCTTTGCAGGCTGGAGTTCCTCAGGTTTGTTTCAGCATTTAGTTTCTGCAACTTATTGCAATCTCTGCAGCCTCTCCACCCCTTATTAATTCTGGAAACATTTTTTTTTTATTGAAAGACTTTTATTAGTTTATGTGATGGACAGGGTGAGACAGTTCCTTACCTTAAACGAGTTACTAAAATTAAGAATTGCATACTTAAAATCAATTCATTGTCTTGGTATTATTAGGAAGAATCTTGATTCCTTTTATGCTTTATAAGGTTTCAGATTTGCGAAATTTAGAATTTTTCGTAGTAAATCATTCTTGCAGAGGGGGAATAAGAGACAGATCAATTGGGTGAAATTTATTCTAGTGCCTCTGATCTGTGATTGCCGTTCTGTGATGAATAAGATTTTGTTTTGCACAGAAAGATTGCATCATTCCTTTTTAGCAGACTTATTACATGCTGTCTAAATAGATTCATGTCAGTTGAAAATGTAGACAACTTATGGTATTCGAGAACTTAAATGATTGAATCATTGGAATGAGACTGATCTAAATGAAATGGATAGTAAGATTCATATGTTCGGGATTTAGTTGTAGTTGTTGGAATACGGAGTATTGATTAAACTGAGAAAGGATGCATACAAAGATTAGGATTGTTTTAAGTTGAAATTTGGTACCATTATGTGTATGCTGCATTAAAACTGGATGTACAATTTGATAAGACTATCAAGAAAATATCATGGAATGTTTCAATTATGTGGCGAAACATCATGTATATGTGCGTTTTGATCGACTGTCTAGAAAATGTCATGGAAGTTTCAATTGATGTGAAATACGGTTGATGTTTTAAGATTTTAGTCCAGAAATGGTAAGAGGTCAGAAATTGGTGCAAATTCTCCTACATGATGTCTGTGTTTTGTAATGACAGGTGATATGCCCGTTTATGCTGGATCAATTCTACTGGGCGGAGAGGATGTATTGGCTTGGGGTTGCCCCTGAGCCATTGAGGAGAGAACATTTGGTGCCAGATAAAGACGAGGATTTCTACATCAAGGAAGCTGCAAACATGCTTGTGAGGGCCCTGGCCTATTCGCAATCTTCTGAAGTCAAAACCCGTGCTTTGCAGATATCCAATAAAGTGTCTAATGAGGTAAAGATTAATTCCTGATGACGAATAAACACTAAGGTCCATATATAATGCTACAATGTAAGTTATTTAAGTTGAAAGTAATGAGTACGGTTAAACTCGCTCAATATCTACCTCTGGCTGCTGTCATTTGCATTCTAACGGGCTAGTACCGTTGAAAGAGTAATAGGAGTGTCTTTCACTTCAGTTTAACAGTGAGATTGCTTATAATGTTACACGTTTTGGAAATATCCAGGATGGAGTATCGGAAGCAGTTCGTCTCATTAAGGAAGAACTAAGATGTTGATGATACTGGGTACTGTTTTTTTCTTGTAATTTTAGATAGAGGATGATCTTTTTTTCCTCTCCTTGTAACGATTTAATGGCATTTTATCAGTTCTCTTTTATAATAGTTTTCTCTTTCTTTCCTGATAGTTGAACTAATGTACTATTAAACTACAAATTTTTATTTTCCATGCTTTTATTCTTAATTGGGTTAAAAGAGGACTACTTGGAATCGTTATATATTAACTCTTCAAATGATTTGATGTTTTACAATCCTATGTTATCAGTAAAGAGAAAAATGTTTCATAAGATGCCTCAAAAAATAAAAACCAAAATTAATCTATGAAAGCACCTAAAACAAATTACTTAAAAGGAACTTGGTAAATAAAGGCGCCCACCGTGGGGCTCGAACCCACGACCACAAGGTTAAGAGCCTTGCGCTCTACCAACTGAGCTAGACGGGCTTGATTGAAGGACCTCCTGCTATCTAAATATTACATGTTCAAAGAATAAAATAATGTTGGCCGAGAAATAAATCCTCATCAAATGTTTGGTTTGTGGGGTCAAATAAAGGGTGAAAAAGTTTACTCCACTTTTTAAAATTACTAAGATAAGTAACTCGAAAGCTGTTTTTGTTAATAATTTTTTTTGAAAAGTTATAATTTTGAAGATCATTTGTCTTTGTCAACAAATTGTTATGAATAGTCGTTTTATCAGAGGAATATACATCAACAGATAAAATATATGATAGAATTCAAATGTTTTGGAAGCAGATCTCCAAGTTCACATGAAAAGTTGTGTGTCATATATAAGGTACGTAATAACCTGATATACCATAAAACTTGTTCATAACTAATAGATCTAATGTTAACTATTAGAAAAGCAAACTGAAACAGAAGTCTACATTTAGTTAATACAGTCTCCTATGAGTGAACAATTCAGGTTTTACAAAAATAAAATAAGATTGGTTATTCTAATTATTTTATTGATAGGCTACTAAGAAAGAAAAGTTATATTAGCAGCTGAAGATTGATAACCTGGGGGGATATATGCAAATTGTTGCTATAATAATCATTTTTTTTTTCATGAAAGTGTGGCTTTTGGAGTGTTATATCATTTATAGGTCCCATAAAAGACTGATGTCTGATTGATGGGAAAAAAATGCACAATTGAAGTACCTTACTTTATTGAATGTTTGGTACTTGCCATATTCGAACAACTCTTACTTTCAAATTTTATTACATCGAATTGCTTTAA
>JBDJHY010000001.1:30218643-30234150 GCA_039654485.1 Withania somnifera | reverse complement strand
GTTGGAGTGGGTAAAAGTCCCACATTGGTTGGGGAATGGACTGACGGTTTGTTTATATGGACTTGGGCAATCCTCCCTCATGAGCTAGCTTTTGGGGTTGAGTTAGGCCCAGGTGCCGTATCTTTACAGTCTCAAACAAATATGCTAAAAGTAATGGAATTGTCAATATCTTACTCCATGAATTTTCTTTCATCAAATACAACCACAATTCACCACTCGAATGGTTATCTCTCAATGTACTAGTCAAACAATAAAGTTTTTCTCCTATAGAATACAAATCAGATCTCTTCCTTTCCTTCGTATGCGGAAGCAATAATTCCTCCTGAAATTGTTCATCTGCCGTAACAATGTTATTCACATTAATGGAGAAGAACAATGATTTGGAGGAAACGGGCCAATTGATTTTCACATATTACTTTTTCGTTGAAAATATATCAACCACCATGTCTTCCATGATATCCTTACTAACTCTACGTCTTAGTCTATATATTTTGTAGCCATTAAATACAAGGTAAGAAGAAAAATTTATAAAAACCTTATAACGTCCTACTGTCACTCTTGCCCCAATTTAGACAAGGGATTATTCTTGATTCTCTAGTAGCCGGGTTCCAAAGACGATTATGTCTGATGAAAGTCTAAGCCTAGGAGAAGCATCACCATTAATGGTGGAAGTGAGAGATGAATGTAATTGAGAGAGGTTTAGAGAGAGAAAATCTTCACATTCAGAAAATAGAATCTTAATTATGATGTAGTGAGCTCCAGTGTATATAAATATATATATAAATGTACCTATCTCTTAACAGTATAACTACCTGTCTAACTAACTAAAAGTATTGTAACAAATTATGTACACGTTGTCACTCAGCTCAACACCCTTCCTCAAACTGATGGAAAGAAATCTTTCAACAACAGTTTGGACATCAAATAATCATGTGGTTGTTTTCTCGGGCTCTTTGTTCCTTGGTAGAAACATGAAAAGTTTTGATTAATCCTTGCAGTAACTTTTCTCTAACAAAGTGATAATCTATATCAACATGTTGTCCTCTCATGAAAAATGGGATTTGCTGCGATTTGTATTGCGGCCTTGCTGTCACAAAACAGCTAAGTAGGCGTCCTTCGTGCAACTCCCAGCTCTTTGAACACATTAGTCAACCATGTTACTTCAGTTATTGCTGAGGCCATACTTCTAAATGCTGCTTCAGCTGAACTTCTAGCCACAACAGCTTATTTTTTCGATTTCCATGATATTATAGCACCTCCAAATATTTTCAAGTACCCTGTTACAGATCTTCTAGTTTGAAGACATCCTCTCTAATCAGATTCACAGAATACTTTCGTTTGCTCAGAATTAAGAAAAGGCATTAGAAGGCTATGGCTCGGTGCACTTTTGATGTACCTTACTATCCTCAAAGCAGCATCCAAATGTGATTGTTTTAGATGATGCATGAAATGACTTAGTACTTGGACTGCATAAGAAATATCAACTCTAGTCATAGTAAGATAAAGAAGTCTGCCAATAAGTCTTTGATACTATCCAGCATCTGGAAGTAATGGGTCATTTACAGACGAGTTCTGGTTAAACAGATTATCAACTCCATAGAGGTAAGCTTATGATTAGACTCTAGTGGAGTTGCAGATGGTTTAGCTCCTCCAAGTCCCATTTCATCTATTAACTAAAAGTCATATTTCCTCTGGCTCATCACAGTATCCTTAAAGGATCTAGCAAACTCAATGCCTCGAAAGAACTTCAGCTCACCTAAGTTTTTCAGTTTAAAGATGAGTTGTAGATCACTCCTTGTCTTCAATATCAGGTCACCAACAGCTCCCTGTGACCAGGAGGTCATTTACATACACAAGTACCACCACTAGTTCATTTCTCACTTTCTTGGTAAACAAGGAATAATCATAATGACTCTGAACAAATCCCAACTGCACTAGTGTATCAGTAAATTTCTTGTTCCACTGCTTAGGGGCTTATTTTAGCCCATATAGGGATTTGTGTAGTCTACACACTTCGTGAGACTCTCCCTGACAAGAAAATCCCTAAGGAAGGGAAATATTCACCTCCTCCACTAAGTCACCTTGAACGAAGGAATTAAGGACATCCATCTGGAATATAGACCAGTCTCTTGAAGCAACAATAGCTAAGACAGACCTGACCGTGACCATTTTAGATACATGGGAAAATACATCAGTGTAGTCAAGACCTTCTTGTTTATTAAACCCTTTGGCCACTAGTCTGGCCTTATATTTCTCCACATCTCCACAAGAAGTAACTTTACCTTGAAAACCCATTTGCATCTAATTGGATGCTTACCATAAGGTAAGTCTACCACACTTCAAGTCTTGTTTTCCTCAAGTGTTGATATCTCACTCTGCATGGCAGAAACCCACTTAGGGTCATGAACAGCCTCTTGATAGGTCTTAGGTTCAATAATACTAGAGTATGCATCTAAGGCATGAGTGTAGATGTCAGGTACTTGATCATAGCACAGATAGTCAGAGATAGGATAGCAACATACAACATTGCCTTTACCCTTTGTGATATAGTCTTGAAGCCACAAAGAAGGTTTAACAAGTTTAGAGGACCTCCTAGGAGGTTTAAACTCAGGCAAAGGGGTAGTGGTAAGTGAGGCAACATTATGGAGAAAATGAGCTATAGACTCTGGAAGTGAAGAATTAACTGGAAAGGCATTGTTGAAGGGGAGAAAGAAAAAAGGACAGAAGGAGAAGTTATGTCTAGGAGCAGAGGAGACTGAAGATTAATAATGGGAAGCAAAGGAGACTCCGATGAGGATAAAGAGACAAAAAGGAAAACAAATTCTTGAAACACTACATCCCAACTAACTGTGAACTCTTTTGAGTGAATATAATACATTTTATAGGCCTTTTGAGTAAGAGGATATCCAAGAAAGACAACAGGTACATCTCTAGGAGAGAACTTATCATTCTTCTTGACATCTGTGACATAGGCTAGACATCCAAAAACTTCCATATGGGCAAGAGAAGGTTCATGACCACAGAGAATAGAGATAGGTGATTTTCCCAGAGTAATTGAGGAAGGAACTCTATTGATCATATATATTATTGTGGAGACACACTCGCACCAAAACCTAAGAGCGACATTAGCTTGAAACCCGAGTTATCGAGCAACATTAGAATGAGTCTGTGTCTCCTCTCAGCAACTCAATTTTGTTGAGGAGTGTAAATACAAGAGCTTTGATAGATTACACCAGTGTTTGAAGCAATTCAGTCATTTGTAAATTAAAAAACTCACAACCATTATATGTTCTAATAATTTGAACAGAGGAAGAGTACATATTCTTAACCATAGCAAAGAAAGACTAGAGCACCAAAATGACTTCAGATTAAGATGGCAGCAAAAAATCCATGTATATCTGGAATGATCATCTACAAGTGTTAGAAAATATTTCTTCCCATCATGAGTTGGAACTCTATAAGGACCCTACACATCTCCATGTATCAGCTGAAAACAAAAATTAGTGACAGAAGTACTTAGAAGGAAAGAAAGTCTAGTTTGTTTGGCTAAGGGACAAACAGTACATTCTTTTAGACTACCGTCACTTGTTTCATCTACTAAGCTGCCTATTTTTTTGTAGAATATTGAAAGGAACATGGCCTAGTATTATGTGCCATAGAATTGCATCAAAGGCAGTATTATTCTTCTTGATGGTATTTACAGTGCACACTTGGCTTGAAATAGCTTCTTGCTGAACTATAGGAGGAGTATCAGGAACTAGTTCTTTAGGTCTCACATTAGAGTTGAAGACATACAAGCCATCTTCATAGTTACCAATCCCCTTCATATGACCACTTAGGAGATCCTGAAATACATAGAAATCAGGATAAAATAGGACTGCCCTTCAGTTCCTTAGTTTAGACACTGACAGTAGGTTGTACTTGAAGTCAGGAATATGTGATACATTGGTAAATTTTATGTCCTTTTAGTAGGTAAGATGATCCTATATGTAATTCTATATGATTAACACTTTTTATGTCTCTTGTTGGTAACTGCACTTTACCTCTCTAATTTCTGGTAAGTGACCTACACTCATCAAGAAACTTAAGATTGCTAACCATATGACTTGAGGCTCTTGAATCTACTATCCACTTAATAACAGGCTCTTGATTTACAACATAAGCATTCATACCTGCAGTCGTTGCTAAGTCATTAGTTTTATTTCCCTTGTTGAGCATTTGTAGAATTTGCAAGTACTGCTCCTGAGTGAACTGAGTTGGCATCCAGTTGGCAGGGTCATAACTTATAGAAGAAATAGATCCACTAGCATTGTTTATCTGAGTAGAAGCCTGTCTTCCACCTGCACCGCTAGAGATATCCTGTGAGTAGTTGACTGCTGCATTTCTTAGATGGTGCCAGATCCAAACCTCTTCTTCATTTTAGAGTCACTGGGATAACCATGAAGCTTATAGCAAGTACCTTTAGTATGTCCTCTGAGATGGAAGTACACACTGAATTTGTCCTTTCTTCATTCTAAAACTAGAGTTGGAATTTCTATTGCCTTGTGAGCTATTGTTGTAGTTGTTACCTCCAAAATTAACCAGATCTAGGATAATTGTCACCAACATTAGAAGAACCAAATTTACTACTTTCACCAATATAAAAATTGCTTCCTTAGTTGAAATTCGAGTAGGTGTTTCTTCTTGAGGAACCAATATGTGACCTGGAACTAGATCCAGCGGATATCATCACTCCTTTCCCACTGAATAGAGATGTACCACCACTTATCTCAGGGATATGAGTTTGTTGTGACATTGTTCTTCTGCTTTCTTCTGAAATAATCAATGCATAAGCTTTGTTTATAGAAATTGTTGGTGACATGTTATCTGATTACTAGACTGTGAGTAGGATTTATTTAGCCCCATTAAAAACTGAAGGAGCCTTTGATATTCAAAGTGCTCAACATATCTCTTAGATTCGTCACAACCACAACCAGGACATGGCATAACAGCACCAAACTCTACCCACAACTCCTTTAGCCTAGAGAAATAACTCGAAATAGATGAGATGCCCTGATTAAGAGAGGTAATTTATTTGTGCAAAAAAGGACTCATGACCCATTTAGCTTGTCAAATCTCTCTTTGAGATCCATCCAAACTGCATGTGCACAACAGGCATAGACCATACCACTGAGCAACTCTGCACTAACAGAGTTCATTATCCAAGAGAGGACTATCGTATTACACTTTTCCCAAAGATCATGCAGAGAAACATCAAATTTTTCCTTTGGATATCTATCATCTACAAACCCTAGCTTACTTTTACCTAGTAAACTAATACGCATGGTAGTGCTCCAAAGAGAATAATTCTCGTGTCCAGATAATTTGACTGATATCAGAGAACTACCTGGGGTATCGGATGGATTTAGAAACAAATGATGATGTTGATCTAGTGTTATTGAATGTGCAGTGGTTCCATTATTCCCTTCCCTAGTATTGCTATTGTTTTCACCATTGTTGACCGTCATTAGAGCTATGAGTGAGCTGTGAACGAGGTGAATTCACAGAGAAATAAGATGTTTCCAAAAGAAGCAATTCACAGAATAACTTCACGGAATCAAAACACACCTAATTCCGAACAGAAAACTTTAACAAATTTAACTTAAACCTCAAACTCTTCAATCAGTGAGCTACACTAACCCTTCACGGTGGCTCTGATACCATGATGAAAGTCTAAGCCTAGGAGAAGCATCACCATTAATGGTGGAAATGAGAGATGAATGTAGTTGAAAGAGGTTTAGAGAGATAAAATCTTCACATTCAGAAAATAGAATCTTAATTATAATGTAGTGAGCTCTTGTATATATCTAACTCCTAACAGTATAACTACCTATCTAACTAACTGAAAGTATTGTAACAAATTATGTGCAGCTGTCACTCAGCTTAACAATGTCCTTAGGGTGTATCACATTAGGCGAGAAATATTGTAATTGACCGATTAGACTTGAAGACTCGATAGGAGACTCAAGAGGAGAGAAAGTAGTACTGGGATCAAGTCGGGCGACGTCCATAGTGTAATGGTAGAAATCAGATTGGTTTATGTTGTGTCTCTTAGTCTTAGAACCCATAAAGTACTTTTGACAATCTTGGTGAGTATCATAGTGGTGCTTGATGAATCTGTCATGTTCAATTAAAGAATACCATGATTTGCAAACAACTTTGAACCTTATAAGTGATTTCACTGGATGATTCGTGAGTATATCAATTATGATATCATGGGGTAAAATTTATCATTGTTGCTCGACTTACGATTTAATACAAATATTAAAGTCATATGATGATATTTGATCAGGATTCTCTTAATATTTAGTAATAATAACACTATTTATAATAGTGCAACCTACTTTAAATAAAACCTATTACAATAAAATTATTTTGACCGGAAATCCTATTTAGACAAAACTACAAAGTTAGATTTCCACATAAGGGTGGTGTGTATTTATTATCATTCTCTTTAATGTCATGTTAACTTATATAATGCCGCCCAGTAACGTAAATCCGTTATCGTCCAGCGGTTAGGATATCTGGCTTTCACCCAGGAGACCCGGGTTCGATTCCCGGTAACGGAATTTTTTTTTTCTAAGCGATGTCACCACTTTTTAAACAAGGGGAAGCCGAACAACACTTGACTAGTTGCAGTTGATCTATTTGTGATCTTGTCCTATAAATCATGTTATCATAACATATTTAACAGAACTTCCATTAATATGTGTTGAAAATGACATATTTCTCATCTCAAAATTGTAATTTCTCCAACCACCAATTCATAAATAGAACAAGAAACGAGTAACTATAGACCTCCAATGACCAAGAAATAAGCAAATCATGTCATTTGGTGGTGCCATTTGCAGGACCGAGTAGGAATTCCAACAGATTAGAGTCTGAATTTACATTTATATCCTATCACCAAGAGAAGTAGGGCACTAAATAGATCATTGAATCAGATATATACTGAGCAACCACAAAAGCTTAAAGCTGAGGATCAGTAATTCCGTTTACTTGAACCAGCTTTCCGTCGAGACTTCCTCTTCTTGCTCTTAGGAGCAGTAAGCTTGGAAATAGAGCGAGTTTTTTGAGCCGGTTGATCATCCAGGGGAAGATCCGGATCTGGAACACTACCTGGGATGGTAACTTTCTGGACATGCTCTAATACCTGAGGCTTTTCAGCAGAATGAATCTTGAATTCCTCAAAGTTACTCATCTCTTCCTTCATTCTTTGATTGTAGATTAGAGCGCCATCTTCGGGCTGCACATGAGAACAATGATTGGATGGAATTCAACACATCAACAATTGAATAGCTTTAAGTTTTAGGTCATCAAACTACCACATGAAGAATGTTCATCGTCTAAAATACAAGTTTGCCACAGTGGATAAATTTCAGATCTTCCTCACTTCAGGTATTGAGTCTGCTTTTATGAGAGAACTAATAATGATTTGCCCATCATTTGTCACTACCATCAACCAATGGATTAATAATTAAGTTAAAGCAGGAAGTAACAATGACACAGATTTCTTTTTGAAGAACACCCCACCATCTTGCCTACCTATTTTGAAAACCATGACATTCTTTTTGAAGGGCTAATGATATATGATGAATTAATGAATTAAAGGCACATACACATACAGAACAGAAATCAATGAAGAATAGCGAGTTATATTTAAGTACTCACGTTCGTGTTTCTATCCAAACGTAAGGTACGATCTGTGCTTTCAATCACATCAGGAACGCTCACTGCTTTTCCATGCCTAGAAGCTGCACTGTCAGGCATGACCATATTATACTCAGATATCAGCTGTGATACAACATCACATGATCCTTCTGTCATTTTGACTCGGTTGTCTTGTAGAAGGGAAGAACTTTGAGCAGAGCTGCCCAATGCATTACATGGTAGAAGCGATTTCAAGTCATCAGTGCTTGAAAACAGCCTATTCTCACTTGTTACCTTGTCAAGTCTAGTTTTAAGCTGGATAACTTGTGACTGAAGAACCCAAATCTTGTGAAGTATTTTCTCGAAGGAAGTATCACCATCAGCAAGCTGTTGGTGCAAGTCATCTTGAATCTCAAACTCGTCATCAGCATTGATCTTGTCAGAGCAGATGGCTACATAATTAAGAAGTCAAATGATTTAATTCGTCAAACAAGTAGAGGAAAACTAGCAGGGCTAAGCACATGCAACAGGTGGAATTTTGTATAGGATTACGTTACAAAAGAAAACTACTATTACTTACACTAGGAGGGATGTGTGTGGTACGATCAAAAATGTTATCCAACGAAAAAGGTTATGGGTGAGCAAAGAACATTGTTAAAAAATATTGTGCAGTGCTCGGTTGGTGAGCAAGTGTGTTTAACGCTGTTTTTCAAAATAAGGACGTCTAGATTTGACTAGTAAGATAGAAAGGATCAAGCCAAAACCTTCTAATCTTGATATAGTTCAAACAGTCCTATTCTTTGACTCTCCTATATTATATAGCATATTTTTCAAGAATGTACGATTTATTAACTGAGTACCAAAAAGGGAACAAGAGTTACAAAAGATTGATGGAAATATCCATACAATCAGAGGAAGCACCGGCTCTTATCGAAATTGACCGTTTGGTCATTACAGCATGTCCAACTTCTCCCTAGCAACTCCAGAAAACTAGGATAGATATTCCAACAACAAACTACCTAGCTTAGCTAGTTGACAGTTTTGCACCGTGAACTGCAATGGAAAGAGCATCCGTATTTTCCTGTGTTAGAGTTTGATTGCAAGGAGAAAAATAATTTCCTAATAATACATAGTTTCCTTGAAGTTCCCCAACAAGATGACAAACAATTTCCTGTGCACCTCTCCCCCACCCTCCAATCCCGAACCCTAAACCTGGAATTAACATGAAAGCACCATTTGATTATATAGCACAAAACAGAAGTCTCCACCTCTCTATCTTTGAATTTTCTTAAATCAAGCTTCAACCACTCTAATGATTGGCCTTACGAATTCCTTGCAGCCATTCATTTGTTTTTGGGTCTATCTCATTGGAATACTATATAAGTTATCTTTTATTTCAAAAAAGCAGTTTTTTAAAACTGTAGTTCTTATCACTTATCCTTACTATTAACATACAAGTTTCTTACAGACCAAAAAAGACTAGACAAACACAGAGCATAATGCAAGTGTAAATTTCATTATCGCCTATATAATCACTCAGCTTCAATTTTATTCTAACCTTAACCAAGTCCTCAATATTTTTGGTAGTTTTGAGCCGATCTGTATTGTGCTGGCTTGCGTCAGGGTTGAAAAACCTTGGCCTAATCCTAGCCCAAAAAGTCAGCTAGGATGGTCCAGGCCAGTTTAAGCAAGTGGGCTCATTTGGAGCTCATTTTTTAAGGGTCGGTTGGTGTGTTTCCTTACTCTCAAGTGTTTGACCACTATTCCAGCTTTCAACAGACTCTTCAAGAATCCATAAAAGCACTGGACTACGCGTCCTGATGATTAACCAGGACAAGCTATTATGTGTGTGCCAAGTTCCATACGATGCTAATCGAAGTTATGAGAAAGCACTGGAGAAATCACACATTGGACAGGGGGCTGGGGGTGGTATTACACTCGTCAAGTTATCACCAGGATTCATACTCATGGATCGCAAAAGATGAGAACCAGGCGAATGACACAGCTTAAAGAACAACCACAAGTTACTGTCCCTGAAAGCACTCTCTTTATTATTTATCATTATTATGAATAGTTGATGGGGAATCTTTACACCTGCTCCACATCTTCTAATTATTGTTCTCTTATATCTTAACAAATTTAAACACATATTACATAATAATCAAATAAGTAGATATACAAAATGAGATCGTAGAGTATTATTCTCTCAAGTTATAAGAAAGCAAGTGATACATCTACTGTGACTTGGAGATTTAGTGTAGAGCAAAACAAATGTATGGTCTTCCCTGAACTAAGAGCCTAAGGTTAGGCCTTATTATGTCCTATGTGATGGTATTATACCCAAAATGTTCTTTATCAGCATCGAACTGATAATTGCCACCGAATTTTTACTTCAACAAGCGCATTCTTCAGAAGCATGCACGTATCTGTCACCTAGAGTGCCGTCGACCTTACCTATGTCACTCCGTTACCACTTATCAGATTATCCCAACTCAACTTCCACCTTAACCAACCAGTCTGTGTAACCAAACTAAGTGACTATGTGTTGTCTTGAGCCACCACCTAATGTCTCGTACCAAACAATCTTGTAATTGTCAATGAAAGAACTAACTAATTCTAACTGATCAATGGAAGTAAAATAGTAACTCCGCAATTTGGGATCAACTTCACCAAAAAAATCTGAGGAACACAAAAAAAGGAAAAGTACTAACTGAACTGAAAACTTCAATCTTTAACATCTCCCAGCAACATTAAAGACCACTCAAGAAATAAGTATAAATTCTTAATCAAAAGGTAGGTGCCTTGCACAAGAAGTCACAATTCCATACAGCTTCCAAACATAGCCTCTGTTATGTGTGCAACAGCCATTAACAAAAGGACTTGAATAGGAACAACATAGGCATTGCTACAAACCACCAGTCATTCCCCAACAAATGTGGGACTTTCACCCACTCTAACACCCCTTCACAACCAGGACCCAACTGGAGCGTGGACCGAGAGTCTAAACGGGTCAATTGACCTGACTCTGAAACCATGTAAAGATAAGGCAACCTGCACCTGAATCAACCCCAAAAGCTCGCTCACAAGACCAGAATAGCCAAGTCCATATAAGCAAACCACCAGTCCATTCCCCAATCAATGTGAGACTTTCACCCACTCTAACAGTTATCAAATTATTTTTCCATCAAGAAGCAACAAAGAACCACAACAATTGCACTCAAATTAAGAAAAGTATGCATTCAAACCTATTTTGTCCAAGTCATTGTCCAGAAAAGAACCATCAGCACCTGACTTTCTTTTTTCTGCAAGTCACAAATACAAAACCATGATTCGCAAATGAAATATGACAATAGGCTAATGGTCAACGAAGGAAAATATTACCAAAGAAAGAAAACAAGGGATGATGAGACATATAAGCTGCTATATCCAATGTGTCTTCAGTTCTTCTTCTCTTCTTTCTCTTCACAACCTTATCTCTTAAACTAGTACAAGCAAATGGAAGTGACTTTGAACCATAATCTTCCAATCGGAAACTTCCCATTTGAAGCTTCATCTGGTTGTTGTTATCCCGCATTTGCTTCTCATATTTCCGAGTTTGAGACTGAAGCAGATGGAGTTTCAACTCAATCAACTTGCATCGCTGCCTAAGAGGTTGTACAAAATCTCTCCAATGAGGTGTCACCTTTTTCCTCCTAAAGGATTAAAAAAGGGAACATGTTAAGGTTTTGGTAGACATCCTCTTACTCTAGAAAAAGCACAAAACACCACAAAGGACTTCACTATCCCTAGGCCAATATTAAATTTGACACAAAAAATCACATAGGTCAAGGATGGATACTAGAATGTTCTGTGTCTGTGAACACGAAACTCAAGTTACTCAACAGCAAGTTGTCAGACTAGGTTAAACAACTACCCTAGGGGGTAGCCTCGCGGTTGAAGATCAGAATAACAGCCTTAGGACCTGGTTCAAATCCTAGCAGCGGCAACACAATATGAATTCTTTCTATAGGCTGAAACCTTGGAGGCAGTGCTAGCCGAAACCTATGCTGAATGGTTGTAAATACCAAGTGAATTAGTCGAGGCATGCACAAGCTGGCCCAACCACCACCATTATCCGAAAAAGAGCACTTTATTGAACAACTAAAACATGCATAGATAATTCTTCATAGCAAACGAATCCTCAAATGTAACAAGAAAATTGAATTTAATAGGTGTATCAATCCCTGCACATGACAGGCCTACATGTCTGCTAGCAAATTTTGCAACCAGAGCAAACTTTTAACAGTAACCACTCAATCTCGATTCACTCATTGATTTTAGAGTTTATTTCTCTCCTCTATGTAAGTTTTGCGACGCCAGCTCTTGTTAGAGTTACAGGACAGATAGAGCAGCAATTACCATCTCTCTCCTTGGCAGGAATTACTTTTTATTGGCTTATCACTCTCATGTCAGACAATTTCTCAACCTAAAATACACACCCAAACAATCAGCAACAAACAAATAACCCAACCCAATTCCATAAAAGCTGTTACTAGGCATCAAGGCAATTTCCTCAATCAGCTCGACATTATCGTCATTAAGGTCCAAAACCACAGCTATGGAATCCAAAAAAAAATATACTCATAAAATCATCTTTAAGTTTGTTAATTTATATCATGGGACAAGAGGGGATGCTCAGATGGTAAACACCCTCCACCTTCAACTCTAAGGTTGTGGATCGAGTCAGCGCAAGGGTGGAAGCTCCTACGGAGGGTTAAAATATAAATAAATAAATAAAAATATCATGCAAATATTTTTTAGAAAAAGATGTGCAATTTTTTCTACAGGATTTAGCAAGGCTAAAAATCCTATGTTGACTATGGCAAAATGTCCAGAAAGAGAGCTTGAGTTCTGCAATCAGTTTCATTTTTTGATGAATAAACCAACGAACTATAAGGCTTATCAAAGTTCAGAGGGAGAAATCATGAATCACTTGCTACTACATTGCAACTTAGTGTGACGAATTTTGTGCATGTTTCTCAATCTTTTTGGGGTCTATTTGGTCAAGGCCACAAATGTTAAACGACTTCTGAGCTGTTGGCAGAGGCAAGGAGCGAGTAAGGAGGAAAAGCAGATCTGAAGGTCATTCCTCTTTGCGTTATATGGAGAATCTGGCTCAAGAGGAACAGACAGAAGATGCTTTAGGGGAATGAGGAGAATGCTTCTATTGTAAAATATATTTGTATAAATTAAAAGAAAAGAATTGGTGTAATGCAGTTTTTTTTTTTGTTTATAGCGACATAATACTGGAGTTCTTGGTATCTTTACAGCTTTAAACTATTCATACCCAGCAAATCTTTTTGTACTATGCCATTTACCTTTCTTCATTACAAATATGAAGCATAAAAAGTCAAAGCATAAGAAACCAAAATTCAGACTACAAAAAAAAAAGGCTATTCAATAAATAAAGATCTAGGAGAAGTAATACATACGTCATCCTAAATATGTCACCAAATCCACTAAAAACTGGTTCTGAAGCAGCATCGCCGTTGTATTCTGACGTACACTCGAAGTCATTCATAGTTGTGCAATTCTCTGCTTCAGAAGTAATACTCTCAAAAGAACTTGAACTTTCCGTCAACTCTTCCCTATCTGATTGCACCAGCACATTATCAGGAGGATCTGTACATTCTGTTATATCAATTTCATCGTCCTCACTGCCATGGACTTCCTTTACTTGTTCAACCAAGGAGGTGTGGTTCTCAGAGTTGCTAGCACAATTTACATAACTAGCTTCAAGTTCTTTAGAATCACTTCCATTCTGCTTCTTTACTGGAGCCTCCAAAATCATGTCTGTATTTTGCTTGTTTTCTAATTCAGGTCCCATTTACCAATACCTTACAATTCAACCCATTCAGCACAATGAGAGAAAATATGTGCAACCAACCTGCCAGGGAAAGGGAAAATGCTAATGAGAAGCTCCAAGACAAAATACACAATTTACTTTCTTTTGTGGTCCATTCCAAAAACTATGAATTATAAAGACAAACCTTTATTGTTTCAAAAAAGATAATGAAATAAAAGTAAATATGTGCTCGGACATAGCCAAAACTGAATTTACAAACTACTAATAATTGCTTCAGGTATTCAGATGGAATTCACTGGAACATCTTATCAATAAATTAAAGGCAGAATCACGCACCAAGTGGTGCTAGTTTTCTGAAACTGAAAGTAGTGCTAGTTTTTTTGAAACTGAAAGTAGTGCTAGTTAGAAGTCCCACATTGGCTGTGCAAGGAGAATGGGAAATCCTCACCTCACGAGCAATAAAATTAGGTCCAAGGTTCATTTTCTTATCATGGTATTAGAGCAAGTAGAGGTCCTACGTTCAAGTCTTGCCACCAACCAGTATTTTAAAAAAATCCACATACTTGGCTAATGAAAAAAGTCAAATACGTACATGAGGAACATGTCGACCGCATGATTAAATAAAAAAAAAAGTGTGTTTTCTCTAACGGCTTAAGCTTTTAGATGAGATGGCCACACACTTCTCCAGTTATCAGAGTCACACCCAACCCAATTCTTGGTTTACTCGATTTTGGGCCTCCATATTGTTGTGTGAAGGTGTTAGAAGTCCCACATTGATTATGGGATGGCAAATTGTTCTCCTAATATAGTATTATAGTCTTGGCATCCACACCTCATGAGCTAGTTTCCGAGGTTGAGTTAGGCTTAGCCGGCAAGTGCATCTTCTTTATCAATCCAAAATGCAAAACTTTCAACGATGCAATGTGCTATTGAAAACTAAAAGCTACCCTTCACCATATATTTTCTTTCTTCTTTTTCCTATTCTGCAGTTAATTCTGCTATTATAGCAGCTTTTCTGCAATCCCTTCTCCAAATCAAAAATCAACCTTGAACTGATTTAAGAATGGAAATTAGAGCATTATGCTGCATTACTCCTAATCATGAAATAATAAACGGTATGTAATAATTAAAGAATATAAATCTGAACAAAAGGAATTAAGAAAATTAAAACGAATATCAAGACAAACGGAAAATCAAGTAGTCCCCATCCTCCTCTCTCTCTCTCTTCTCACAAGCACATATTATCAACACACACCACTCATTTTCTTCCACTTTTTTAATGTTCTTTCTTACCCATTTTCACAGAGATAGCAAGATGATTAATAAAACTCTACTCCAAATGCTATGAATTACGATACTAACCCAAGGAGAACTCAGAAAAGAAAGAGATGATCAACCAGGCCAAACTAACTTCGTCATTGGAGGAAATAAAATGTTTAGCCAGGAATTGAGCCTTCGGTGTACAACTGCAAAGAGATGATCAACTGCAAAATAAAAGCCTATTAATGAAGTGGGCTTTGGAGATATACTAAGGAGGGTGAAGCTCTTTGGAGGGAGGTGATTATAGCTAAATATGGGGAGATGAGCCCTCGGTGTACAGAGAGCACAGATGAACCATATGGTGTGAGGGTGTGGAGAACAATTAGAAACTTGTGGACTAGGATGGAAGAAAATGTATTCATCAAAGTGAGGAATGGGAACAAAACCAAATACTGGAAGGATGTCTGGATAGACCAAGCCCCTCTCAGGGAAATCTTTCCAGATTTATTTCAAATTTGTGAAAACCAGGATGCTAATGTAGGTGAGTGCTGGTCAGAACAGGGTTGGGACATCTTTCTTAGAAGATTTCTTAATGACTGGAAGATAGAAAGGGTGGCAATTACGAAGAAAATTAGTGGAAATTAACATATACATCAATGCCAGGGACAAGATTCTGTGGAGGCACAACAAAGATGGTCTTTTTACAGGTAACA
>JBDJHY010000001.1:30152977-30185210 GCA_039654485.1 Withania somnifera | reverse complement strand
AATTTTCGACACACTTTGTATGTCATACATATTGGTTATGCTATTTATTATTCATGTAAGAAAAAGATCATGGGAACGCTTCCGCTGCGTAAAATATATATTCTAACAGTATATTCCCATAGACTGGAGTTTGGGGAGGATAGAGTGTACGTAGTCCATACCACTACCTCAGAGGTGAAGTTATAGAGAGAGTTCGATAGACCCTCGGTTCAAGACAAAAATAATCAGAAAAGGACAATACAAGATTAAGAAACAATTTGGTAGTAACGAAAACAACAGGTAATAGCGGAAGCAAGACTCTCACAAAATAAAAATTCCATATATGAGTAAAAAACTTAATGACAGGTGTATAGCAATTTTAATCATGACTTGATTTGTGCACTTAAAATTGTAATCTCTTATTTGGAGACAGATTGCAGATGTGTCTATCTCACTGGAAAATAACTTGACGTGGTTAAACGCTTATGTTGCTTCATTGAGATTTTCTAGAGTATTGTTCATTTGGTATTTAAATGTTAAAGAATAAAAAATGTCATTCTGTACCAGGCTGTTCTTAGAGAAGTTCTTGAGAAATTTCTTCCACATGATGCCCATATTAGGTGCAGTGGAAGAGTTCGAGGTAAGTGTTGACTAACTTTCATACATGCTAGCTGATATTTGAAGCTCTTCTGAAATATAATGTGGCTTCTTTGAGTTGAGAATGATGTAGTCATTTCATCCCAGTTGCTGTAACACAGACACTATGGAGGCCTAGAGGCCTATTGGTTGATCAGGTTGATTCTAGGGAAGATCTTATCAATGCTGTCTTTACTTCGTCTTTTATTCCAGGGTACACAATCTTTCTGACTTTATTAGCTTCACTTTTAACTCACAGTGTAGTCTAAACCTTGAAAGTACATGAACCACCGATATCTTGCTCCAAGAACGGCCACAGTTTTCAGGAATAGGCTGTGTATTGATGGGACTCTTTTTCACATACACCGGGAGAAAGGGTTACGATAGCAAGCCCTTCCCTGGCTGGAGGCTCTCTAGGACAAGGAGGCGGCGATCAACCATCCACTCTCGAGATTCATATTGATCAATAGATCTCCGCGTCGTGCTAGTTCGCTAAGTAGACTCACTCTACCGAGGGGCTACAAAGGCTGGAACTCTTCCTGCCAAAAACAAGGGACCTACTTCTCATCCTAACTCTAGCAGGAAGATCATTTTGATCTAAATGTCCCCTTGGGGCCCTGGGAGGGCTCTACGGAAACGGGCACGTCGGTGGATCAGCCGGGGTCTGACACTGTTTATGCCACCGACATCTGTTGCTCAGACGGTAACTTCTTAACAAACTAGTTAAGCAGTCCACTGAACTGGACATGTCCAGTCATGGCTACCTAGCTGTGTCATTTGTTATTTGTGGGTTGATTTTGCTATTGTATGTCCCGTGCATTGAATAATTATTGAAGAGGAAATGTCTTTCATAATCGTTGACTTGCACTTCCAAGAAAATTGCTGCCTGCGACTTTGATGTAAGTGTTAAAAAAATAAGGAGGAGAAGGGGGGATATAACTAGAAACCTGGTCTGTTCTCACCTGACGTCAATCTTTATTGTATAGAGTGCCGCTAACTCAATCTAACCCATTAAGAGATACTTATATGACCTTCTATACATTTATGTAAATGACTCGATCCTACCCATCAAGTCATCTGATAACTAGCTGTCAACCTTGTGTGCGGATCTGGAATTAGTTCATAGTTGCTAATACTCATTATGTTCTGCTGCAATTAGTAGTCTTTCCTGTTGCATAACTTGTCGGAAATCAGAATGCATTTTCCATGTCATCATGCTCTCCTAATGTAGCCTAAATCTATTAGCAGTTAATTTGCAGATCTCCCTGGATTGCTGATTACATTTAATTTGAATATTTTATCTACATGTTTGATACGTATTTTCCCAGTCTTCGTCCTGTTGCTTTTCCCCTCCTGCTACATTTTCCAGCACTTATTTGCAACAGTTCATACTTTTCTTAGCTGTGGTATTCGGGTCAGCTTGTGCCTCAACTATTCAACCGGTACCTGCTGCCTCATTTGGGCACACTTACCAAGTAACTGCCTCAAGATGACAGTTCTTCCATGGGTAGCAGTCTTGTACAATAGCTTTATAAGGAATGATTTAGTTCAAGAATGTATGAGATCGATATGATACACGGAAGTTGCAGTAATCAGCTCATTAAACTTGCAAATAAGAGTAGTCTCTAGGGCACACTTCAACATTGCTAAGATGTATGTAACAAAAGGATCACAGGGATTTTGGATATGGAGTAATATTGGGGCTCTACACTTCCTGTACCATTTACTGATGGAAGAAAAAGTGGAAGCAGCCCATTATTTTCTGTGTATCGTCATAAATTGCTGTAGAGAGAGGAAGTTTGGTCTTGAATATTCCATTTTGAAGTGAATATCATTGTAAAACACATTTATGATACTCTGTATGTTCTGTTAAATCAGCAAGATTTATATCATTATGTATTGATGCCTAAGTAATTGCTCATAGTGTAAACTCAGTTTCGTTAGTCATTACCAAGACGTTGGATCCATAGGAGAGGATTAACATTAGCAAATAGACCATGTCAATCTTTATCTTCTATTGCATAAAAAGGCTCATACTTGAGATAAATTCTTCCATCCCATTACAGTCATAAAATAAATCTACGGATGGAAAAAAAATCGATGGAGATGCGGGGTATCGATCCCCGTACCTCTCGCATGCTAAGCGAGCGCTCTACCATCTGAGCTACATCCCCAATATATTCCTGTGATTTCAAAATATCAAATCTTATTGCTTCTATATTTAAAATAACCACTTGATTTCAACATTATAGTTTATAATCACATAAATACTTATAATTTATTTTGGGTAACAAGTTATAAATTATCCTCCTTCTCTTTTTCAAGTTTCGTATTCATCAAGTATTTTCGCATAAATCGACAAATGACAAGTATAACAATCAGCATAATCTTTCTACCAAAAAAATAAATGGAAGTGGATTGCCTCTATTGTGATGCTTTCCTTCTATAGCTCTATATTTTATTTATATATTAAAGTGATACTCTTACAAGAAAAAGAACAATGATGTGTGCTAAGACTAACTAAAGTGCCATTGAGATCATGTAAGAAAGACTCAATAATGTAAGTGAAAAATGAAGCACATCATTGAGAATAAGAGATTTTAATTAAATAAAAATATACCATATGTGAATTATATGAAGCTGTATTTTTAAGTTCGTATTCAACTAGATAATTTTATTTACATTTTAAAACTAGATCCCTTGTGAATTATACCAAAATCAGGCTTGACATTGAAATAGCTTAATCTATTTATAAACAAAGTTATAAATAGCAAAATCTATCAAACTCAATTGCTTTAGCGATAAAGAGCGATGGCATAAGAGCAAAGAAATATCTTTTTCCCTAGCCTGCATATTGTTTATTAGATAATTCTATCATTTTGGTTGATAGTAAAAATTGTACTGTAAACGAAATAAAGATAAGTGGGATAAGGTCGATCAAGTTCACTTTTTCTTAGATTAAAACACCAAGCCGATACATAAATACAATCTACTAGAAGGAAAAAAAAAAAAGGGAAAGTGAGGAGAAGGTTGGAAGTCTTCTTCCATGGAATTGCATTCAAAGGGTGTGGCTAAGTGGTAAATGGCGCGGATTAAGTATTACGAGGTCTCAAGTTTAATTTTTAGCAGAGATGAGAAATATTAGATGATTTTTTCTCATCTATTTTAGTCTTGATAGATAGTGTCTGTTACAGGTAGGAGGTGACAGATATCCCCGTAAAATTAGTCAGGTGTATAAAAATTAGTCGAGACATCACGATTTTAAAAAAAAATCTTCTTCTATGAAATTTACAAGGGAAGAAGATCCAAAGACTTACCCCGATTAATAGTTAAAACCATCTCAAGAAACCACTGAAAGTTTAGTTGATATGATCTTTTCATCATGATGACCCGAATTTTTGAGAAGCAAAAATCTCAGTATGAAATTATAGCGTAGATTGGAAGTTAGGGGGCCAATCGTGAGTATACAAAACTTCAGAGAAGATATAAATACGTGAAATGATCTGATCCCCTAAACCAATAAGCAACCATCTCTGACTCAGCCGAAAAGCAGACCGTACGAAACATTATTATTAATTAATTCAACGTCAGATCCTAATCTTTAAAACAACATCATTGATCAATTCATGAGAAGCAGTGTTAATTCCCAAAAGATGCAGAGCCAACTAGTTGCAAGAGTAGAATTATTAAATCCAACAGCAGCTTTTTGTGGAGTCCCCCTTCCCCGTCGTCATCATCCCTTGACTTTCTGCTGTACCAACAATTCTTCATCTTCGGAGCATAAGTTGAGGTTCAATCTTGGGGGTGATAGGAAGTGGAAATTCAAAGATATTGATGCCGGTGAGTTTTACCTATCTATTTCTTTCTTCTTGTTAGTAGATTGCTTCATCTGTCTTTTAAATAAAATGATTATAATTCAACATCCATTTAATTTGGTACTCTTTCTCTTGGTTTGGTTTGGGACTTTCTATGTCAAGTGGGAGATTTGGGAAACCTCTTAATGAGATAGAGAAATAAACCAATGATTCTGTTATCTAATTTTCATAGTAGTTTGAGATGGAAGCATAGTTGATCCATTTAGAGCAGAAGTGGTGTAGAGTGAAATATATAGATATATTCAACCTTTGCACCCTAGTTTTATTTTTACACAAGTGTCAAATTATTTAAAACTATCCCTAAGAATTCTTTCAATAGTTTGAAATTGAAAAAAGACTTTCCACATCCATTAAATAGAAAGTTGACGTGGGGCTTATATAACCTTGGTTCTTTCATCTTCATAGCTAGCTTTTGTAAGCCTCACAGGTGTAGTGAGCTACTTTAATACGCCATGTTTTGCGCTAGATGGTTATGCAGTACAATTGAAATGCTAATCAAAGTCAAAGGTAACTTTTCTGCTTCTTGACATTTCACATGACAGACCTATACTATACCCACCCCCACCCCCACCCCCACCCCGCACCCCACAAAAGAATGATAGTTAGATCAAACCATTCCTGTTAGGTTATCAAGTGAACAGTGATTATATTGGTTATTCAGTTTTCCAACAAGTAGTCTTGCTCTGTTATATTCACCTCCTTTTACAGGTACAGTGCAAGAATCAGTAAATCACTGGCTGTCAAAGACGCAGAACTTTTTGAATGAATTCACTTCACCACTGGTAAAAACTGTAAATGATAAAAGAACTAGTTTTCATGATGATACTCAAGATACGGAGGAAGTATTCATGACTGAACAGACTGTAGATAGCCAAACACCAAATGGTGATCTTTCTGTAGCTGCCATTCTTTCCATTGAGCAATTTAGCAGGTAAGATACATTTTATGGTCTCATATAATTGGAACCACTGCTTCAAATTGCTTGATTTTGTGTCTATCTGGAAGTGCTTGCTGTAAATATCTTTTGGATTCTTATTGTTGTGATGAATATTCTGGCAAACGGCAGGCCCCCAGAGATTTACGGTAATTTAGGACATCTTCTCCTATCAAAAAGTCCCCCTCTTTATTTCTGCTGAACATGTGTTACAAAGGTTGGTATATAAAGGGTTTTTTGTTTTGGAAGGTGTGTCACAAGGATTTGGCCTCAAGTCAGGGGCAAATTATGTATTCAGCCTAAGTTTTTTAGATAAGTAAGGTTCATGACAATTCTCCCTCATATCAATTTAGGTGAACCATTTGATTGGACATGAAATTTGAAATGTTCGTTTGACTTGTATATATAATAAAAGTAGTAGTTGTTATTAAGGCCACGCATGCAATGTTTGTTTAACAGAGAAAACATCATATTCAGTTTTGACTGATTAATTAATTACACTTAATTCTTGAAATTTGTGATAGTTTCTAAAAGAGTTAAGACATTTATTTCTAGATTGTACTGTAGCCGCTGTAGTATGCTCTTCCCTGTTTTTGGACTAGCCTGGGTCATGCCTAATAGTATCATTGAAGCATATGAAAGCTCGTGTTCATGGAGAGTTGGAAAATCCATCCAAAAAAACCTTGGTTAATGGTGTGCCTGCTTCTATTTTTTTGTGCATGTGGAATGAAAGAAATCGTAGATGTTTGGATGGGATCTCACTCCTACTCCCGTACTTAAATTAAATGTATATTGAACTTACTTAGCTGACACCTTTATTTAGCTGTGATCATTTTTTTTATTGTGTGCTCCTTAGTTATGGACTAGCTTTTGTTTATGAGCAGACACCATCTCCTTTTCATGTAATCTTTTGTTTGCAACTTCTTGATGCTATTTAATGGAAGTATCCCTACTTCATCCAAAAAAATGCGACGGGGGGTAAAAAAAGGATAATCTCTCATTATGTGGCACATTTAAGCACATCCTAAACCTGGGGGTCTTCAGGACATACTAGTTAGGAGTGCAAAACTTCCTGATGAGGAAATTTTCAAAGTCCATCATAATCACAATATTTGGTTTGGTCATTGTCCTAAGTAGACATCCAAAATACCCCAGTCCATATATATAAAACTATGATGAGAAAAGGAGTTATAAGGGAAATAAGGTAGACTTAAAACCGTGGAGTGTGGTTGTCTCAAAATACTTGCATTCTCTTGAAATCATGCGAAGTTTACTAGTAAGGGAACAAAATAGAAGTAGAGGATTCACATAGGCGACTAGTTTAGATAAACATTTGGCCAGTGTCAGCACATTTATATTTGGTTTGGAGCCGGTCAGGAGTTTGTTTAGTTTGGCTAGATATTAATATATCTGTTGGGGATGAGTGATGCTTAGAGAACTTTAGTTTCAGAAACCCTTTTTTTATGATGGAGAAATCTATCTGGGGCTAACCCTTTAGGACCAACCGCAACCTTCGGAACTCGTGGATAATGAGCTCAGCTGTCTCTAATTTTAGAAGACCCTTAGTTTTCCTAAAAGAAAGTTAGTGGTATTAGAATGGGGTGTGCCTAAAATGAAATACCGGTGGATAAGAGGATTCATGAAGATGACCTGCTAGGTTGGATTGGGGTAGGTCTTATTGCTATTGTAGAGCGGGGGGGAGTGGAGAGGGGAGAGTTTAATTGGTATAATAAAGAAATCCAACAGAGTTAAAAAGTTGATCATGATATGGTGAAACATGTGTTTTAAACTTTTGGAGTTGAGTGATGCAAAAATCTTTAGACATTTTTGCACATCGTTGCAGCCTCCGCTCTTTCTTTTAGGTAGTTATTCTTGCAATTGGGTGTTAAAAATTGTGGACACGAGGTTGCAATGTTTCTATCTGCGGTTAGCTTCAATGGCCAACAAACCAATGATAATATGTTTCTAAATTAAAATGTGGAGCTGTATATGACATGTGATAGATGTGCAGGATGAATGGATTGACTGGGAAGAAAATGCAGAATATATTCAAAGCACTTGTTCCTGAATCTGTTCATAGTGATGCTCGCAGTTTGGTTGAATACTGCTGCTTTAGGTTTCTGTCAAAGGATACTTCTGTCCTTCATCCTTGCCTGAAGGTTTACTGGCTTAACTACGTGCTCTCTTTCTTGTCTTTCATCAGTTTTTTTCCCTATGAGCATAACATGTATTCTATTCCGTTATGATACTGAAGTTCTTTTCGTAGGTAGAAGTCTTATGTTCAGCTTGCTCCTCTAACTGACCCCCTCCAATCATATTAAGGGGAGCCCAGTTTTCCATTTATTAGCTTTAAAGTCTCGTGAAAAGTTTCTTGTATGGTTGAGCCCTCTTCCTCGAGTGGTCTCTGCTTATTGACGATCTACAGAAGACAAACCCAAACTGAAGAATAGAACATGTAACTCTTTGATTAGTTGAAGTATCTTTGTGATCCTGTTAGTCATCGTCTCTTTTGATGTGGATGTTGAACTGTTTTAATTTTACTTTTGGTTTTAGTTTATTAAAAAACCAATATCTTTTTGACAAAAATAAATTCATCATCTTGCTTGATACTGTCTCTTTTATGATGAAGAACTAAATATTGCTATTCCGTTGATTCAGCACAATCTGAAAGTTGCAGGAAAGGATCAGTAAATATTGGTTTGAACTTTTTAAATTATGGAAGAGAAGTAAACAATGATGGAACCCTCTCCTAGGTCCTCTAGGAAAAGGAATGCTTCCAGTTAGTTATTTTTTCTTTCATGCCTGAAGTCTGTTAAAATTTGCATAAAAGAAGTACGAACTCAACATTTTCAGATAAGAATGAGTGGTAAAAATTAAGATTTCTCTCTACTTATTCATTAATATTTTCAGATGTGATTTCAGGAACCTGCACTCCAGAGGCTGATTTTCCTAACTATGCTTGCCTGGGAGCAACCATATAGGAGCAGAGGAGAGTTCCGAGTTAAATTTGCAGACAAGAATTCTTTCCAGGTTCTTTCTCCTTCTGTAGATCTCATAGATGATAGATTGTATGTGACGTGGGCCACTTTAAGGGTAGGTTGTTGGCTTTTGGCTGTTGGTCCAACTTTAGATGCATTTTCAAAGACAGCTGATGGATAAGTAAGATATCATCCCTCACAATTTTATGGCATCTTATATCACTCATATGATGATCTGCCAAAGAGTATAAATTTGTGATAATTTGTATGCTCTAGAACTAATAAGGTCAGTGATATCATCTTTTAGACATCTAATCATCTTGCCTCTGCCAAGAATCGGCATATTTCTATCTTTTCTTTCTGTTTCTTTTTCTTTTCTCAGTTTGTTCTTGTGGTGTGGAAAGGATGTACCTTTATATGGCAACCTTCTCTATTGTTTTCAATGGTTTGTTTATTTCAGTGAAGATGCTTTGTATAATCAATTAAGCTGAGGTTTGCTAGTGGTGCTCCCTAGCTTTCTAACTTGGATTTGATAGATTGGGACACTGTTGACAATACGTTCTTTTGTAAGGAAAGATGGGACAAAAGTCTTTCATTTTTTTCTGAGTGCTGTCAGGTCAAGCTTGATTCACTTAACAGAGTATAAGGTTTGGAGGCTGCTTGTTGTTTTCCAAGAACAATCTCAAACATTTAAAGCTATAACTGAAACAGTGAATAGTTTATGGGTAAGTGCTTTAAAACGGTGGTTGATAAAATCCCTTTGTAGTGATAATAGCACATTGTTTTAGGGGTGAATAAACTGGAAACGTGACATAGTATTAAATATGGAAGTGAAAATGTAGTTACTAGATTCACTTCTATCTCTGGGTTATTTTTCGGGCTGGTGTAAGGATAGTCGTAGACTTGGGCTTACTACCATTTTGTTTTGTACAATCTCTTGGAGGACCTTGCATTGTGTACTGGATAGTTCATTTTCTCTTTTCTAAACCATTTTTGTATGTTGGAAGGATATATAGGGTGGACACCCCTCGGTGGCAATATCAATGACAATTATATATTTATTTATTAAAATTTACAAAAGAGATTGCTGAGAATTTAGAAGATGGGGCAAAATACTTCTATTCTCAGTCATATGTCGTGCAACTGACTTTTGTTTTCTATGTATACTAATTTGCTTCCATGACTATCAAAATAAGTTCACCCTAATCTGCTAGGATATTAATATTTTCAAGCTTGAAAAGGTTGCTTCTCCATTATTCATATGTTATATTTGTTCTCAACCTAAGTGTTTCATGATTGTACTTCAATGGGAAGTTCTTTACTAACAACAACCACAACATACCTAGTGTAATATACAAAGTGGGTTCTGGCGAGGATAAAGTGTATGCAGACCTTACTTCTACCTTGGAGGTAGAACTGAAAAATTCTTTACCACGAACACAAGTATATGAGTCGGGCCTCTTCGTGTTTGAGGAAGACTAATTTATTTTTCTAGGTTTTGTTGCATGTACTTTTGTTGCTATAACCTAAATGTATCTGTTTCTGCTGAAGCTAAAGGCGAGACTAGTCGGAGAAGAGGCTTTTGTTCGTATTGCTCCTGCTGTTGCTGGTGTAGCTGATTGGACAACAGCACACAACCTTTTCAAAGCTCTCGCTGGTAATGATCGAGGCATCTCATTTACCTCATGGTCCTCATACATATCTGAACTTCTCAAGTAAGCATCCTTTCTTGAGTACAAAAGTTTCTTCTAGTGTATTATGTGCATGTGCTCGTATTCAATCGTTGATTATCCGCTCACAATTTGACATAATCAAAGCATCATAATTCATAAAGAATGTCTAGTTTACTAATTTGACTAATCAAATGATGGAGTAGTATTTCTTGACAATGCGTACTTCCTGAAATTTAAGTTGTTACAATCCCATAAGAGTTTCTCATATTACTGAGTAACTATTTCTTTTTCAGTAAATATTAAATCTATGTAAAAAAGAATATGCAGAAAATTATTCCACTCGACTATGAGAAGTAAACTTATCACATAAAACTGAATAGGGCAAGTTTGTAGCATTCCCTTGAATACAAAGCTTCTGAATATTCATACGTGAGATTTACTGCAATTTCTTTCATTTTTTTAGCACTCTAGTTGTATTTTGTATGATGATGACATGGGTTGAACTTAAATGGAGAATCATGCCACTGAGGATTCAAATAGCCGACCCAACTTGTATGGGGACAGAGGTGTAGTTGTTGTTGTCTTAACATACTAGTTGTTTGGGTTTATTAGTATTTGGAGTAGTTCTATCCTTTTCATTAATGGGGAAAATTTTGTTATTAATTTTGATTTCTAGCTATGAAGATAACTCTTGACTAAGTTTGAAATCTGGAAGTGTCTTAACACAATTCTTTTGATGTTTCTTTTCTTATTTTAGAGTACATGAAGGACGGAAGTCATACCAGTTTCAAGATCTCTCCCAGATCCATAACGAGAGAATCTTGTGCATTGCTTCCGGTGGAAAACACCCTGTTCTTAAATGGGAGAATAATATGGCATGGCCTGGAAAACTAATTTTGACTGAAAGAGCCCTTTACTTTGAGGTACTCATTAATAGTTATAGGGTAAACTACATAAAACACACTACTATAGGTGCCAATTACTCCTCATTCTACTAGTTTTCGAAATTACATTTTATACCACTTTTTTTATGAGCGATACATATCGAGAGTCGCGATACATAACTCAAGAAATCCTTCAAATACATATGGAGGGTCGCGATACATAACTCAAGTAACCCTCCAAATACATACAGATACATGTTAGTTATCCAGACACATGGTTAGACACGCGGTACAGTGTGTAATCGCGATACATGTGATGCATCTTGAGTTACATATCGCGCCCAAGTTATTTATCGCGACCCTCCGTATATATTGTGCCTAAAAAAAAGTGATATATTCCGTAATTTTTTAAAAGTTGTGGGATAAAATATAAACTTGGTAAGGATGTTTCGTAATTAAGTAATTTATCCGTAATAGATACTTCCAAAGAACTGCGTAAAGATGTCAGGAGATGTTCTAACCCATCACTATTGATGGAAATATTTCTCTTGCAATGCAATTTCTTCATTCGGGGGTGTATATTTTAATTTGTAGTTCCTTGTAAGATGTGAAAACTGATGCAAATGGATAATCATACTCGTTTGATTTGGCTAGTTGAACAGTTTGCGCATATAACGGTTCTTGTATCCTGCAGGCAATTGGTTGGATGGGAAAAAGAACTATATCTAGATTGGATCTTACAGGAGAAGGTTCACTCATAAGGAGAACGAGAGTTGGGCCTCTGGGATTTGACTTGCTAGATTCTGCTGTATCCGTCACTTCAAGTCCTCAGTGAGTAAGCTTCTCCATCCAATCCCATGTGGACTATATGGTTTGCTTTCTGTTTTACTTGGGACTATATCTCCCAAGCCTTGAGTAGAGCCTCAAATAGGCCCACAACTTCACGACAGTACACCTGTCAATCGTTTCAGGTTCTTAAAGATCACATGTATACAAAGTTCCATCCTTAGAACAAATAGCTTTCCAGAAGTTAGTGCTAACTTTTACAGTTCTTCCTGTTTTATTACATCTAGGATAGAGGTAGAGACAAAAGAAGGGATTGCCTGTGTCAGCCATTTTTTAAATGAAGTAAGAAAGTTTGTATAATAGGCAGAAGATGCAATAAGTACAAAAAGAGGAAGGAGATGTTAGCTTAGTACAAAAAGTGCTAAGCTAGAGCAAAAGAGCTGACAAAATCCAACAAATTAATACAGCAATCTACAGGGGCTAAATTCTGCCAACTATATAACCATAAAAGACATTTAGCTTTAAGAGTGGCGAGGAGTTGGTGACCCATCGAAGCATCTGTATTCCTCTCTATCTAGACACACCAAAATATACAGGCAGGGATCATCTGCCAGATTTTCCGATGGATTTGTCACTTTCATTTGAGATCAGCATTCATAGGCTTCTCTGATACTATGTGTCATAGTCCTGCTGAGTCTAAAAATGAAAATGAACATCTGTCAAATGTCTGCAGCTACTGGACACTAGAAAAAGATACCTACTGGATTCTGGTAGTTGGTGGCACATGTAACAGCTGTTGATAGCCTGTATTCTTCTTCTATTGAGGTTGTCTAGTGTCCAACATGATTCATGTAGGGCTATCCAACTGAAGCAGATTGTCGTTGGAGGGGGGGTTTGTTTTATAGATATATTTCCAGGGCCATTTGTCAATGATTTCAGTAGTGGAGCAAAAATGAGAATAACCTGCCTTCACAGAGTAGAGACCATCCTTCCACTTTATGCTATCAGCAATGTCTTGACTGAGTAAACTTCCAGTTAGCCAGTAGACTCATCAAATGAGGAATTTCCAGTCCTAGAAGTCCCTTCTGTACTGAATGCACCAGCTGTTGTCTTGCCAATTCTGAGGTAATGGTGGAAAATTCTGATCAGTAGCTATCTCATAGAGATCTGGGCATTAGCTCACTGGGACAGTCACTGTAACCACCTGTCTTTCCAAAACCTGATGTTGGAGCCATTTCCCAATCTAAAGGAGGTGCTCAGAGAAATTCATTCCAAAGCTTCCTGATTTATTTCCCTGGCCCAACTCCATGTAGTCTTCTTGATAAACTGGTACACCTGTGGTCCTGAGAGCCATGATTTGCATTTACCACCTCATTCCGTAATGCCTGTGTCGAGCATTATTTTCTATAGTGAGCAAGAAGATCCAGGTTAAGATGAGGACCCAGTTCATATAATCTTACCTTGAATCATAACAGAATTTGACCTCTTGTTCTCATTTGATAAGTACAAATCTGATTATGTGACTGATAGATAGTTATATGAAAATATTATTTAGGATATTTCACATAAACAAAGAAAACAAGATTTAAATCTGCAGGGGCTTTCGAGTTGTCTTGCCATGTGTTTATCTCAAAGCATTCTAACTCCACACCTTGAATTTTTTTGTTAAAACCCTTGAGTGAATTCAGTCTGTTATACATATTACTTGAATGGAAGAAACTAATCTACGAGTTCAAGCGTTTAGTAAAATTTAAGCACACGTCCGTGGAGAAAATTTCAATGTTCAGTTTCTCTTAATTCTTTTCAAGCTTGCTTGAACTTAGATGTACCATGCAGGAGTTACGGAGCGCAACATGCATAATAGATCAAGGTCACGGACTTGTATATTCCCGACTCACCTATGAAGAAACCATTTCCCCCTGTTTTAGCAAACAAACCAACTGAAGTCATCATAACTTTTTCTTTATTAAAAAAAAAAGTCATCATAACTATTTTGCGTGTATAGATGCATATAAAACAAACTTGCTACTATATGCAGATGCGAAGGGAATGGTCAGATTGTGATTGGAGCTGTTCTTTTCTTCTTCTTTATTTAAAATGTATTTTTAAATGTTATGTTATTCCTTATAGTATTTTACTGATTCATAGGGTTTTCATTTCCTCAATCTTCCTCCCGTTAAAAGAATCTAGGAGCCATAAGTGAGACAATCCTATTCAAGACAAAAGGAAGTAGACATGTAAGTGCATGTTAGACTTTTTAGTCCTAAAACTGTTTGTCCTTCCCTGTGTTTGTAGTTGACTATGCAGGTCCTCTGACTGGAAGTAAAGTTTCATAAAATTTATTTTCCTTCCACAGCTTGTTTGAATGTCAAGTTCTCCCTGCAACATCCTTCTGGAGAGCTAGTTATCATTTAATTTATGTGCTTTTATTTTGAATTTTCTCGTGTTTAATGTTTTAATTAAGAATGGGATGCTGCTATAGGAAATATCCAACTTTTTTATTTTAGCTGATAAAAATTGCTTGCTAATATATTATGCTCTAATTTATTGTACTCCTATCAGGTTGGATACATGGATATTAGAATTTGTCGACTTTGGCGGAGAAATGAGACGGGACGTGTGGTATGCATGCATCAGTGAAGTAATTGCTTTATACAAGTTCATACGAGAATTTGGACCCGAGGAAGGTGATCAATCAGTATACAATGTCTATGGTTCCCAGAAAGGGAAGGCAAGAGCAATTTCATATGCTACTAATGCTGTTAAGAGACTTCAGGCTCTTCAATATGCTCGAAAGCTCTTGGAGGAGTCAACTAAATTGGTTCAGTTCTCGTATTTGCAAAATGCACCTTATGGTGACATCGTTTTACAAACTCTAGCAGTTAATTGTTGGGGTGGACCATTGATTACAAAAGTGACCAATCAAGAGTATCAATCAGGGGGATCACCTAGATCCACAAACGATGCAGCAGAAAGTAGTAGTTATGTGTTTGACATTGATGGAGGTGTGTACCTGCAGAAGTGGATGAAGTCTCCATCATGGGCTTCTAGTGCTTCACTTGCTTTTTGGAAGAACCCCCGGTCGAAAAAGGGGATAGTTTTCAGTAAAAATCTTGTTGTTGCTGATATGAATTTGATGGAAAAAGCAGCATTGATATGTAGAGATAAATATCAAGTAGTAGAGAAAACACAAGCGACAATTGACGCTGCAATGATTGAAGGGATACCTAGCAACATTGACCTTTTTAAGGTTTTGTCCCTTCATTTTCTGCTGTTTCTTCCGCAATTTTTTTTTCTGACTTTTGGATTGATTTGTTTGCATTTATACATCTCGTAACCCTAGAATAATGAAACAACTTGTTGTAAAAATGATCATGCGTTCAAACATTTCAATGCTCGGTTATAGGTAGGGCAATGAGCATGTTATATTCTGTAAGATTGCTATTCTGAGAGGACTTGCACTAAAATTATAATTTTCTGAGAAGATATAAGTACAAAGAAATTTAACTAATGTTAAGGAAACTTTTAATATTCTTCAGATGTAAGCTCAGACTTGATTTAGAGTTTGCCTCTTTGTTGCCCTGAGTTTAGTGTTAAGAGGTTTTTCATTGTTTGTGATTGATCTAAGTCCTTTTCTTGTTTATTGTCCTATATATTGGTATAGGCTACAAACTGGGTACCTACAATAAGCATCAAGAATCTTTAAGTATAAGCATGCTCCACAGTACCAAAAACCATCATTTATAGTTGCCTTAGATTTCTTGAGACGTTTGCTATTTGTTTTTACACAAGATAGGAACAAGGATTAATTTGACTTCTCCACCTAGCTACTCTCAGTTTCATTTGCTTTTTAGTTGATCCCTTCTGTAGTACCGGATTCATAGGCTTGGACAAGGCTTTCACTTCCTTCGCTAAAGGGAGTTCGGCTAAAGCGAGTGAAGCATTGCAGTGTATGGTGATGGTTGCTCACGCTTGGCGCCAATGAGGTTTTTATTTGAGAGAAAAACCAAAACTGTGAAAGCCTAGAAATATACATTGCTCAGTTAGATGGGCTATGCATCACGATGCCTAAGGAAACGATCTGATAGATCATTTTACCGAGTAGTTGGATCATAATCTCTTAACATAATGTTACCATAATGTTGATATCATCTTTTGCTCGGTAAAATTGTGAAGCCCCATCATACCCAAAGGCGTGGGCTAGCTGTTGATGAAGTTAGAACAGAGACTGTGGGAGAACAGGATTCAAATTTCAAAGAGAGAAAAAAAGTAAGTACTTTCCGTTGCTAACGTCTTGGTGGACAAAGTTACCCAATACCTGTATTATGGGAAGATATAGTTAGCCAGTGATATAGTGAAGGTTCGTAAGCTGGTTGAGACGCAACCTTTATGAAGTTCAAATAAATAAATAAAGAAGTCTCACTAGTTATTGCTATTTTTTTCTACTTTGCGGACAACGTGTTTGTGGTTATGGCTTAAAATCTGGCAGTTTTTCTTCTTCCTTTTCTTCTGAACTGAAATTTCAAGGACTTCACTTCACTTGGATTGGGTGTTAAACCATGGCAACACAATATCTAGCTAGGGTTACTTTTCCCTTCAAGAAGAACAAGGGGAAAAAACTCAACCATGATTTGGTAAGGGAAAAAGACCAACCATGATTGCTAAAGAAAAGAAAACAACCTTAGAAGCTCTTAGTAAGATTCGAAAGTTAAGTATAACTCAATGCTCTGAAGTTGTGGATAATTTGAGCCTCAACCAACCTAGATGAAAATGACGGACTCTTTCATAATTGTATTATGGTCTGGGAGGCAGTACTGTTTGGAAACACTAGATTAGAAAGATTTCCATTGGCACATTTTCCTCCTAAAATAGGAATAGTTGTCATTATTACAGTAATCTGGCACTTTACACAGTGACTATGTGGAAGAGGACGGGATTCGGAGCTTAACGTGAAAGGGATGTGGCACTATACTCTTTATGTATTGAGAATATTCAGATCTGATTGGTTTGTTCTACTAATGATATTGTTTTTTTGCTTCTTTATTGAAAGAAATTGACTAGAACATCTTGTTATGTTCTGTGGTTTTACATGTTTAACCTTGGTGTATTTTGTCTCTTTTTTTCTCTCTACAAGGTAAATTCTTTCATCAGAAGTTGGCTATTAACTTTTCCCTTTTTTGACAAGAACCGATACTGTTTGCTGTTTTTATTGTAAGAATCAGCTGCAAAGCTTGAATCCGTGGTTTTACAAGTTCAGCCTTGTTGGATGTTGTCTTGTGTTTTTCTAATTCTACAAGTTTATTCTTTTATTAATATTGATTATTTTTCCCCCTTTTCTTGGCAGGAACTTGTCTTCCCTTTAACAGTTATGATAAAAAACTTTGAGAAACTTAGGCATTGGGAGGATCCCCTATTAACTGCCTCTTTTCTTGCACTCGCATATACAATTATATTCAGGTAAAGTGCACTGCAATATGTCAAGAAGTTTACTGGCATCGCCCATCAGTATCTGGTTTGCCGGTACACCTTAATGTTTACTGAGACATGTGGAAGCATTTTATAGAATACGTTTATGATCTCTAAGTCCAAATGAATATTTGCTTGGCTCTGGAGAAAACTTCTCTTGAATAAAAATTCCATTACTGTGCTGTTGCTATCTTGCGCTCAACTTTTATGTAAAAGTTATGCTAAATAAAGAGAACGTTTAAGTTACCATTCTAAATGTTCCAAATGTTTTTCACAGCTTTGTCGTAAAAAATTTCCAGCTTCTGAAAACTATATTCATATGCCATTCTGAAGAGTTCCTTTTGCAAGCTGCGGAGATTCATATAAAATGCTATGTTGTGTTGCACTCTTAAATTTTTGCCCATCAATGTGCATTTGAAAAAAGATTACATTTTATAAGGTTCAAATACTGTGTTGTTTTAGAGGATTATGTACAATGTTCAAGAACCTAACTAATCTGTTTATATTTATATATTCTTTACTTACCATTTTTTTTAAAAGATGGTGTACAATGTGCAGTCAGTATGGCACATGAATATCTATACATAATTAGGATGGATCATGGTAATTCGTTGCTGACTGTGTTAAAGTAGTGACGTTTGTCTTTTGAGCATGCTCCTGAATTTAATTTTTTGTATGGTTTCTGTCTTAATTACTTTCATTTTCTTGACACTGTTTTCCGGGATTAGGAATATGGTATCTTATTTTTTACCAGCAATGTTGATGGTCTTGGCTGCTGGCATGTTATTACTTAAGGGGCTCAAGGAACAAGGGCGGCTTGGAAAATATTTTGGAAAAGTAACCATACGTGATCAACCACCATCAAACACGCTGCAGAAAATTATTGCAGTTAAAGAGGCCATGCGTGAAGTTGAAAAGTATCTGCAGAGCTTGAATGTGTCGCTGCTCAAGATTCGAGCAATTATTCTTGCTGGCCAACCTCAGGTACTTAAACAGGTCTCTATCTCTTTCAGTGGTCAAAGGAATAATTGAGAAATATTACCACTGCTATGCTTAAGATGTGTGCTACCGACATACCTTCCAAGGACAGCTGAGAATAGCTTAGGTGGACTTCTTAATAGCCCTCGCAAAACTAGATGCCTTCAATTATTTGATTCATGATAGCTACTTTGGAAAAAACATTTGATCAAGTAAAGTAGATTGATTATGTGAGCCCTCTCAATTCCCTCCTGAATAGCAGAGACATCAATCAATTGTTTCCCTAAAAGAATTGGTGGGCAATTGGAACTACTTCTAGCATATTATTATGTCCTAGAGTGTGGTTTCTCAGGTGACATCTCTTTTCAATCTGAACAAAATGCAAACTCCTCTTAGTGTTCTCACTCTCTCTCTGTAATGAAGTATATTTTATTCTATTCCATTAATCTCTTTGTTAAATTGGGGTTCAAACCCAACAGAAGAAATCCTATGTGAATTTTTTCCATTTGCCTAAGCATTGGTATGTTGAGTTGCCTATGGTGGAAGGTAGCTAAGGATCCAGTGGCAAAAGAAGAAGTCTGTTTGTTAGGTCTTCATATATCTTTTTTCTGTGGTTTTAACATACTAACTGCTAGTGAATATTCAAACTCTAAAGGTTCTTTTTTCTTTAAAACAGTTTCATTCTTGATGTGCATTACTGAAAATACAGCAGTCCCGATGTCCAGCTCCACTCATCATCACAAGAACCTTCCTCGTTCCCAACCACTTGCTGCTCTATCCCGAGTGCCGACTACTCACAACTCCCATCGCTAATTCAATGCAAATAACCCTCTCATCACATCTCCCTCCTTACCCTCATTCTGATAATGTCTACTTGACTATTTCCTCTTCCATATTCTATTTTTTGAGGTACTACTAGAAATATAAAGGGAAAGCTATTATGTTGTGAACCCCCAAAAAAGACTTTCTGAAAAAAAGAAGTTAAGATAGGTCATTCAACAGTTATATTTATTTGAAGTGTTTTGACTAGAAGTTCAAGAAAGAAATAATGAATTTAGTGTTTAATCTTGGCAAATGAGGGACCAAAGTTGAGATTTTGCACTGTAATTTAAATTGAATCCTTTTATTAAGGGACCAAAAGTTGCTTTTTATAAAGGAGAGTTGATATGTTGTTTCTTCCTCCACTATGGTAGCACTTAACTTGGGCCTTATCTCCTTTTAGAAACTTGATGAACACTCAAAAGTCCTGGGGCCCCTGACCTTCACCACCTCTAACAATTAGTTGTTGCTCTTTTGAAAATTTTCGGTTATGTTGGATCTCTTCTAAATGTTTTAGGCAGATGCGCATATTCTGAGTTTAATTAGATTATGTCCTAACCCTTTCTCTGTATATATACCGTATGTTCTACATTGAGTAATTATTTTAGGGGCTCAATAAATTCTTAATTGTTGATTCTACTATTTAGCTTGCACCTTAGGATTATAGTTTTAAATTTTATCTAATACTCCGTATTTCTTTTACATAATAGCAATAATTTTCTTAATCTTTGTCAGATCACGATGGAAGTCGCTCTGGCTCTACTATTTGGTGCAACCACTCTCTTAATTGTTCCATTCAAGTACATAGCTGCTTTCCTGATTTTTGATGCATTCACCCGAGAGCTCTCATTCCGAAGGCAAATGGTTTTGAGATTCATGAGCTTTCTGAAGGAACGATGGGAGACGGTGCCTGCCACCCCAGTTGTTGTACTACCATTCGAGGATGATGAGTCCAATGCACCAAACCAAAGAAAGGAGTTCAGCAATGATGTAGTAAAACCAGAGAAACAGTTAAAGCAGTAGGTTATTGTAAATCTTCTCTTAGGTAACTTTACCTTTTTTTTTTTCTTTTGTTCTTCATAGTTGGTTACAGAAGGTGTGACGACAGAAGATTGAAGCAGAACAATGTTTTGCCCTTAAAAACAGTATAATTTGGGTGGGATTTTATAATGTAGCCTCTTGGAACATGCATGATGAAAACTTGATTGATTTTGTATGGATGTCTTCTGAAAAGGAGGAAAAGCATAAGAATGGTATATCGTTGTTTTTGTCTATGGCCTTCTAAAGATATTTTTTGGGCTGAAGATGGCCTTTTTTAAAGTTTGTCATGTAGAAGCTACTTCTTCTTACCTTTTTTGTGTGTGTGGTGGTGCGCTGGTGTGGGTGTGGGGGGTAGGGGGTAGGGGGTATTGGAAACTTATCATCTTCAAAGCATAAAAGAACAATATCCCAGACATACAGTCTTGCTGAGAATTTGGAGTTTATGCACTTTGGGTAAATGGCCAAATTTTGATGTTTTCACTCTAGTGAACAAAATTCCAAAAGACAAGGAAATACGATCAAAAGCCTAAATGAACGAAAAAATAGAAGTAGTTGTCAACAGGTGCTCAAAAAGATGTGAATCTGTACAATATTCTGTCAAAACATCACCCCTACAAGACTAATCACTGCTGTCAATCCAATCATGAGTATATGCCTTGTTTTAAAGAGTGACTTCAATCCATATGCCCCACTACAAGTCACATTTTTGCCATGATTTGTGCACTGTGTTTGATTCCTGTAATACAACACAGAATCTTAAATCAGCAAAAGAAGAGATTTTTGCATCCATGGATTGTTTAATTGTTAATGAAGTGGCTTCAAAACTAAACGAAGGCAAAAAGTGCTAGGTGATTTCCTTTGTTTTGCCCGAGTCTTGATGGATATAATTATTTGGTATGTATCTAGAGCGTGTGCAAGGCTATGACTCAATTGTTATTAAAGCAAAGTTTTGTAATGGAGAAGTTTTAGAATAGTTTACCTTGATGAACAAAATGACAAAACATAGTCAGTAGAAGAGCAAGTGATGATACTAGTTGGGTCATCAAAGGCAAAGCTATAAGCCACAGGGCATGCTGTCTTGAAAATCCTTGAATAGTTTGTAGGCAAACATGAAACTGGACTGCTAAATGTACCCCTGCAGCAATATTCATCGGTGTCAAAGACGTTACACGCGCTCCTGCAGGCGATCGTCTTGCCCTCCGACTTGAGAGCTAGCTCAGAAGGGCAATTTGCTCTGAGATCGCTGTCACAACCAACAGAACTGCAATTTCCTTTGCCATTTACTGGTTTTACTACTATAGGCAAGTTGAACCCATCCACTAGGCTAACATCGTAAAAATCAGTGTCTCCAAGGGTAAATTCGGCAATTGAGGCTGGAGGCTGACCCGGCTCACTACATTTTAGACCGGTCCCACAGCTACCGCTCTGGCACGTACCATGGTCGTTCTTGTCAAAGTTGCACCCGGTTCGACCCCATATGCGGCCACTCCAGTCGGCCGGGGCAGTAAAGACAGCAGATTGCCCTTGTTTCAGCTCAAAACCATCTCCACTGAAATTGTTTTTAGGTGTAATTCCAGGCCATACTGTCTCTTTACAATAGTTTATAATTGTAATATTTGTACACTCGGACAACTTTGCCCCTGTCACACTAAAATGTGTCAAAAACTCACAAATAAAAAAGATCAAAAAAAAAAAAAAAAAGACAGAAGAGAAGTTTCTATTTCTTGCTTGATCATGGAAACAAAAAAGAATAGTAATATTCAATAATTCAGGAGAGAAAGCACATATGATATTCGATCCGTCTCTCTATGTGGTAAAAGGTTGAAGAGCTCACCACCAAGTGAGACCATTTTTCTTCTTAGATTAGAACGCGAAAAGAGGAGAGACGAGAAGTTACCTAAGGCAATAGCAAACAAGAGAAACCAAACATTGGAAGATGAAGTGAAGTAGGAAGCCATGAATATGCAAACTACTAACAATGTGTATTTGTGAGTTACAAAGAAGTGAGTATATATGAAGAATAAAAGTTAAGTTTAGAGTAGAATACGTGCAAAAGAGAGTGAATATTAGAGGAATAAGGGCTTCCTTTCTTCTTCCTTAAATCAACTGATTCCTTACCTCCGACCATTATGTTTTCCTTACAATTGTCTCTTACTAGCTAGCTATTTATGTACTTCTATATTCAATATTAACACAAAAGTGTAACAATCGTGATGACTAAATTTCCTTTATATTTATTTATTAATAGAAGAAGCCGATACTGCTTGAAAATAAAACAACTTATAAAAAGAAAAGCATTAAAACCATATCAATCCAAACATGTATACAAGCCGAATTGCGACAGTAAGTCGACACACACCGCTTGTGCAAAATCTTCTAGTCGTTACTGCTTCCCAACAACCAACTAACGTTCCATATTGTAATAAATCAGATTTGCTTCTAATCCATTTGCTTTCACTTAACCCTAATCGCAGTGTGTTAATGTGAACCAACAAGTTTCTTGTCCCTTTCCCCTATTTTGAACAATATTTAGTTGAACGGATTCATCGAATAAAGACAGATGAAATCTAGTCCAACAAAAAAGTGAATATTGACCAATCCATCCAACAAAATATGTAACACACAAATTAATAGAGAAATTTTTGGTAAGAAGTGTTTTACACTTTTAATCCGAATAATTAAAAAAATGTAGGGCTAAAGTCAAAATTATCTTCAAAACTGACTCTTGTCATGATTCTTAGTGGAGGGGACTGTCTTTTTTTAATCATGAGAGCGTATTCTTATTAACATCTGTCCTTTTCTTTGCATAATTCTTGGAATGAAAATCAAGGCAAGGGTAGAATCGAGAACTGCATTGAAGCACCACCCATGGATCCCGGAGCAACCCGACCCGGTAAAGTGAGCACAGCATCCAACCAGAAATGAGGGAACTGAAAACGAATTGGATAATCTGACAGTTAGTGACCAATCTCTTCCGCCATGGACGAAACCCCAAGGTACACAGAAAGTAATAAACGTACATTAGCACATGAACCGAAGCATTGGTAACAATCGCCACCGGAAAGAGTCTGCGAGGAAGAAAGCTATAGAATCAACACATGACGACCAACACCACACGTGGAGGAACGACAGCCGTCTAGATCGAGACCCAGTGGGAATGATCAAAAGGGTGTCTAGGAATTCAAGAATCTTGGAGAAATAGAAGATGTAAGCCCAGAAGAATAAGGGTCCACGTGGAGGTGTTTGATTGGCGGGGAAGCAGATGACCCAAGTCCAGTTATTTTGGGGCGGAGAGGGAGCAACCAACGGCCATGATTAAGGAGAGGAAACAGAGGAAGAGGTTGTGGACGGCGGGGGAGAAGAGGGAAATTGTGGAACGTGAAAGTGAGAGTGAGGACAGTGAGTGTGAGGAATAGAGGTGATGAACCGAATGTGGCGGTTTGGTTCCATTGGAGATGGTTGACGAGCCAGTAGTAGAATGTTTGCCGCCGTACGCTGGGGAAATGGAGCTCTGAGAGTGTGGTATCTGTTTTGAGATTGATAACAATAAACGAAGAGATAATGCTAAACAAGTGATTGTTATCTGACAAGTCAACTTGAAAATTCAGAGTTGGGTATAGGATGTGACTCGCGAGGCATCAGGAGCGACACATCATCCTGTTAAACAAATGTTTTTGCTTCTCTTTTGGCCAATTATTGTAGTATCCCCTATATATGTGAGAGTTGCCTCGATTAAAATGGATCCACATTGCCTCAGTTAATCTGAATATCTCATCTCACAGGTTAAATTAATTAATATCGTAGTAGTCCAACATTTAGAAAATTCACACTCACAGAGGAGGAGATAGAAGGCTACCATGCACTTGAATATTAAACAGAATAAATCTTCTTGGCAGAACTTGCAAACAAGCTGCTACTTTAATGCAAATCTGAACACAGTTACCGATTCACTCCTATTGTGAAGGTTGTACATGGTTGGGTAGGATAAACATAAACAAAAACTTTGAAAATGACCCAAGTTCTAATCACCTAGATCACTACGCAGGCAAGGTTATCGATCCCTGCCAAAAAAGAAAACATGGTCCTCATAGAACATAAAAAAAACTGGTAAAAGATAAAGAGTGTGCCCGTGAAACTATAAGCATACAAAGTAAAATATTGATCAGCAATGTACCTACCACCTAGCCATTGAAAAGACTTGCAAACTTCAATCTTTGTACTGATTTTAACTAGAAGGGAATGAGGAGAAAAACTGAGAAGCAGCGAGTAAAATCACCTCCTTCTGCAGTGGACAAATTCAATGATCATAATCAGACCTGCAATGCAGTGCTTTACACCAAAACTCTTCATCCAAGGCTCCGGTTTGGAAAACTTGATTAGTACATGGTACTAATATTATCGACTACCTAGGCTCAACTTGCTACTTTTTTCCTCCCTATTCTTTTCCTTCGAGCCTTAGGAACTGATGTCTCACCCTCAGTTGTTGAGCTCTGACCTTGTTTGATACCCAGAAGCCCAAGCCCGGAAACAATGGCATTCTTGGATATGAACCATTTTGAAGATGACTGCTCAAGCCCTCCTTCCGTAGGTCTACTGTATGCCTTCAAGACATCATCTGAATGAGCCAGTGGATCCACCTCCACACCAAGCCAAGCAAGCCTTGACGTCTCTCCTATTTGAACATTCAAAACTCTGCATACAATGAAATATTATTGAACTGGAAAGATCAAATCAATAAACACCAGTATGACTACTAGATCAACGATATTGCATAATATTTTGTGATCTCCAATCTACGAAATTGCATATAATTTCACCTAGTCTTGGAATACAGGTGGTTAAATTCTTTTATAAAGATAAAACGTGTTCTTACAGACCCACAAATAATATGAAACCTGCGCAGTCATCAAATACTGCAGCGGAAGAATTCAAAAGATACTATAGACATGACAGAAGAGCAAGTAATAACAGAAACAGGGAAACACCCCCAACTTTTATTAATAGCAGTTTAAAAAAAATTTGTGTCGGTATTAAAAGAGGAAAAGGGAATAGAAACTGAAAAGAAAAAAACTAATTTTCCTGGGTAAACTACCAAAATGTTAAACTGATTTGATAAACCTGAGTTTGCATAAGCTACCATCCACTAAGCAGCTAATTACCTCATGGCGGTGCTGAAGACAACAGCCACCCCAATAACATCAAAGTAGTTAAAAACAGCTCTGTCAAATCCATTCAACAGCTGATAACGCAGGTTTGCATATACACCAAGGAAGGCCCCATAACCGAGCGCATTACTACTCACGGATGGGATAGACACTGATAACCTAGTGAATGGTAAACAGAACCCATCAGTAATGGACATACATTACATTTACCTTGTATGAAAAATTAGATCCAAACAAAAGCCCAACTGTACAAATAAATGGTCAAATGCCCAAAAATGCCTACCTTCCCTCCTTTTTACCAGCGAGATGATTTGATAGAGCCCCCTGCACAGCTCCTGCACTAAGCCCAAGCATACACAACTCTGCAGCCTTATAGAAAAAGGAATGAATTCTCTTTTGCAAGTCAAATTCTCTTAAAGGGTAACTCTTCTCAAAGATATTGTTCGGCAGCTTCTGTAATGTGTTCTGCAAATCGTAGCGGAAAGTATTCCCATAGGAATGACAAGGAGCAAGCGTCCAAAAAACAGCAGCATTGCAAGCCGTTGCAGTTAGGACATTAAGAAGAGCCAGATCCCACTCCTGCTTAATCCTAGAACAAAATAAAGTAGAACACGTGCATTAAGTCAATCCTCCTATACTGTGTTTTACCAACAATCGCCATTTATGAACCTGAGTAAGGATGCCCAGAGTGTGTAAGAAAGCCAACCCTCATCCCCAACAGAATAAAAAAACCGTGCAATCCTACAACTAGAGTCTAGGTAGGGTCGAGTATATGTACACCTTACCCCTACCTACCTAGAAGTTAGAGAGGCTAATCCCCCCACCCACTCCAAAAATAATAATAATAACCAGAAGATCATAAAAAAGAAAACAAGAAAATACCTCTCTTTACGGTTTTTCACCTCCCACCACACTGAACAACCAATTGTAGTTGCCTGATCCAGAAGCAGCTTGTTTAGAAAAGCCGGATCTGCAATCTTCCTGTCAGAGAGATAGACAATTAAGAAAAAATTAAGGCAACTGGAAATGTCGGCTTCAATACGCCGGTAAAAAACTTGAAGACCTTATTTAGACAGCAAAACAATTGACAACAAAAATCTGAAAAGCTTAGATAACATAGCCCAAGGTGTCAAATTGCTCCAAGGATTTACAAAGCTTTCAACTCTATGGCTGATATAGCCAGAGCAACTTTCATCCTGCAGAGTTTTATATCTTATATGCTTTGCTAGTGTGACTTGATCTTCATGGAAAATTAGGTTTTTTAAAGATAACTCTCTCAGCAGATCAAACCCAACAATGCTGCCAACTCATCTCATTTCAAAATAGAAAACCCTAACATAACCACATTTTGGCTGCAGAAGTATGAACAAAGAAATTTCCTTTTTCAGCTTTGTATTCTTAATTATTATTGCAGTGTAGCTGTTTCATTGAACATGTGGGGCTAATGTGTAATAACTGCTCTGTTTCACTAAAAATTCTTTCATGATCTTGAACAAGCATGACAAGTCTTGGAAGATGAGCGCTCATAATAAGGCTTTAAATATGCAGATGATTGATGAGCCAGTAGTCAATGGAGGAATAGAGAGTTCTCATTTTCCGGCAGGGAATACTGGCGACAATGGGGTGATGGAGCTCTGAGACTGAGGTTACCTTATCTGTTTCGGAAGTTGAGATGATAACGGCGAGATAGTGCTATAGGTATGAGAGTATAGATGTCTTTTGGGGTTATCCGACAAGTCAACTTGGAAATCAACTCTTGTTTCTTTTGGGTAGGGGATGTGAGGCATCTAAGGGGACACGTCATCCCATCAAACAGATGGTTTCATTTTCCTTTTTGCCAATAATATACCCAATAAAATTAGAAATAATCGAATTACAACCACCAACCATTTTTTCCAGTCTTCTTTTTCCTTTTTTAATTTTGTCTATTTATCAGCGTTAGAAATAGTTATACAAGCTTTTAGCCTTCGGGAAAACTATAACTGGAGAAACTTCCATTTTGAAGAGTTTTATATCTTATAGGGATTGGTGGTGTTATTTTGAATTCATTGAAAATTGGCGCGATCAATATCCTACCAGTTTTTGGAAGATAAATCAAGACTGCTCCTCCCTCTGCAGCAGATCAAACCAAAAAACTAAAAGTGATGATCAATGCTGCCAACTTGTCTCATTTCAAATTAGAAATCCCCAATTTTGGCTGCAGAAGTATGGAGAAAGAAATTCCTTTTTCAGTTTTGCAATCTTAGTTATTATTGTGGCGTCGCTGTTTCATCGAATGTGTGGGGCTAATGAGTAAAAACAGCTTTGTTTCACTGAAAAACTTTCATGATCTTGAACAAGCACGACAGGCCTTGGAAGATCAGTGCTCAAAAAATGCCTGCGAAGCTAATACCAAAATGATTTGAAGTAGTGACTGCAACGCTAAGAAAAATACTTGAAGATGCAAGATATTCCGATAGAATCTTTTTTTTTCTAATAAGAACGATAGGATTTCTTAATTTAAACATAGAAAAATAGCTACTCTGATCAGCAATGATATTTCTGACATGCCACTACATACTGTTATCCAGTAGACAGATTTTTGTCCAAAATATTTGCCCTGTGGAGCATTTAGAGTACTGTAATGGTGCTACATTACCTGCCATTGAATGCCCTGGATAATCCTTCAGGAAGTAACCGAGAAATAAATCGATCCACAGTAGGCTTGGCATTGTAAGAAAGAAATTTCACCAGTTGGGCTGAGCTGACTAATCCCTGGATGAAAAAGCAGAAACCAAATTTAGACAGAGAAATAACCTGATCAAACTATCCTACCGTGTAGAGTAATTTACCATTTCATAGGCTTGCCGAAGTCCAGATGGTAAATCCATCATTGTCTTCTGCCACTCGTTCATCACAGCATCAACAAATTTTCGATCAAACAACTGGACAACATGGAAAAATTGTGAGTGACATGACACTGTTACAATTAATCCAGAATTAAGAAGAAGCAGTTTTCCACTTGGAGAGGCCACTTACTTCCTGCAGTATCATTCGTCTCCTAAAGAGCCCACCCTCATCTCCCTCATCACCGTCATCGAAATCATCAAAATAATCGTCGTCATCACCATCATCATCCCCTCCATCACCACCACCGTGATTTAGATTCTTCCCCATATTTCCACCTCCTCCGCCAGTTGCAAGCTGTGATATGGCGAAATTATTAGCAAATTTGCTTGACTAAGTGTTTACTAAATAGTAGCACAAGGTAAATGAAGCTTAAGATCATGAGTGAGAGAGAAAGAGAGAGAGAACACTGCACTTGACATAGTTGGATAAGAATGCTAGTATCTTATATAGTAGCAGAAGCACCATTTCACATAATATATGCCGAACTAAAAAGAGCATTCATTTTTTCCTTTTTCAACTTTTCCTTCATTGAAAGGAAAAGATGCTACATATCTCAAATCTTAGTAAGCAACTTCAGAATTATGTATTCTTGGACACATACTGCCACTTTAGCGATACCAGACTAAATTTTTACATTTAGCATTTAAGTGTTTGCGGCTTGACAGAGCTGGCCAGACGGCGGGACCTTTGTCAATAGATTGTAAATAGCAACGGGAATCACACACAGGAAACTCTTCATTCCGAGTCTCTAGTATAACATGTGGGGGAGAACAGAAACATCTATAGTCAGCTACAACTTCGTTCTATAAATATGGCAGTATCCTTCAACCTTTGTAAGGAATATAGAAGACAACCACCTGAGTATCAAGAGAATAGTTAATAAATCAGAAGTTCCAGCTCCATTTATATGGCCAATCGTCAACTAATTAAATCTTGAATGTCATTGTTTCTCAAAATAAAGAAATCTTAAACCTTCTTCTTGCTCCAAGAATAAAGAAAATGACAAATGACGAGCTTCAAAACCCAAGCTAGTTGGGGAATGTCAAAAACTCTAGAACTCCCTAAATTCAAATACTCAAATTTTTGACATTAACTTCTACTTCAAAAGAACCTCACTGCCTCTAACTTTCCTATTTCTTAGGAAGAGCCTTCTCAACTACCAGTACACTATTTTGCCTCAAACTTAGCAATCAGCAGGAGCTACGATCAAATATTTGAATATTAGCGTAAGTACATGAAAAGTACAAATTGATTCAGTTAGACAGGTTGAAAACACGATGCTCAACAAACCAATCCTATCTAAAGGCCTGCCATCCTTTTTCTTTTTTTGAACAGGTAACAGCGTTGCTTAGGTAGTGCCAGAGAAACTCCCTAACATAAGAAAACTATGAGTAAGAAGCTAAGAAAAAATTCCCGAACATGCGTCAAGTACTTCTACAACTGATTCTTCATTTATAGAGGGATTCTTTGTGCACCAAAAACAAAATAACAAAATACAATCTTTCTTGATCTTCTGCACAGTGCTATTTCTATCCTCAAAACACCTAAATGCGTGCCATCTTTGAAATACCCATTAAACAAAACATTTTAAGAAACCACATTAGGGGTCAGCCCCATTTCCAGAGCTTCTTCAAGCAATTCCAATGCTTCATAGGGGAACTACCCACCTTACAGAAACCATCCATAACAGCACTATAAGCATAAAGATCAGTTTTTTTTCTAAGATTTCTTGATATTCAAAAGCAACTCATAGGCTTCCTCTACTCTACCAAGAAAGCAGAGACATTTAAGCAAACAATTGTAAGTATGAATTGTGGGTTCACATCCAATTTGATCCGTGACAAGGAAAAGATGACAATTTCTGAAGGAAAGCGAAAGCAGAAAATTCTCAAGAAAGACCAACAAAAACAACAACATACCCAGTGTAGCCCCACAAAGTGGCATACAGTGCACACAGACCTTATCTACCTCCGAGGTAGAGAGCCTGTTTCCAATAAAACCTCCTCAAGAAAAACAGTGCAACGCAATCCCCAAAAAGAAGCATCGGAAGTACAAGAAATAACAAACAATAAAAATAGTATATAGGAACAAAACAATACAATAATCTAGATACAAGAAACAACAAATAGTGAAGGAGGAGAAACTACATGAGTAATACTAGGAGGAGTAATACTACGACTATTAATATGAACTGACAGCTAAACAACGCAGTGCCACCTACTATCCTTCTACGGTATCCTCCACACCTGGGAAGCTATATAAGAAAGCACTTAGAAAAGCAGCTAGATAAGTACAAAAGAGTTTGTATTTAACTCAAAATGATAAGAAATATTTTGAAGTAAGGAAAAATAAGAACTAACCTCGGGACTAGACTTGGTCTGCTTCTGCTGGGACAAATCAAGTTTCGCTTTTTCCAGAGTAACCGCACCAAAAGCACCATATTTCCCCCCCTTCATTACGGGCGCATACATAACCGGATAAGAAGATGCAGGATAATCAATCGCAGGTGAGCCTTGAAAGCATCGTTCCAAACCGGAAATTGGGTTTCCATCGACTGCCGGCGAGACTGTAGCCTTGATAACGCTGACTTTGCAGGATCTAAGTGGATGGCGTAGTAAAGGGGGTAACAAGGGTTCTGAGGAAGGGATAATTTGGGTATTAATAGGCATGATTTGTGATGTTCGGAATACCGCGTGAGACATTCTTGATTTTTTTTTTTTTTCTTTTCTTTGTATTGGATAGAAAGAAAATCTATAGATAGATTTTAGATTTTCATGTGGGGAAAATGAAGGTCTCTCATATAGAAGGAAATGGGTTGAGAGGGAGTTGAGGTTTAGAAGATGAAGGAGAAATAGGTAAGTGTCGACTACTATGAGTCTGAGACAAACCCCCCAATCCAGAGTTGCCACTTGCTTTTCCCCCAAACTAAAATACAGTAGTAGAGGGTTGTTTCCATATACACCAATAACAATCTATTTAAGATATCTTCAAACTCAAAATTACTTGTTAAATTAATTCCTCTCTCTAAATTTATGTAACAATGCTTCTGTTTCAATTTATTTGTATAGTTTTCCAAAAATATGTATATTTAATTTTTTTTTTTGTAATTTTATAATTTTAATTTTTCATATATAGGCATTGTGATGTGTTTTTAATTTCAGACTATAATATTAAAAAAATATTTATTTAAATTTTGTGTCATCTTGAAATAAAATTTAACAAATAAATTAGAGAAAGGAAGTAATAATATTTGCAAAGTTAGAGTTCTTTATGTTTTATATTTGTGCTTTTTAATTGTGTGTGGGGATGGGATGGGATGTTGGAAGGAGTTAAAGGATTATCTTTTGAAAGGAGAGGAAAAGAAATAGAGAAAGAGCTAAAGTATAAAACAAAAAACAAGGATTGAGGGTGTGTTTGGTGTGAAAAAGAAAATCATTTTTTGTCAATCAACACCAAAATAAATTTCATTAAAATTGAAAAAGTGATTTAATTTGTTTATGTATATTTTCAGTAATCCACCTGAAACAGTTTTTTTATAAAGAAAAAATGAAATGGTGTAAACAGTAAAAAACTAGTCATTGACTAAGGAAATATATCTAATAAAAGTACATAGTAGTATCAATTCAATCTAGTGAAACAATTGTCCTAATTTAATGTTATTTTTCTTGAATTTACAATAACTTTTCACACATACAAAAAAAAAAAAAAAAAGAATTTTCCATCTATTAAAATTAAAAACATTATTTATTATTGTTAATACGATTTCCTAACTCTAACAGAAACATTTAATTTATGAAAAAAAATTATAATCTCGACATAACTTAGTTTGCAAACCAAACTTAATACTTTACTTTTGGCAGGGAGGAGTCACGAAGGATTAAAGAAGCCGCAGAGAAATATCCCTTCCACAGAAGAAAGAATCTCTCCATGCAAACATCTACAAAAAGCCATCCTTTTTCTTCTTTCCCTTCTCTTCTTGAAATCATCTATAAAAAGCCTTTGCATTTCTGTCTTTGCTACAGCTAGTTTGTCCATTCTGTTGCACATATTGTCTTCCTTTTTCTCTTCACATAAAAGAATATGCCTACGATCCCTCGAAATCATCATCGCCCTGGAGTAGTTGTCAATGG
>JBDJHY010000001.1:30125767-30138024 GCA_039654485.1 Withania somnifera | reverse complement strand
TATAGTTTCTAAGTTTCCTGAATTCTATTGGATTAGCTAACTCCTAATACAAATAGATTTCTTAGACTTTCCTTATTTCTAATCCTAACTTGATTAGGACAACTTAAGTCTTGTGTTTATCCTTGAAGATTATCCAACATCTAATTCAAATAATTGCTTTACATTGGCATATGTTTTAATGGTTGTCTGACTTTCCAATTATTCTCTCATGGAACATTTCAGCTTGGAGGTTTAATAGGAGGAGCTGCAACATCATGGCTTCTTGGGCCAGCATGGAAAATTCAATCCATCTCCAGTGAAGGACGACGAGTTTTTGCTGACACGGCACCAATTTTGTCTCTCATTCGAACTAAAAGGGACAAGTCATAATCCCTACTATTCAACTGCCAGTGTGCCCGCTGACTTGACTCAAGCCTTGAGCACCTGCAGTTTTACTGATTTTCCCAATACATATGCAAATGTGGCATCTATATATTCATAGACTTGTGGTTTATTAATGATCCAGCTTACAGGTCTGTTGTATATAGTTTGCCTTTTCTTTGTACAGAGAACATGTAACTAGAAAAAATGTAAGGAGCAAATTAGAGGTCATACATCTATTTACCTCGCGTTCATTAACTGCTGGTGGTGGCCTGATATGCTGCTGTATTGCCCGTCAGTTTAACTGTGATTATATGGGTTTTCAGGCAGATTTCAAGAGGTTCTCTGTGTTCTTATTTAGGTGATGCTGTCGGTGTGTACTTTAGTTTATGCTCGTCTGGCCCATTGTAAATTAATCCACTTGATAAATATTTTTTACATTTCGTCAAATTTTTGGTATTCAATTAGTTAAATCAATGTGAACAGGGATCCATTTTCTTCCGGATCTGAATTACTTTGGTAACAATGGAGTTCTTGAGATTTTAGTTGCAGAGACGTGCTGTTTTTTAAAACAAACCAAACAACTATTGAGTTGCTTACTCTATATTTTTGCTTATTCATTTGTTAATAAGCTACATGGTATGAGCTTGCACCGAGAATCATTTCGTCCTTACCTCCCACGTGACTTTGTATTACTAGTAAACTCATAGTTTCCCTTCTAATAGTTCTACGACGTTCCAGCATACGGTGCTTTGATTTAGTGGTAAAATAGCAGCACATAAACAAAGAGAAATACTAATCAGCATTGTTGCGAGATACTAAGACATTAATTGCCAAAAAGCTGATTTTTATCTGATTAAAGTTTACCACATCAATAGACGCTAATTACAGTTCCTAAGTAAGAATATACATCATGTATACCAAGGTACAATATTGCTCTCTAGCAGTAATTTTGCAACTTTTTCAAGAAGAACCAATACATCTTACGACTGGTATCTCCTTGAAAACCTGCAGATGAGCATGTATCTGAAACTGTTGTTTTCTTGAGTAGTCAATTCCCTTCGGGAAGTAACATCTTTTAACTGTCTTCGTGTGATGTCAATTGTTTCAAACAGAGGCCTGCCACCTTTTAGCTTTGAGCTGTGATTCCTTCTGTTCATATAAGGTTAACATGACTTGCCATGGTAACCACAAACTAATCGGCGAACGATGCTACAATCCTAGTCAAATAAGGTTATTTGTTGCTAAGTATACTTCTCTATTCTTTTTTGAAAATGAGAAATCTTGTCAAATCAGAACATGGCATTGTCACCACGTCCAACCAAGGATATCAAGTACTGCCAACCCGAATAGCCAGAAAAAGCAGAACTCCTCATAAGAGAAACCAGGTACAAAAGCTGCAAAAAAGGAAAACCGAAACAAACAGCTAATGAGCAGCACAAATACACCATAAATTGCCACAATACTATATCACAAGGTCCACAGGGACATGATTGCCATGAAAGGGATTCCTCCTTTTTCACCTTACTTCTTCGAACCCCCAGAGCCGAATATGTTAAAGTTAGATCCTAAATAAACAACTTAAAGGTCACTAATTTCCTTATGTTCTTTATCCATTCCAAGCAAATGATAGATGCTACCCATTAGATAATATGTCAAAAATGACAACAAAGAATGAATCACTGAGAAAACACAAATATAAAGATAACACGACGACAAGAAACTTACATGATGAAGATGACATTGAGAAAGACATTGGAGAAGGACCAGGAGACAGCTTCAGCCTGGGACTTAATTTTGGAGGATAAGCTGGAGCATGTGACAATGGGCTCGCTGCAATTCCAGAACTACTTTTAGGTGGACCAGGGTTTGTCACAGGAGAAGGTGGATCAGCTACGGGAGATGGAGAGCTGCTAGGCTCTTTTCCACGAGCTGGGCCACAAATATGCCTAGCATGTGACAGTAGAAATCTGCGACAGTTGGACAAGGGAGCTGGAGCTGGATCTGGAGATGGAGATGGAGATGAAGAAACAGCCGGTGGGGAAGGTGATGGCCACAAAGGTTCATTTGGAGTAGGAGCAGGAGGAAGAGTAGGCGGGGTGGCGTGAACCGTACAGTTTAGAAAGGAAGATAAACTAACTTGTTTCACTTCACCAAAAACAGAGTTATCAAGGCCAAGATTAGATGTAGGAACAGATCCCATAATTATTTGAGCCAATTGTCGTAACCTCTGAGGTTGTAGATTCCCAAGGTCTGAATATACTGAAGCTTCAACTATAACTGGGGGATCTTTAGTAGAGCCAACTTTATTTGATATCTGTAGAAAAACATGCTGACAGGAATGAAGGAGAAAAATAGGTCAGATCTGACGGTCAAATATACAAATGTACTATGGTAAACAGCATGAACGAAAAACAGCCAGCAATACCTGCACCCACTCCAATAATGGTCATTCAAGGAAACAAGAAAAATAATATAAGGAAAAGCAGCAAACAGAATATTATGATGTAACAACTAACAACTTTGACATCAAATCACTAGGGGTAGCAGATTGTTATTTTTTAACTATGGCTGAGAAGCAATAGGTATATGCAGTTTTATCCGTGGCCAAATGTCTATAAATATTAAGTAAATCCTATTCACGTTAACCATGTACTTTTCCATCTCATTCAACAACATTGAACTGCTTGTGACAGCTTCCGCATAGGAAAAACATGTCTAAAACCTTCTCACAGAAGGTCACACAAATTCCTGTCAGGGAACCCCAATTAAAACCAGATATACCCAAATTGCATGACATATATCCAACAAAGCTTTGTTACTTGACAACCATCAATCTCTTTATTCACCATTAAAGCAAGAAACTTCCGACACACGCATTGCGTACCATTATGTTCCTTTTAGCATCAATCAGGAATTGTAATTCAAGTAACACCCAATCAATAGCCAAAGGAATTATATTATTATAATAAGGAATATAACTCCTTTCTTATATTCTGAAGAGGGGAATCGTCAAAGATAAAGAAGAAAAATAAAGGAGTATACATCGAAAAAAAATATGCTCGCCAATTAAATCATAGCTGAACAAAAATATGACATTTCGAAGCAAAATTTAAAGAAAGTCATTCTAAGAGATGAGAGAGAATACATCAAAAAACTCTGAAGTGTTCACGTCTTGTAACTTTCATAATTGAACTATGGAGAGTTGCCATTACCCCTGAACTACAATATTCCCTATTTAAAAGATCATTTTCACTCTCTTTGTGACGTGTGACAGCTAAAAATTATAATATAAACACAGCTGCGACGTGGCACATTTCCTTTATTTTTTATTAATTAATATTAAAACGTAGAGACATGGTACTATTCAGAAAAGCTCTAATTTTTTCAAAAGATCCAAATTTTCAATAAGCCCTCATTTATCAAAAAAGCTTTACGTAAAAGATTCTAATTTCTAAAAATAATCCATCTCTTCTATCAATCTGATCCTATAAATTTGTTTAGACTCCGAAGTTGGTTTTCATTTCTTTAGTTTTGTAGGATTTTCATCTTGGGGCAATAAATAGGAAAAATAGAAGTTTTGGGAGAGGGGTTCAATTCAAAAGAAAATGCTACGTGCCTTAAGTTGACGCATGTATGGCGTGTGAATGCACTTATTATTTCAGTTTCCTGCGCGGCGGGGCAGTGTGAAGGTTGCAAAACGTGAATAGTTCACAGGGAATTTCCGTTGAAAGGAAATACAAAAGTCAAAACCAAGTGCACCATAGACCAAATGAAAAATCATAAAACAACCGTGCATTGCACTGCATATGTTTTTTTTTTTTTTGCCACTCTAGACCTCACTTTGTGGAAATATACTAGTATCTTGTTGTTTCTCATAAAAATGAACCACAAAATTGCTTTGTTGAGTTGAGATAGGTAGCATTACATTAATGAAAGGATTAAGATTGAGGTGATTCCTAAGCCATGAAAAAGGACTAAGCTAGACCAAAGAGCATCCACAGGTAGACAAAAGTATGGTCAGAAAGCTCGACATAAATGTATGAGCATTCTTGCCTAGATTCCAAAAGCAGACCAATCTAAAGTACACCCAAGTCTTAATTTAAGAAACCTCCAAAATCTATCCCTTTGCACTCATCCAAAAATGTCAATTCAAAAACAAATAGAGATTAGAAGATATTATCATATACCTCATTTAGACTGAGACGTAAACCAAATATCAGTTGTTCCTTCAGCTCAATAAAATTTTCCCTTATTTCGTCTATAGAACTGTGGAGAGTAAAGTTGAAGAGGATATCAGGTAGGTCCCAAAAGGGTAGGCGATCAGGCGTCATAGTTGTTCCACCCGGACACTTCAAAACCTCGAATGAAGATGGTTGTCCAAATATTGAGGAAGTTAATGTCAAATTGGTATCTCTAAGATACAGCTCCAATAAAGCAGACTTCAGCAGACTTAAGGACACTGGAGTACTAGAATCAACTGTATCCGTAAGAAAACCAAATATTACATTAGTCTGGTTAGCGACAACTGCCGCGTGCACGGATAGGATGGAAACCTGCAAATTCCATTGTCAAGCTGACTTGCACTCTACTGAAAAGAGACAGCAGTGATAAACTATGATTTCAATTGTGACGAAGGTTGCAAACCTTCATGTAAGGGATCGCAATCTCTTCTGAAATATCATACTCCAGTCTTGCAATATGGGGAACAACATCTGAAACTGGCTTCTCCAATCTGAAGTATGCTTGAGTAGTGGCTGAAAACAAAGGAACACAGCAACACCAAGACATAAGGATGAGTTTAGATACCAAAGGTGATATATAAATGAACAGGAAATAAGCCTCCTCAGCTAAAAGATCTGAATGGCCACCAATTTTAGGAGATTATCCACATCAAACAATCACATAACACGTAAAATCTGAAGGACATTATCCTTCATACATTAAACTTAAAGGCAACACAAAAGATTGAACACTGGCATTCAGCATACTGCCTAGATCACTATAATCAACAGAGACACAAGCAAAAGGAGAAGAGGGCTTCCGCTTTCAGCTAGAATTTCACCAGCAAGGAAAGCACAAAGGTAATCTAGTTCTTGCTATTTATTATTCACGTGGTAAAATTCTGCAGTAATGAATAAGTTTGTGAAGCAAGATCTTACAACAGCACTTCCGGATATAACCAAATTGATCGTGAGAAGCCCCCCAAAGAGAAAAAATCAACTTGTATTTTCTGCTACCACAAAGAAAGAAATTAAGACCTCCGTTTACTAATGTTAGACTAATACAGGGACCAATCTATCAGTATTTCCATCTCCTTTACCCTTTTTCCATTGAATGCATCCCGCCATAACTCATAAAGCATCACCAAAAAACCTAAGCAGCTAAGCCCCTCAAGAGCAAGAACGAAGAGATTAAACTGCACCTGAGCCGTCACAAGCATATCTCATACTTACATAGAAGAATTAAATCTTGACAAAATTAGCACTCCGTGAAGCATCAAACAAGCAATAATCTCAAGAAACAAAAACAAAGCCTCTACATGTATAAGCCTAATAAACCCAAACAAATCTTGCTAATCAAACACTGCAGCAATATACAACCATCAACCGCTCAACTAAAGCTTAATCCAGAACCAACTGAGATCAGCCATAGGAATCCTTCTTCCATGTTAGAGATGTCTGAAAATTCCTAGCCATTTCAATACTAAGCATGTAATTGAGTAGATTACAACATACCAATTTTCTGCCTGATTAAACCGAATTCACGGACAAAACCTAAAAGAAATCCTTAATTACCACTATGACGAAGTCTATTGAATTGAAAAGCATAATGGAACTCACCGGCATGTTTGATGGAGTCTTTAGCTTCAAATCCATATAGCTTAGAAGGATTTGGAAAGATCCAGAAGAAGGCAGAGAGGAAAACGGCCATACTCAGTAACAAAACGACGAGACACTTGAAACTGAAGATTCTAGAAGAAGAATAACATCTGTGATAGAAAGTTGTAGAACCAACCCTATCGATGATCAGCTGCACCGGCAGTGATTGTCCTTGCAATTTCCCCATACCCACAGCATCTGTACTCTCTCTTTCAACAACAACTTTAAGACTTTAAGTTTACTTTCTCGCTCTACGTCTTTTATCAATACAAAAACATTTACTATACTATACTAGTATAACAGTGGAATTGCCATTACACTTTCACTCCACGAGTGGATGCTGTTACCAATAATTAATTAATCTACTCTTGTTTCTATTTTAAACCTTTAAATTTCATTATTATTTTCTCTCTTTTATTTTATTTTCTTTATTTAATATCTTCAAATAAATTTTAATTATTTTTATTTAATAAAATAGACAATTTATTTTTTCTCTCAATATTCAGTATTTATTCTTCATGACCTAAGTTATTATGATAATATCTATATTTTAAGGGATGTGTGAAGTCAAAAGTAGATAAGTAAAAATAAATGGAGTAAGTAATTAATATATATTAAATTAACACTCAAAGTGAAAAATATAGTGCAGCATTTCATCCCGTCAATTTTTATTAGTTATGCTTTATTTTTTAGAGTCAAACTGCATAAATTTTAATTAATATTTAAATAGAATTTTTTATTATATTAATATAAGAATATTAAAATTTAAAGGATTTTTCTTGTAATTTTTAATATTTAGAAAATTTTAAATTTATTTTATTTTATTTACGTAGAAATTAATTAAATTAAATTTTGTAAAGTAAGATGTACCAAGGAAAATGTATGAATGAAATATTTCTTATTTTCTAAAGCATTAACTATTTTGAACAAATTCAAATAATACTTTTTTCCAGAGTGTTAGCACGAACAAATAATTACTTGATTTATTGTATCCAAACGTCTCATTAGTTTAGTACTTACCAACATGTGTTTTGAATAACTTTACAACAACGCTAATATACATATTTAGAAAATTTAATAAGTGAATATCGAAAGGATAGAGTATACACAGATTTTATTGCTATTTCGTGGGAGCAGAATAGTTATTTTCGAAAAAAATTCGGCTCAAGTAGAGCAATTTCAAATGCAAAGAAGAAGGAAATAATGGATAAAATATATCAACTAACTAACAGAGGGAACAATGCAAAGTTTACGAGAAAGAAATAAAAACAACAACAAAATAATGTTGCGACCGGAACACAATAAATAACAAATTATGCCAGATATTAAAAGCAACGACTATAATACTGTGGCAAGACAACATCCCTACCACTACTGTCATTTTATCATAATATGCATCTTCCACACCATCCTCTCAAAGATCTTGTCCTCAGTAACCTAAAGTTGCATCACCTCATGTGTAACCACCTCTCCTTATTCGACCTATCTCTACCTCTTCCCACGCCTGCTATCCAACCTTTTGCACCCCTCATTGGGGCGTTTGTATCTCGCCTCTTTGAATTTTCAAAAAAAATTCAATCTCGCTTCTCTCATCTCATCTACCACAAAGGTCACCCCTACCTTATCTCGAATATCACCTTTCTTAATTTTATCACACTTAGTATTCACACACATCTACCTCAACATCATTATCTTCACAACATGCGTGATTTTCTGAACATGAAATTTTTTTTACTACCTAATACCCCACCTCAAACAATAACATTGATCTAACCATCACTTTATAAAATTTACCTTTATATATTTTATCACATGACTCCAAAGACAAGTCTCGATTTCATTTATACTATACCCAGTGGAGGGTCTAGGATTTTTACTAAGGGAGTTCGAAAAATAAAAAATGTAATGTTTGTGATTTGAACTTGGAATCTCAAAGTGAATATTGAAACTTTTCAATCATTAAGTCAACCTTTGATTTGATCTAGGATTTTCACTAAGGGATTTCGAAAAATAAGACGTAATGTTTGAGATTTGAACTTGAAACTTCAAAGTGAATTTTGAAACCTTTCAACCACTAAGTCAATCTTTAATTTTAATTCAAGGAGGTTCAAAATGTATTAATAGACATAAAAAACTTTTAAAAATACCTCATATATATAGTGTAATTTTTGTCGAGGGAGGTTGGGTGAATTCTCTCGGCACACTCTAGCTCTGCTCCTGACCGCATTAATACAATATGTGATATCATCATCGATGTTCCTATTTTCCTGGATTATAGACATATAATATCTGAAATTATCTCTTTTGTGGATAGCTTATATGTCAAGCCTTATTTTCATGCTTGCCTCATGTTTTCCATATTAAATTTGCATTTCAAATACTTTGTTTTTTTTCACGCATTAAATAATTTTACGCATCAAAAATTAAATAGATAAAATCTGATTAGTTAATTTTCTTTATACTACATAAAATAGAAAATATATATAGTTTTGTCACATTTTTCATAATGCTAGGTTTTCTTCTCTTTGCCCCATATTTGGATGGTTGTTTCGTACTGTTTCATAATGTATGGTGCGGTATTGTATTGTGTTGTATTATATTATATTATATAATTTTGATGAATTTAATATTTGGATAAATCGTATTATTTTTTGTCTTTATATAATTTCCCACATCAATAATTTGAATGATATACCTGCTAAAAAAGTAACATATGAAGTAGAATTACTATAAAAAGATATAATAAATAATAAAATAAAATTATTGAATAATAAATAAAAAAATATATAAAAAAAATAATCACAAAATTTCACTAAATCAATGATAATATAAAATGAGTCTTTTCATGATTATTAAGTCATGAAATAGATTATACCATGCCATTTATTTAACAATGCTTCATTTATCTTTTTGCATGTATGCTCATTATAATTTTATTTATTTCCATGGTCGATCTATAGTTCTCACTTTTTCGATTCACATTTATATTTTTCGTGGTTTATTATGTGTAGCCATTTAACATGATTACACTTGGAACTTGATATGTATAATTAATTCTATGACCATCTATTTTATGATAATAAATTCAAACACATAATGAAATAATCAAACCAAAGCAATACAATGATAATTTTATGAGGTTAATAGATGAAAAAGATACTTTGCATGTATTAATGAAAAGAATATTTTTTTCACCTCTTTGACTCGATATACATTAACAATAATAACACATTTAATGAAATTTCATAAATAAATTTTAAAAATACTTTAGGCCAAACTTCATAAAAGTATTTATAAGTACATATTTTCCAGAAAAAGTGTTTTTAAGAAAAAGAAAAAAAAACTTATTATATTAACTTCTAAAAGCTTCTGCTACTCTTGAAAAGATTTCATTTTTCTTTCAAAAAATTTGATCAAACACCTTAATTTTTTTTTTAAAAAAAATATTTTTTTTTTACATATTTGAGAAAAATATTGTAAGATGACTAAAATTTGGCTTTTGTGTTTCTGTCCATGCCTCATGAGCACTTAAAAGTACTCTCTCAGTCACTAAATACTTGTCAGATTTATTTTTTTTAAAGTCAAATGATATAATTTTAGATTAATAATTTAAAATGTATTTTTTATTATATTAAAAAAACTTACAACTTATAGCTTTTTTCGTATAATTTATGAATATCTAAATTTTAATTTTAAAATATTAAATTAATCTAATTTAATTTTAAAAATTAGTAAAATTGACTCACAAAAATTAAAACATGATAAGTATTTTAGGACAGAGAGAGTATGTTTTATGTTTAGTTTTGTTACTATTTTATTTTAAATCTTATATATTAAACGTATTAACCAAATTTAATTTGAAATAGATATTTATGTTTCACACAATAAGTTTAGACGAGTATACCTATATTCCATTCAAAATAAATGAACCTATCTCCTAATCAGTAATTTCAAGTTGCTGATATTTAGGAATCATTATCCCAACTAAATATTATTCTTTTGAACTAAATAATAAATTGGAATAAGAAAAATAATCTAGCACGACTAGAATAAGACATTATAATAAGAGACAACTCGAAAAACAAAAAAAAATACCATTCGTTTTAAAATGAGTGCTACTTTTAGAAAAGACTTACGCCGATTAAGAAATGGGTTAAAATCGTTTCCACCCTCAATTGAATTTTTTTTAGTATATACCAATTAAAAATTATACCTTTTACTGAAATTTTCTTAAGGAATGTGTCATATCAATAAGAGTCAAGTTACGAGTATGTAAAAAAAACAAAAATATACTCATATATGTATATATATATTTTTAATCCATATAATATTGAAATAACAATCATAAAGATAATATTAAATTTGTGACAAATTCATAAAATAATTACTCTACTTATAATGTTAATGAAATTAAATAAAAAGTTATAAATACCTAGGTTAAAAAAAATATAATATATATAATATAAAGAGATATTATATAAATATGTTTAATATAACAAAAGTAAAATGAATTTTGCATAAAATAAATGGAAAATTTGATTATTGTTAAAAAAAATGAGGGGGAACTTTGGGGATGAAAATAATTTTTACTCTTAAGAAATCAATAAGTACAATATGTAATTTATTAAGCTATTTTTATTTGATAAGTGTTTCTTAAGAATTTAGAATTGAATCCTATTAAGAATCTGGAGTACAGGGCACTAAAGTTGGAAATATATTTTTTTAAGAGTTAAATTGATTAATTTTAAAGTTAAATTAAATTAATTTAATATTATTAAATTTAAAACTTTGATATTCATAAACTAAATAAAAAATATATATAAATTATAATTTTTTTAATATAATTAAAAAATATATATTAAATTATTGGCCAAAATTTGTATTCTCTGAAAAAAAAAAAACTATGCCAACTAATTAATTTGGGGTGAAGGGAGTATAATTTTTTGTGTTGATTTTCTAAAACGACGCTAATTTTGGGGTGAAGAGTGTATTAACTATTACTCTCTCCATTCATTGTTACTTGTCTAGCATATCAAAAATAGTTATCTAACCTTATTTGTCTAGTCTAAAAAATTAAAAAATAATTTATTATTTTATATTTATTTTATTTTTATTATTAATACTATTCATTGAACAATATTTAAGTGACTTATAATTAATAAGAGTATAATAGTAAAATTATATTTTTATTTATTATTTTTTTAAAAATATGTCAAATTAGACATGACAAGTAAATATGGACGAAGGGGTAGACCTATCAAATTGATGCACATTTTCAGCCCCCCTTCCCTAATTTTCAAACTTATTTAACACCTAGTAGTAATAAATTATTTTTTAAAAAAAAGTTGGTGCAACCCTCCCACCTCCCCCTCGCACACACATACACACAATGGTGATTTTTAATAATAAAGGTATATATTTTTTACATCGTAATACTTTTTTATAAAATGGTTTAGGACATTAGACATGTGCATGTTTGTTTGTATAAGAATTATGTATATTGTTAGATGTTCGGTTCACCAAAAGAATTATATATTTACACAAATGAAATAAGATAGTGCTCAAATTAACTATACTGTGTTTGGTTAGTATTAGGACATGGTCATTGTCATGCTAATTAATTAACCAGTTATGTGGTAGTTCCAACTTCCAAAACAAATATTCGAATATATTAGATGAAAATAACCAAACTATCCATTAATAATTAGGTTAAATGTAATTTAAATATGTTTGTAGTTTAACTGTATAACAATATAAGTATGTATATTTTCATTGATTAAGTTAGTCATTAGGGGTCTAGTTTAAATATTGTTAGTGCTTATGCTCCCCAAGCGGACTTGGACGAAGAGTAGAAGACGAGCTTTTGCTAGGTGTTGGATGAGGTGGCAAGAGGTGTATCTGATTCCGAGAAGTTGTTCATCGATGGAGATTTTAATGGACACATTGGGTCTTCTTCGAGAGGTTATGTAGATTTGCATGGGAGCTTTGGTTTCGGAGAGGGGAAACGAAGGAAGA
>JBDJHY010000001.1:30075267-30087691 GCA_039654485.1 Withania somnifera | reverse complement strand
TCCGGTACATCCCGGTACCGGTACGTCCCGGTCAAACCCGGTCCGGTACCGGTCAAACCCGGTCCTGAGCAGCCTTACATTAGACCAAGGTCTACAAATTTATCTAATGATTTGTCAATTCATATATATACATAAATCTTTTAAAAGATATACACAAATTGATATTCTCCTAAATTCAACCTTAAAATTCAGAACTAGTTCCAATTATAATTGAAATATAGTTATTTTCAATTACAATGATCCGTTTGTCCTTATTTGAGAAAGCCGTTTCTTCATCTATCCACTAACTCCCACATCTTTTTAGTGACATGCTATTTAATCCCGTAATAGAAATTTTTAATTACTTTTTCTCTGACTTTATCTATTAATGCTGTAACAGTACCTCAAGCGTCAATTATTTTATCAAACTCTAACATATGATAATAAATCGCACATGACCTTATATTTTTTATAAAAAAAATAAAAAAAAATTATAATAAAAAAATTGAGGCTAGTCCTTTAAATTTATAATTAATGAAAAAGTACTCTGAAGAGGTGTTTTTGAAAAAGCAACAACTTATCAAAAAATTTAAAAATCATATAAAAGGTCATAACCATTCAAATTGAAAAACTATCAATTCATATTGCATCATTTATCTTAGTTTCTTTTCACCAAAACACTTATTTATCCCTCTTAAAACCCAAACATATATAGTAATAGAACATCATATGTATATGTTTTTTTTGTTTATTGAAGTTTGCACCAATACCCTATATATATATATAGAAGTAAAATAATACGATATACTTTCACCGATTAATTTATCAACCAACCCCACTAGCTCACACATCGCAGCATATATATAATTATTATACATGTCTTTTTTATATCCAGCTTATGATGTTTTATGGTTTCTTGGAGTTTTTGGCATAGGTTTTGAAGTGAAAGTTGAGAAAAAGTGCTAGAAGTGAGACATCAAAACTGAAAATGAAGAACCATACACCAATTCCAGAGCACCCAAACTCACTAGTAAAGTGATAATACATCGCTGCCCCCAAACAAACAAGGCCAAAAATGAACTGCCCAATTTGTACATCAGTCACCAATTTCTTCCATCGTGGCCTTTTTCCAATAGCAGACAGGAAATAATAAGCGTACATTAGTACGTGAACCGAGGCATTAATGATCACTCCAACATGCAACATGGACTGACCAGCCGAAACACAAAAATAACACAAGAGTAGCACCAATGAATGGTGGTACACGTGGAGGAACGAGAGTCGTCGAGATCTCGAGCTACTTAGTAGGATTAAAAGGGTGTCCAAAAATTCAAGAATCTTCGAAAGATAAAATACGTAACCCCAAAAAAAGATGGATCCTCTAGGAAGAATATTCTTATAATTTAATTTGTTATAACAGATGATCCAAATCCAATCGTGAACATGTACAGTCATCTCGTGGAGGACCGATAGACCGCAACCCACAGCTATGATAAGAGAAAGGATACAGAGGGTGAGGCTGTGGGTGGCGGTGATACGACGGAGGGTGGCGGCGGACACGGTGGGGAGGAATGATGGGAAACGTAGAGCTAGTATAGTGAAAGACAAGTAGATAAATATGGACACTATGGGAAATAACAAGGTGGCACCAAAAGTTTGTCCATGCTTAAACTCAAATTGACTGATAGTTGGGTGACCAACTAGCCAATAGTGGACTATGGGGTCAAGATTTTCCATTATATTTCTTATGAGATGATGAAGAGATCGATGTTGTAGTTATTATGGAGAAGGAAAATATATACATATATATAAAGATGTTGGATCGAGGAGAACCCCTAGGTTTTCATAGGTAACAAAGTTAATATAGGAAAGAGACTAAACACTTTATGTTTTGCTTCAATATGTTGTTCCAATTATGTTACTCCCTTCGTTCATTTAGCAATAAATAAAATAATAATTTCATTGTATTATTTTTAATATAATAAATTTATTAATATTTTAAAAAATAATTATAGTTAATAAGAATAGATTAGGAAATGAATGATAAACTATCTCTCAGTTTTTCTAAACTATCTTAATAAATAAAAATAAATATTTAATTTAAATATAGTGAAATGAATAGAAAAAGCATAAGACAAACCTTATAATGTTGCTTGTTTAAAGTTGCCCAACTATATCGTACCTTTACAAATTCCAATTGGTTTAAGATAGTAATTTAAACCACTATTTAAAGTAGGTATTTACTGTACTATTATCCACTTATTACTGTATGTAATTTATATCTATGTGTTTCTTTTTTATCATTTCATTTGTTATTTTTCTTAAAAATATATGGTTCATAATTTCTTTTTGTTCATCTTTATTTTTTTATATATTACAAATAGTTATTTAATAATACTTGTTAACGAAATAATTTATCATTTTGTATTATTTTTTACTTTAATACTATTAATTACTCAAAGTATTTTTGAAAGAATTAATTTTATTATATTTAAAAGATGATATAATAAACTTACCTTTATAATTATTGATTGTTTCTTAAGGTATGTGTCAAGTTAATAATATACAAGTAAAAAATGAATAGAGCGAGTACTTGTCATTTTAAAAAATTGAGACATAATTAGTTGTTTGCTTTCATATTTAATCTTAATCAAAACTACATACGAAGATATATAAATATGATGTAAAAGAAAGTAATATTAATAAAGATAATTTAGTCAAATTATATTTTAATTAATATTTTTTTAAGAAATCAATTAGCAAATTCATTAAAAACCTTTCTTGGGGAGCGTTCTCCTTCCCTTTATCATTCAAATTTCTGCTTTCGCACATGGATGCAAATAAATATGACAAGAAAAGTTCAATGTAAGTTTTCTTGCTCTTCTGTTCTTTTTCTCCTTTCCATCTTCTTCCAATTGAAATTTCTTAAATTAATATAACATTATTATTTTAATTATTTACTTATTTAATTTTTTAAATATCTGACACCACTTATAAAAAATTCTACCTAAACCACTTTAATAAAATAGTCTTAGCTAGTGTTTTACTGTTCCTTAAGTTTTACCGTGTGTACTAGGGTAGTGTTAATTGAAATTATGAGCTGGTGCATTCCCCGAACTTGGTCCACTGCACCTCTGTTCTTAGAATTAAATAAAATCTTTTAATGACCAAAAAGAAAATATGCAGAAGTATAAGGAAAATGTACTTTTATATATATATATATATATATATATATATATATATAATAAAGGAATTAGTTTGTAATAAATATGCTTTAATTAATACTTTAAATCATATAAGAAGACTTGATTCTTCTCTAAATACTTGTATTGCTTATAGACAGGTTTGGTGACAATACCCTCAACTAAAATAATATTTTCAAGATTAAGAGACTAATAAAATCTTATCTAAGAGGATTAATAATATCAAAAGAAAAATTGAATTAGTTAGCTAAGATGATCAAACTATTTAATACAACTCTAGAAGAGGTTGATTTAACTAAATAAATTTTGCATCTCAAAAAAATTGAAGAATAAAATTCAAATAAAGATAAGGGAGATTTTATTAGATAAATTTAAGCTGTTTTAATTTAGATTTAGGCCACTAGCTAGCTCCATTATTGAGCTGCACCTAACTAAAATTGGTACTGCCACCACCAAAAAGGTTGTAACTTTTAATTGAGTGTTAAGTACTTTAATCATATGTTTTAGATTTGAAACCTGAGTATGAAGTCGTTTTTGTAGGGAGCCCTTTACTTTACTTTCCAACATAAAGCTGAATTAGTCGGCCCCAAAGTGAATGCCGCACCCGGGATGAAAATAAAAAAGAGGAAAGAAAAGAAAAACTAGTACTTCCTATCTCAAGATAAGACTTTGGTAATTCGATATAAATATTTGGACATGACTACAATTGCTACTGCACAGATAGGCTACATTATTTTCTGGTTGAGTAATAGTATCTAACTGAAAATCCAGGTCATTTTTCTATAGTGAAAATGCAATACTTAGTTTTCAGTATAATTTCCAAGCAGTACATAGTTTTCCAGTACTTTCAACCCTCTAATAGTTTATGTATAAAAATTTTATAGTATAATGAATTTAATTGCGCTAATTTCCTTCACCTCTAGCTCACTTCCATACGTGAACATTCTCTATCAATGGAGTCGTGTTGTGCTGCATTGAGCAGTTTCTCGAGGGCAAGACGATTTTCATCACCGGTGGAACGGCTACCTAGCAAAGAGTACTTTCTCTAACTAGCAAGACCATTTTATACAAGTCAATATTTAGAGGATTTATTTACCCGATCATTATTTATTAAGTCACCACTATCAGTCTCAAGTACAACACCTTAAATTCTAACATAATCACCCACAAGCTAGAAGCACTCAAGCCTACTGTTATCCATTATCTCCTTTCACAAAATTCGATAATCACAATTATTCAAGTCATCTAATTTTTAAGCTCACCATCCTTATTCAACCTGTAATTTCATACTCTTCTACCATTCACCCCTAGGTAAAATTCACCTCATCATGCTATCATACAAGACCATACTATATCATCACTTTTATACTTCCACAAGACTCATCATTTGTATAATTAAATTATACCACGCTTACTCACAGTGTTCACATCAATTCCCTTTTCGGGTACATAACACGTAATGTCAACAAGAAATCAATAAGTTTAACCTTCATGATTATTATAAGGTTCTTGTATTTTATCCACCCCAACTCCATATCCGTAGGCTTAGACATGCTTCTCCCATTGATTTTATTTTATGAATGCATAAATGAACCTTAGTCTATTACTCATTAAGCCTAATCTACCAAGGTGTCAAGCTTTTAGAAGCAAAAAGTCACACCAAGGATGCTCTTTCCTTTCGTTCATGTCCAAAAATAATCAATCAACTAAAAATCAAGCAAACATAAGAATAATTCTACCTTGGGAATTCAAAATCACTTATTCCACTCTTATTCGCGGTTTATAACATTCTCCAGGGGTCAATAAATTATTAACTAGTTCTATCACGCTCAATTCATCTCCATTAATGGAGTTTTTATGCTAAAAATCTCAACTTTATTGAATTCAAGCTCCCCAACCATCAAAATTCATGTTCTAATGTTAAAATCTTGCACTAAAAATCGTTAGTTAAAATCTAGAAGCAATTTTAGATGATACACACACACCCATAGATTTTCCCAATAATTTCATGAATCTAGGGTTCTAACCCACCAATTTCACCATTAAAGATCTTTTTAAGAATTCTATGATGTTCAAGGATTAAAAGATGAAGAAGTTGACGAAAGACCTTGCCTCAACGAAGGATTTCCCGCCCTAGACCTTGAAAAATCACGCATTTAGGATTGTGGAATGAAGTTTTGCAGTCTCGCTATGTACAATCAAAGCCCGCAGTAGTGGTCACTCATTTTTTTCTCAGAGAGACTTCAGTAAAAAAGGCATAACTTTTTCACTCCAAAAGAGGAATAACGAATGGTAGGAAGAATTGAAAAGAGACTAAAAAATCTTTAGTTTGATAGGTTATGATCCATGTGATTCCTTATATTATAAGAGATATGGTTGATTGGAGTTTTCACTAGTAAAAACTCATATCGAAACTCAAATGGTAATAATATTTTCAACTTAACTTTGTGCTGAGTATTATATGACCTTTTTTCATGTCTTATGCACTTTCACACTAAGAAATTGATCTTAATATTCATAAATAATTAAATTCATAAAGTTCAAGGCTATCTATACACATTGAGAAGCTCAAATCTTTTATAAAAGCTCAAAGTGATACAATGAACAAAGAAGTTTCTATTTTGTACTAAGCTTCTATTAGAAAATGAAGACAATTAAGAATTTTTACAGTTTACTGTGGATAATATCATTAACTAACTTTCTTAAAAAATATTCTCTAAAAATTTATTTATTTTGGATCTTGAAAAAATTTGCATCCGTGAAATTAATGACTTGCCAAACTTTTGGTTGAATCTGCCTATATTACTCTTATTCATTGGGCTATATTCGGCTTTATAAGCATATATTAATATTATATGGCCCATGCTAAGTTTGAGCCCGAACTAACGTCAAAAATTATATTGATATTTAGAGTTTGTTTGACTTTAATTATAAGTTGGTCAAATTAATTTTTAAATAATGTTCAACCTTTATAAATATTTGGATATTTAAAAAACGATGTAGAAAGAGTTAAAGTTGACTTATAAAAAGTTAAAAATAGGTTACCCTACTTTTCATTTCTTAACTTAAAAAGTTATTTTTTATAAGCTACTTTTTTAAGTAAAGTCAAACAGACAAATATTAGGGGTATATGGCCTGTCTTGATTCTTCTCTTGTATTGCTTGTAGAAAGGTTTGGTAACAATATCCTCAACTAAAAGAAATTTAAAAAATGATAAAATTTTATCTACGAGATTAATAATATCTCAAGAAAGATTAAATTAATTAGTTATGGTGGTCAATTTAAAAAGAATTTAGTACAACTCCAGAAGAGATAAATTATAACTAAAATAATTACATTAATAAATTTTGCATTTCAAATAAAGATCAGTAAAATTTTATTAGATAAACTTAGGTTTAGGGCACGAGCTACCCTTCCTAATTAAAACTAGTACTACCACCATCAAATGATGTGACTTGTAATTGAGTGGTAAGTAGTCATTTATATATGAAGTCTTAGAAAGCAGCTTACCTCACTTTCCGGTTCAAATCCGGATCAACCAGGCCCCAAAGGTGGGTATCCAAGACCAAGTTACCAAAGAGAGAGAGAGAGAGAGAGAGAGAGAGGAAAAGAAAAAGAGTATTGCCTATGTCAAGATAAATATTTGGGCAGGGCTACAATTGGTAGTGCACATATAGGCAGAATAGTGGTATCTAACTGAAAAACTGTGTGATTTTGTAGATGTGAAAATGCGAATACTTAGTATTCTAGTGCTTGCAACCTGATAATATATTATGTATAAATATTTGTAGTATTAATTTCCTTCACCTCTAGCTCATACGTGAACATTCTCCATCAATGGAATCGTGCTGTATTGAGCAGTTTCTCAAGGGCAAGACCATTTTCATCACCGGTGTAACGGGCTACCTAGCAAAGAGTACTTTCTCTATGAATCTCTCTCCTTTAGGTTGCACTAATAGTGCTTTGTGAATAATAGTAGCATCTTGTAAATTCTTGTAGTTCTCACCGAGAAGATACTCAGAGTCCAACCAAATGTGAAGAAGCTCTACTTGCTAATAAGAGCTCCAGATTCAAATTCAGCTAAAAAACGCTTCAACGACGAGGTACGTACTACCAAACTGTATTCAAATTCAGAGTTCGTTGCTCATTAGGATTTAACTGCAGGTTCTGAAAACAGATCTTTTCGGAGTTCTGAGGGAGAAGTTGGGCACTAACCTACATGGCTTTATAGAAGACAAGGTTTTCCTTGTTCCTGGGGACATAGCTTGTGATAGTTTGGGGATAAATTCTGAGATGTGCCGAGAAATTGACATAATTGTAAACTCAGCTGCAACAACTAGATTTGATGAAAGGTAGATAGAGAATGATATTCTTTCTCCTAAATTAGCACAAAAAAGTTTATTCCATTATTTGTGCAGATATGATACTGCTATAGGTGTCAATGTATTGGGTGCCATGCATATCCTCAAATTCTCCAAGCAGTGTTCAAAACTAAGGATGCTTCTACATATAAGCACAGGTCAGCTCCACTATATATATATGTGTGTGTGTGTGCTCTTAACCAAATTTCATTATCATGTGACTTCTCTGAGTGTATTAACTTAAGCATAAAAACTGGTTCTTTTCAGCCTATGTTTGTGGGGAAAAGGAAGGATTGATACTAGAGAAGCCATTGAACTATGGTGAGACACTTAACGGGATCTCTAACTTAGACATACAAGTGGAGCAAGAGTTGGTAGAGGAGGCACTAAAGGACCTTCAAGTTAGGCATGCCACAGAAAAAGAAGTAACTTTAGCTATGAGAGTTCTTGGTATTGAGAGGTAAACATTTCATAAAATCAGCCCCCCTCATTGATACAAATATATGCATATCCTATTCTTTTATAGGATTCATTCAAGTACATATATATCCTTCAGGGCAACGTTACATGGTTGGCCAAACACATACACATTCACAAAGGCAATGGGAGAGATGCTCCTGGGAAACTTCAAGCAGGATCTTCAACTTATCATTCTACGGCCAACAATTATATTAAGCACCTACAAGGAGCCGTTCCCTGGATGGATTGAAGGATTGAGGTAATACTTATATACCATTTATTCACACATGGAAATTAAAGAAGAGTAATCAATAAACCAATAGAATCTACTTCTTCCTTCCCACAGAACCATTGACACGTTCATTGTTGGCTATGGTAAAGGAAAACAGAAAGTTGGAATGGGTGGCAGAGAAACCATTGCAGATGTGGTATGTGAGTCAGTCATATGTATATTTAGTGTATACCTTACATCATCTGTTGTAAATCAGTTAATTTATGTACGCTTCGAGTTCTCAAGTATTTACTACTACCTTAATGCCATCTTGCAATTTTGCCTAGATTCCAGCCGATATGGTTGTGAACTCAGTCATCGCAGCTATGGTAGCCCATCACAATCCATCTTCAAATACAGTTGTTTACCATATTAGCTCCTCTAGGAGCAATCAACTCAAACTTGATGATTTTATACGAATTGGCACTGATTACTTCAAGAAGAATCCATGGATTGACACAAGAGGAAAGACAGTCAAAGTGAAGAAATTCCATTTACTGGATAGCATGGATAGCCTTCACAAATACATGGCAATTCACTACATACCATCACTAAAGGTTAGCTTTTCACAGTAGTGTCTTCTTAAATAAGCTAGAAACTCATGATAAATATTAACTATCAAAGAAGGAAAGACCCTGATATGCAAGAGCAATGTATAGAAAAAGAATAAAGAGGTGCTTATGAATGTTGACATGCACTTCAGCATTAATGACCTACCACTAGCTAAGTTTAGAGATTTAACATGTTTCAGATATTAAACTGGGCAAACTTCATACTTTGCCAATATTTGCAAGGGCCGCTCACAAGCTTACAAAGAAGGATCAATCGTGCCATTCGACTAGCTGAACTCTACAGACCTTACGCATTCTTCAAAGGACGGTGAGTGTATTATTTGATGTCCCTTCCTTTCTTCCTCTTAATTTTATCTTCATAATGATTTAGACACCTCGATATTTGAACGAACATCTGTCAACCTTTTCATGTTTGATATACTACTGAAAAGTATTAATCAAACTAAAGCTGTTCCAAATTGATATTCTAACCGTTCATGCTGATTTTTACCAGTTTCGATGATACCAATGCTGAAATGCTGCGAGTGGCAACAAGGGAAAGTAATGCAGGTGATACTTTTGATTTTGATCCAAGAACCATTCACTGGGGAAAATATTTAACAGAAGCTCACATTCCAGGATTAGTGAAGCACATTTTCTAAGAAAGTAGAATTTATGTGAATAATGGAGGTGTCTACTTCCAAACAGCTTAAATTCCATTATGTGGTTTTTTATGTGGTTTTTTAAGTGACTACTACAGTTGGAGAAAATATTAGCAGTATTATATGGACAATAATTGTATATAATAATATCAAAGGACTACTTTTGTTGTTTCACATATGAGATTGATGACTACACACATACCAGCAATGTGAACTCAAAGATCAGTTTTTTTCTGGTACACAAGCTACTGCCTTTATAAAAAGAATCTAACTTTTATTTGATGACTCTTTGGTTTTTCTCAGCGTGGAAAATGGAAGCGAAAAATCGCTTCAATTAACTAGAAAACAACTATAGAAATTTTGTGGAATTGTTTCCAAGGATCTGATATTTATTTAGTATGCATTTGCCATTCACAAAAACAGCAAGTGTAGTCCAAATTGAAGAAACAGAATTCAAGAAGGACGAACCTTGATAGAGTGAGAATAAATGGATTTAATAGCAGATTTCATTGAAGCACCAGCAGAGTTAATAGCAGCTTCAATATACTTTTTGGCAGCAAAAGTAGCCACTTTCTCCATAGTCTTTCCCACATTTCTAGCTCTCTCAGCAACATTCACAAGGCTATCATGCTCAGATTAGCCATCTCATTCATTTGATACGATCAACCAAGCTAGCATGGAAGTCAATCAAGTTTCAAGTCCATTTACAAGGAACCAAGTTAAATAATTGAAAGTTTTTCAAGCTATAATGAAGAAGTGGACTGCATGGAGGATATTATATAAACCCCAATGGAAAAGTTACAATAATTGGGCTTGCAAAATACAAATGGATGAAGCCCAAGAGCCATGAAGTGGCCGGCCATTTCTCTCAAATACAATCAAAGTTGATTAATGAAAAGTTGTCCAATTCTACTCACTTTGCGAGATCCAATTTTGCTCACTTTGGGAATTTCAATTCTACACATTAAACAACTCTAATTTGATTCAATGTGGGAGAACAAGGGGCGGACTAGAAGCTTCCATTACTTATCCCAATTTTACTCAACTTTAATAAAGGAAAACTTGTCCAAATCCTACTACTTTTTGGATAAGAAGGGGCGGCCACTTTAGCTATAAATAGATGACTTTTCTTTCAATTAGACCTAGAGAGATTTTGATTAATACTGTGAGTCTTTGGCGAACTTAGCTTATAGTTATTATAGTTTTTAGTTCATAGCTTAGTTGAGTGATTAGAGGTGGATTCCTTTAATTGCTTTTTTATTTCAATTTAATCGAAAGTTCTTTCGTTTGAGGATTCACGTTTGTTCTTTGATTAATTGAATTGGTTTGTTGATCTTCTTCATTGGTTCAATTGGGAGGTGATGATATAAAGTCCCTTGTTGTCCATAAACCGACAAATCGTTTAAACTTCCGCATATCTTTTATTTTTGTTTCTTTCTCCCTCAAACTTGTGTTGTGATTCGTAACCCAGATCTCATCATTTGCAGTCGAATTACAATCCTTGGTTCATAAATAAATAAAAAATTCGTGATTTTCTGTTGAAGTATTGATACCCATAGAAAAATAAGTGGGTGGCTGAAATTTGGAGTGATTTAGAGGTTGTTTGCTCATAGTTGATTTTTGCACTATTACTTTGTCCCAAAGTTACTCAAAATTTGATTCACCCTTAACCTTCTATATCCTATACTACTTTGCTCAAGTCATTAAAAATTTGATCAACTTCTAGAACAAAAGGGGGTGGGCTGAAATTACTCCTATTTTTACTACAATTTGATCAACTTTTAGGCCTTCTAGAACAACCAGGAGGGGGGAGGCCAAGCTTAGACAAAGTCTACTCAATTATGGCCAACTTAAACCTTCTAGAACAATCTCTATCACTTGTTAATTCTTTTCTATATCACAAACCACTCTCTATTTTTTGTTTCAAATTTCATTCTCATTATTTATAAAAACTAGTTCTCAACTAGTAATTGATCTACTTGGTTGCTAGCTAGTTTTAGTGTTTATTTTTCAATTGTACTTTTATTTTGTGCTTTTATTTGTTTTTACATATTCGTAGTTAATTTTTGGCTCAAGCCCGTTTGCTATTTTAATTGTTCGGTTGTTCAAAGTCACAAAAATTCATTCTACCTCAAACTTAAAGACCTTGAGTTGAATTACTTAAAGTGAGTTTAGAAAAAATTTTAGGAAGAAGCCTTAGAGGTGAGGTGAGAGCCACATAAAGAGTGAACATGAGGCATTTTTCTACTAACTTTGTGTGCTTGTTTCGCAGACAACCATACCTCAACACTTAAGAAACCAAGAAGGGGAGAGTTCGGGCTCCATAATGGAGTTTCTTGTCAAACAATTACAACAAATCAATAAGAACATAGTGCAGTTGAATGTAGGGATGGTTGATTTGCCAGGGCGAGTTGGGAATATTAAAGAAGGGATGAGGAAAGGTAATAGAAGTGGAGGAGAGTCCTCTCACACTATTCATGATGAGGATCAAGGTAAGAATACCGAAACATCTCCCACCATCACACCGGATCAATTGAGGGAGCTGAATGAACGTCAAGGTAAAGCTCCACTCCAACAACCCACCCAATTCCCATTAAGTTATTCTCAACCTATAAGAGGGGGAATACCATATCCTCATAACCAACCACAAGCTCCACCACAAATAAATCTACATGCACTATTGCATGTACCACATCTACCTAACCTACAAAGGGTCAACCCACTTCAATATACCCCAAATACAGACCAACCCAATGCTAGCTATAATAACCCCATATTTGACTATCCGGATGAAGGGTATAGTTATGGTCCGTTTTCGAGAGACGACCTCTATGATAATCATCTTGAATACGGAAAAATAGGGGGAAAAGGAACGGTAGATGATCGTCAGTAGAATTATGGATGAGGGGTTAGAGGAGAAGGAAATTTGGGTAGAACA
>JBDJHY010000001.1:30056617-30066876 GCA_039654485.1 Withania somnifera | reverse complement strand
ATGAAGCATTTCTACAACACAGAAGGTGGAGGTGCTAACTTTGTGCAACCTGGTTACAACAAGGGCACTGCTTTGGGTGCTGAGATTATTGGAACCTTTGTTCTTGTTTACACTGTCTTCTCTGCGACTGACCCCAAGAGGAGTGCTCGCGATTCTCATGTCCCTGTAAGTACTAGATTTGGTTTATACAAGACTAATCTCGGATTTCTAAGTTACATATTCAACATTTAGACAACAAATGCCAGCCAAAATATAAAATCTTGAAAACCATATATTCTTGTGTGTGTCTGAAGTTGTTTCACATGCGGCATAGTGGTTCGCTCCCCCTGTTTTCTGTGTTTTTGGTTCTAGTAGACTGGAAACTAAGTAGTGGTGGTATTTTAGTAGTACAAAATCTTGAAAAGCTTATACCTTGTGTGTGTGTTTGAGTCTGATTATTTTTGTCACATTATGAATAATGGTGCAGTAGTATTCCTCCCCTTGTTTGCTTCAACTAGGTTGCGAAGATTTTTCAATACTAACATGAAGTATTTAATCTGGACATGAAGGTTTTGGCTCCTCTGCCAATTGGATTTGCTGTTTTCATGGTTCATTTGGCCACCATCCCCATTACTGGAACTGGTATCAACCCTGCTAGGAGTTTTGGAGCTGCTGTCATTTACAACAAGGACAAAATCTGGGATGACCAAGTAAGTTTTTAACTACGACTAATTTGGGAAGGATTTAACTTGTGATTTAGGAAGAATTTAAGTTTTATACACACGGTATAACATGTATGTTAATTGTTATTTCGGGAAATGTGGCAGTGGATCTTTTGGGTTGGACCAATGGTAGGAGCAATGGCAGCGGCTATATACCATCAGTTTGTATTGAGAGCAGGAGCTGTAAAAGCTTTGGGATCTTTCCGCAGCAACCCAACCAACTAAGCAAGAAACTCATAACCAAAGAAGAGAATTGCATTCACAAGTTCAAATTTTTCTTCTTTTTTTTTTTTTTTTTTTTTTTTTTTTTTTTTGTTTTGTTTTTTTGTGTATGAGGATTAATGTATGAACCTTTTTTGTTTGTTTGGTACAGCCTTGGATGATGTGTATTTATTTGGTAATGAGTAATGTTGGTTGGTAATCACTCTTTTCAAATTCTTCTCTCGTGTGAAATTTGAACCCCCACCCCCCAATTTCATGATATAATCACTTGAACCAACAAGCAGTAGAGTGGAGGGTAGAGCATGGCATACGATTAGAATTATTTAAGACCAAGAACTTGGTAAGATTAGAATCCTGAACCAGCTTAGCAGAATAATTAGATATAAAATGGAAGCTTGGTTGTGAGTGAAGAGGGCATAATTATATAAGAGCATATATACTTGACTACTTCAACGATTTTCTATCCACCAGTGGGCATCATTTAAAGAGGTTCTTTTTACCCAACTTTTATTGATCTTCGAGATCATTTTCCACATCCATGGTGCCGCGTGTCTCCTCAAGTTGCTGAGTCTGGAAAGGTCTGAAAAGTTATGACAGGGCTGGCATGACAAGTGCCTGCACTCTTCTTGACTTGAAGACAGACAATACAACTATGTGAAAGAAAAGCAAACAACGGTAACGAAAAGGTAAAGAAACACTTCAAAATTTGAGACACAGCCAACCAAAAGGTGTATGACTCTATTAAAATCAAATCAAAATCAATCAGAAAGGATATCTGAGTTTTTAGAGAGGATCACTTGTTAGAAAAAATTGAATGAAGTATTTATTAATTAAAAATAGGATCAATACATAAACTTGGTTCAAATTTTATTTCAAATAATTGTTCCCATTTAATTATATACAAAAAGATTAAATGTGAATCACATATTCTGAATTATAAAGTACTTTAAGCAGACTTTATAACATAACAAGAAAAAATAAATCATATTTGTATATATTCATAACCTTTGGCGACAGACTTTACTGGTAATTTTTGTTATTTTTTAAAGCAATTTAGTTAATATAGTTTTTTCACTTTATTTGAGAACCAATGTGGTCATAAAAAATATAACTTTTTCAACTTGAATAATTAAATTTATATTTTAAAATGACTTATAGGAAAAGGGTACATAACTTCCAAGTGTTATTAAATTACAGACTTAATAATAGGGGTTATGGACATAGAAGCATGAGTACTATGATTAATCTTAATATTAGGTGCTTGCCATTGATTTTAAATATTTTTTATTTTATTTAAAATTTATCGAGTTGAAGTTAAAAATCGTTAGATGTATCTAAATTTGAAATATAACTTCCAAGTTAAAGAAATTATATTTTCATGGCCAAATTAATTTTCATATATAGTGAAAAATTATTACAAAAAAAGGTGAATAATTGTTATGATAATAACAATTACCATTTTACTTTACTAAATTAATTTTATTTTAGAATTTTAATTGAACTACTCATACTTTATAAAGTTATTTAATAATGAAAATAATATTGAAATAAAATAATATTTTTTAAAGATTCTTTTTTTATGATAGAACAAATGAAATAAAATTGAGAGAATAATAGAATTGATTTCAAAATAGGAAAAAGAGGGAAGAGAAAGTTGAAAGAGGAAGAAAAGTGGAAATGGAAGAGAATAAGGAAAAGTTATGGTGAGTTGATGTGATGGGCCCTAGAGGCCATTATAATGCAATTAAGAAATACTCACACAACTATTACGGTATGCCTCTGCCATAATAAAAATTTTCAAGAAATATGTACTTTTATTTATTCACCTTCAAATCTGCACGACTCTTCAAGAAAATAATTATTATGAATATTTTACTATAATGATCATATTAAATAATATGTGATAAGTCTCAAAAAACCTTACCAAGATGCTAACGTAGGGGTGCTTCGTCTATTGTATGCAAATCACGATCGTTCCCTGCAAAACAAAGTCTAGGGTGGTCCCCGGGGTCGTTCTCCGATACTTAAGTCAGTAAATAAGCAATGAGAGAATTCCAAGGATGTATAGTGAGTAGTATTTAGAGCATACCTATTCTCCTGGCCTTACCTGAGCTTTTATAGAGGCTTTGGTACCCAATAAGGAGAGGAGTTAACCTTTACGTAATTTCTGGGATTGATAATTATGGCAATCCTAATCCTATCATAACTCTCCCCTGTATTCAGGGCAGTACCTTCCATATATAACTCTTCTTCATTTAGGAGTCTTTAATTGCAGTGAATGCCAATTATTAACATTATTGTTATTTATGTGGGCCCACTCTCATCAGGCCCACATTATTTAGGTGAGTCAATGTGTCCTTTTAGCCACACTCCTACATAAAGCAAGCTCTCACTTCATCCCTCTACATTAATACAATAAGTGACATTCTCATCAATCTCATATTTTCCAATCTAAACCCTTTCAAATTTATATTTTTGAAAATTTAGGGCCTTATACGAAGGCCCAAGATATCGATGGATTATTGCTGTCCAATGGACGAAGACAAAAGCGCAAGGATTCTGAAGAAAGCATATCGGTGCCATTCATTTCAAGATTGAGCTGGCCCAACTGATTTAATCGAAGTAACCAAAAATAAAAAACTTAGATTATTGAACATGACGAAGTACATCTGTCATATATTTATCATTATCAAACAAAAACCCTTTGATTCCTCAAATCTCCCAACCCCAAGATAACTCCCACTTTTTTTACTCTCTCTATCTCTTTTTTTTTAAGCCATGTCTGAGGTACATGACCACTTATATTTCATAGCTTCTTATTCAAATCAAATCTTGTTTGCTCTGTTGAATAAAGATTGGATTTTTGATATTTGGGCTTTTGAGATTTTAGTTGGTGTCTGGGAATTGGTTCTATTTTTGTTAAAAATTGGATTGTTCAATTTGGGGTTTTGGGATTTTTAGTGGGTATGTGGGGATTGTTTTGTTTTTTGTAAAAAATCTGGTTTCTTGATATATTGCTTGTATTTTAGCTTTCTGGATTTTAGATTCATATGTTTTGTGTTTTTTCAGGGAGAGAAGGTTTTGCCAACTGCTTCAAAAGGTATATTTTGTGGCTATTGTGGTTGATTGATGTAATATTGAATGTGTAATGTGCATATTTGTATGTGGATTTAGTATAGTATGGACTTTAACATTAAAAAGAGATTCTTGAATTATGAGGTTCATGAGGATAATTGTTGACTTCGTGTGGCTGGAAGTGGAATTATTACATTGACATGAGCTGTTTTAGTTATTCAGTCGAATTAGCTTGTGTTGGAAATGGTGGTTATAGTGATTATAAAAGCACTATGATTAGAATTTTCTGAATTGACAAGCAATCGTGTGAAAAGTTAGGTCTATTTAGATGCTGTAGAATCAAGTAAAAAGTGTGCTACTTATAATTGATTAGAAGGCGCATTGAGAAAGTGAGTTCATATTTCAAAAACTTGGTTTCAACAATATCACCCTCATAATTGGTGTGTATGATGTTTGCTTTTAATTAGTTAATTGGTGCATGTGACTTGTCAAAAAACGTGAGTATGGCCAGATATCATTCATGCTTGTAATTGAGCAACACCGCAGTCCAAACTGGTTGAAGTTGACTATAATATGCATGTGTGCACTTTCATGTATCTGTTGGCCAGGATGCCAGACATAATACTTGTAGTTGTCTTAGTGTCGGTTCATTTTAAAATTTGATATCATTTTTGCATGCTGTCTATCGTTTTTTTGGCACATTTTATCTGGATTTTGTGTATTTACATTTTTCTTATGACTTGGAATTATCACATTACTGGTATTTCGAGCTTTACAGCTTGGTGTACCTCCTACCAAAGATGAAATTTAACAGCATCATAGAAAGTTGCCTTGATTGTGAGTTCTTTCTGTTTGAAAAAGAAATTGGTATATGGAACACTCGGTTTGCAGAAAGTTCAATTTTTTTTTCAGATGAGAAGTCTGGTGCAGCTGAGAACAAAAAATCTTCCGAGTCTTCCTCCACAGAAGCACCATCAGGAGCGGGGAGAACAGTCTCTCCTGCTGCAGCAGGAGCTGGGATCCCAAATCCCTTTGATTTCTCAGCCATGTCTGGACTACTTAATGTATACACAAATTTCTATGCTGAATAAAAGTTTTGTTGTGTTTCAAATATTTTAAATAGTAAAAATAATTACATATTTAATGTCGTTTTGGTTGAATACATGGTGTTGGAGATGTGAAAGTTCAAATGGCTTATAACTAACTTGACATAAAAAAAAAGCTCCAGCAATTGGTGATAGCATATTAAAATTATATCTTCGTAAAGTCAATTTACCATCAACTTGCAACCAACAATACTTTTAATTTGCTGCTTTTCTTGCAATCTATTAAAATTGTTCTGTGGGTGGTGTAGGACCCAAGCATCAAAGAACTAGCAGAGCAGATAGCAAAAGAGCCTGCATTTAATCAGATGGCAGAGCAGCTTCAGAAGACCTTTCAAGGTGCGGCAGCGGAAGAAAGTGTCCCCAACTTTGATAGCCAACAATACTACTCCACAATGCAACAAGTTATGCAAAATCCTCAGTTTATGACCATGGCTGAGCGACTTGGTAATGCATTGATGCAGGTATATTTTTGCCTCATGTTTTATTAGCCACTGGATATCTTATTGAGAAATGATTCTTCTTTTGAGTGATTGCTACATGATTTCTTTACTTTATTTTTAACTTCAGGATCCATCCATGTCTGGCATGCTTGAGAGTTTGTCAAACCCTGCTCAGAAGGAGCAACTTGAAGAACGTATGGGACGCATCAAGGAAGACCCGTCACTGAAACCAATCTTGGAAGAGATAGAAAGCGGAGGACCGGCTGCAATGATGAGGTCATATATCCTACTTGTTCTTATTTGGGTTGCATTAGCTATTCTCTCCTCACTTCTTGTCAAACAGAACTTTAATGATATCTTATACTTTATTAAGCATAGCACTTCACTAGCTAATTTAAATGAATCTATCCATCATTCCAACCTTTTGCTGGAATGTATTCAATACTTTTTCCTTGTCATATTTTAACTTATAAAATGAACAGACTGCCACGATTGCTAAGGACCTCTTGGTTTTGCTGAACAAAAGTAACTATTCAATAGTAATTTTTAAAAAGTCAAACATCATTAACTTTTAAGTTAAAAAATGAAAAGTAGGAGGGTATTTACTTTTAACTTTCTAAAAGTCAATTTTAACTTTTAAGTTATTATTAAAATATCCAAACATTTTGAGGGCTGAAAACTACTTAAAGGTTTGACCAACTTTAAAGCTAAGCCAAAAACCATCTAAGTTTGCAGGAAAGCTTTTCATCTGCAACATAAGGTGATACAATGAACATGTAATAATTTAATGTGCTAATCTTCTGTTCCATCCTACTATTTTATAACATTTTGGTTTTATGGCATTCATAGCACTCTATGTGCACTATAGGCACTTCTTATTTGCAATTTTACTATACTTCTATACATTTGGATAAGTAAATCACATAAATAACTGTAGCTTTACTGAATCTTATGCTCTTTACTTTGGTCCTTGATCTTTACTATCTGTAGCTATTTTTTGTTTTGTACTATACAACTGTAATGGTTGATTTTTCTCCTTCCCCTTTTCAGGTATTGGAATGATCAAGATGTTCTGAAGAAGATTGGTGAAGCGATGGGTTTTGCTGCTGCAGGAGTGGGTGCTACCTCTTCCGAGATACCTGGGGCAGATGAAACAGATGAGGCAAATGAAGATGAATCTATTGTTCATCAGTGTGCTAGTGTTGGTGATGCAGAGGTGCTTTTTAAAATTCAATTTCCTTTTGCTCTTGGGGATTAAACGTAGGGACGTGGTAGATTTATTTTGTATTTTTGTTCAGAAACCTTTTGCTTTCTTGTCTGAAATACCCTGCTGTCAACTTCGTGCATGCAAGATGAGTTCCTGGAATACACTATATTCCCTTTGATGTGAACATTATTAGTACACTTTGGTGAATATCACATTGCTTTATTTTTCTCTTTGCTTTTATTATGAACGATCCCATTCACTCTTTCTTATATCAGCTAGTAATTTTGTATCAATATGCCTATGTTTTCCTTGTCCTTGAAATTGAATTGTACCTATAATCACATTAGTGACTGCAAAATTGTCCATCTAAATACTTAATTGCTTCAATTTGAATTTTAGGGCTTGAAGGCTGCACTAGCAGCTGGTGCCGACAAAGATGAAGAAGATTCGGAAGGAAGGACAGCATTGCATTTTGCTTGTGGATACGGCGAGGTAATAAGTTGATTGATATGATCTTCATCTAGGACATTCAGTGGAAGACAAATATGTTTCAGTTTGCCACTTTATATTTTTCCAGCTTTCTAGGTGATCCTATTTGACTTTCTTATGGATCTATTGAAGCTCCCTTCAGAGGAATTAATTCTTTCTAAAAGCACTAATTACTTTTCCATCAGAATTTGTGTTCTTTGGAACACTTTTATAGTTTACTTTTATGGTTTAATTCGGACAATTTTTATTATTCCGAAAGCTTCCATATACCCTGATGAAATCCAACCTCAAACATACCTTTTCACTTTTATGGTACTTTTCGGCTTGTTAAGCCTTCAACAATTTAGTCTGAACCGAAGCAGTTTTGCCAATTTAGATGTTTAGCTTTAGTGGGGTGTGTAGCCACACTTGATGGCATGGGTTTGGAATGGAGTTATATACATTGTTTCTTTCTTTTTAATAATCGTGGTTTCCGGATCAACTTTTGCTCAGCTTGACTAATTTCACGGGATATTTGTCACCTCCCACCGGCAACAGATACCAGGTAATTCTGTCCACCAAAGCCAGGACAGAGTGGAAGGGATCATTCATCTCTAATCGATTACGTTTTTCATATGATCTCCTGGATTTGAACTCGAGACCTCATGTTCTCGCCCCACTTCATAGACCACTAGGCCACGCCTTGGGTGCGATACATTGTTTCTTTTCCTTATATAACTGTTTTGGTAAGTGCTCTTTTTTGCTTCAGATTCAAAGTGTGGAAAGCATTATATTCCTTCTCGAGTTACTTTTAGCTATATCGTTTTTACCAGCACTCATCAATCAGGAAAAAGAATATGAAAAAAAAATTCAACATCCACATAAAAGGAAGTTTTCACATTGTTTAGATAGGAGGTTTAAGGTTGATTACATGTTATTTGAGAGTATATTACAGTTGATCAAGTTTCTTTTAAGAGTTAAAAGTGGTATATTCTATTTCAGGTGAAGTGTGCTCAGATCCTTGTTGAAGCTGGGGCGAAGGTTGATGCATTGGACAAGAACAAGAATACTGCTCTTCACTATGCTGCCGGATATGGTAGGAAGGAGTGTGTAGCACTGCTGCTAGAGAATGGAGCCGCCGTGTATGTTTTACTTTTCTACTATCCTGCTGATATTGTTTTAGCCTCACGTCTAATTATTCTTTATTTTCTGGTCCGGGCTACAAGATTTGATGAAACAAAGTATCCCTAACATGTGCAGATCGAAGTGAAAGCTTTAGTTTTGTTTGTGCAGAACTCTTCAAAACTTGGACGGAAAGACGCCCATTGATGTTGCCAAACTCAACAACCAGCAGGATGTCCTAAAGCTGCTTGAGAAGGATGCATTTCTGTGAACTGGCATGGATGGATGTTGGGTCATGTACAATGGGATGTCACAGAGTGTGATTTCTTTGCCAGTGTATAATTTATTGTTTTTCTAAGATTGCTTGCCCTTTCAAAGAATTTCCTCTGGATGTTTTCTATTTGTAAACATCTTTGCTATCATGTTAAATTAACCGTCAACAATATTTATATTTTTCAAACTGATATAGTTTACCGGCAAGATGTCGTACACATTTCCATCAAACTCCATTTGTTTGGCTGGTGTAAAGAGAGAAATCTTCACCAGCCAAGAAGCTAAAACTAGTGGTTATCCAATTGAATGGCGAAGCGCATCTGGCTTGCTTAACTACTAACCCTTTCTTTTTGGTGATAGAAATCTGTCATATATAGAGCGACATCATTGATAGGAATAACACAAATACGTTGAAATTATAGTAACAACGCAAATAAATATGTTTTTCATAAACTCGAAGATTCAATAGTATACTTATATTTAAGGTTTGAAATCAATGATCAGTTCCAACTCTAGATTTTATATTATATTATATTATATTATATTATATTATATTATATTATATTATTTTTATAGATATTATATTTAAAAAAAAAATAAAAACCACAAAACTTGCATATCAACCACTCAATTTTTCTCGATATTTCTTATTTCTTGCTCGTTTTTCAATAATTTTTTTTCAATCCACCAAAAAGTAATGCCAGGTTGTTGATATAATCTCCATTTCAACCACGGTTATTCACGTTTTCACTAAATTTGTTCCTCTATAATTGTCCATTCATCTTTCAAATCACTCCGCTTCTTCGAAAGAGATTCCAACTTCATTAGATACATTCCAGTACTGTGTATTGTAAAATTAATTATCAATGCCAGTAGTTGGTGCTTGTAAATAAAGCAACCCGTTCTAATTTTTTATTTTTGTACCAAAATCTCGTCAGTCATCGATCGTGTATAAACTACAGCTATAGTCTACACATCATCCAATTATAGACCACTACTTTAATTTAGTCATAGATCATCTCGTCTATAATATTTACAACAAAATATGTTATTATTAGTGGTGAATTCATCAGTCAATGGGAGGACACTCCTAAACGTTGGAAATGGAAATATGTGAATAAAAATACAGTGTCCACAGCGCTTCGTCGCAATGATTCATATAACGACATAATTGCACATATAAGTAAAAGTGCGGACCTATATTGAGATCCAAGCAACTTGATCATTAGTTACGTGATGGATGAGAGGAAGAATAAAGATTAATTATGCATAAAGAATGAAAGGCACGTGAAATTCTATATGCTTGATGTTGCTCCAAATGGTTTTAGACATATTTTTGAGAATTAATGTTGTTGAAGGTATTGAAAAAAAAGTTTTGACATCAGCTTCACTCCCATCCCAACCTCACACCAGTCAAATGTTGATGATGTTGGAGAATTTTAGAGTACGCAACACACTAGAAGGGGGGGGGGTTGAATAGTGTGTAGGAATTTCGAAACTTTTTGTGGAATATGTGAGGCTATGAAGAAAGCTGTAAAATAAATCAACACAAGGATTTATAGTGGTTTGGCCTTGCCTACCTCCACTACCTAAGTTCACCAACTTAGGATTTTCCACTAACACAATTCACTTTCTAGTTCAGTGA
>JBDJHY010000001.1:29995150-30014668 GCA_039654485.1 Withania somnifera | reverse complement strand
TCCATGCTGGGTATTCATCCTCCAAACACCTCTGTATATTGAACCATCACATCCACTAAATACCCCAAAACCATGGAGGTAACCTCCAGAGAATTCACCCTCATATGAAGCTCCAGAAGGCCAAACAAACCGTCCTTCTCCAGTCATTTTTCCTTCTTCCCAACAACCATCATAAACAGATCCATCTGACCAAGTGTATTTACCTTTTCTATGAGGAAGCATCCCCTGGAAACTACCCACATAAGCATCTCCATTTGAGAAGACCTTTTCAGTGATGCTGCATATAGAATTAAGAAATTAAGTATTTAATAAAAAGCTATGTGGGAGGCACACAAAAAGAACCAGCATTTGCTTATGCATGGACGAATTAAGGGCTTCAATGTGAAAGTACCTTCCTCTATCCTCCATGGCAGTTAGCCCGACTTGTTCAAAGTTCCTTAGTGATAGTCAACGAACCCATCAAAGGTGCCTTTCTGTAAGTGGAATAATCTGGTGAGCAACTTCAATGATTCTCATACCTCGTTAAACACATTGTCATGCAATGACAAGAACAATAGCATAAAAAACATCGACTTTGAGAAGCAAAAGGTGCACCTGCCCCCCCTAGTCACTTTACAGATCTAGTTGATAGCACTTGTTATTCAGTTAAATAATCATTACTTTGGTTCTTTTTTAAAAAAAGCACACTAATGTGTAATAGAAGTTCTCTGATGAGTAAAATTAAAGAATATATGTGCTAGTGTCACGACCCGAAAATTGAGTTGTGATGGCATCTACATCCCACCTGTAGACAAGTCTAACCCTAGCCCAGAGCGTTAAGCAATGGAAAAAGCACCAAGTGCCAAGAGAAAAGAAAAGAAAGATCAAGAGAAGAAATAGAAGAAGAATACCTAAATACATACAAAAAAACAACTCCGGCAGAACATGAAATCGTGGTTGTAGAGCATCTACATACAGAATAGTACAAAAATACAACTCACAATGGGGGAAAACTACAAAATAGCCATCCTGGACCAAAACTGGGACAACTCTGTACAGAAGGAGAACTGATAAGCAAGAACATCAACTGCTCACCGTATCTCCGAACAGCTCCGACCTATCCCTCACGGTCTCGCTCTCCTTGCTGGCCCGTACTAGGACCTTCATCACAAAAGATGCAGAAGTGCAATGCGAGTACCGAAGCAACGGGTACCCAGTAGGCATCAGGCCTACCGGATAAAAGTAAGCATAAACAATGTAAAAGCGATCATAAGCAAATATGGCAATAACATGCAATTAGCAGATAGAGACGGGGTAATCATGGTAATAACAAATAAGTATGGGAAAGGCCAGCTGTCAGTGTATGAACACAGTGGATCTGAGTCACAGAGAAACCATGAACAATGTGACACGTACCTAGAGCTCCAACATAACCACCACAAAGAAGGATCATAAAAGTGAGTACAAGCCAAGTAATAGAATAATTTATCGGCAAGTAAGTAAGGCAAATAACCACAACAAGCCTAGCTAGTAGCAAAACAAACCAGCATATAAGTAACCCAACGGACCCCCCCCCATAAGCCCGAAAAGTACAAACACGAGCGAAGAATACAATGCAAGGGGTGATGTGAAAAGCAAATAACTACCCGTACGCACCCTCCCCGACACGTGGTCACAGCAAGAAGGACCCACAGGAGAACTATCCGTATACCACTACTCCGCTTGTATGCCCCTCCCCCAGATTGCACAACATACCCGGCATAGCGACCTGGGTCTGAAGGCCCGTGGAAGGATTCAATCTCACACACAAAATCTTCGTAAATAACCCGCTAGGGCATAATCATCAAGGAAAAAATGTCAAAACCTGGGTTTAGCCCGTATATCATATCTCAGTGAAAAACACAAATTCAGTCATGTAGGCAAAATCCAAGTCTCATTAAAATCCAATTGTCGCCACATAGGCAATATCCAGAAATCACCGCGGTAATGAGAAAATAGCTCCTTACTGCTCATAAGCGCATTCGTGAAAAATATAAGTATAATAAATAAGAAATCACTTTCCGATTATCATACTGCCAAAACCCCAATTACCTTTTAAAACATCAATGCATGCTCGCAACATAGAACAAATCAGAAGTCTAGATCGACTCTAAAGTCACCAACTGAGATCTAGAGAATAGCTACTAAGCTCTAACCATCAGTATAATCCCCTCCCAACCTCAACTACATTCCAAAAATGGCGTGAAACACACGGCAAGGGCCTCGTAGCCCTAGAGAGATATAAAAAATGAAAGGGCCAACAAGAAAGGTCGTGGACCAAAATAACAACTGTAACGGGGCTCCAAATTAGTAACACAGTCCCGAGTTGGCAATTTACCAAGGATGTCCAAATGAGAAGCCGAAGCCCAAACTTCGCAAAATATTTCGAACCAGCTCAAAACTTAATTCTCATCCACAATGATTAGATGGATCACTCTCTTCCTCTAAACATCAATCTACAAGTATAGCCAATAAAAACGCAGTAATAAAATGTTGAACACATGCTCAGTCATCTATGAAATATCTTAAATACTTGGTGAGCATCGAGCTCGCAAAGCCCTCAAATCAATGGTGTCCCTCCACCACCTTCCTTTCTATGTTACTATAACATCGCACGACACTCTTACGAGGTCAAACATTACTTTCCAAGAATAATAAGTATAAAAATAGCTAGATAAATTTACCTTAAAATATTACTCTTTTCTACTTTTACAAAAATATGAACAATTATGTACGTTTTCTGCTCAATATACACAATTAGAATCATGAGCTAGGTTGTAATTAAGATCTATAACTGATATCTAGTTGCCATTGTAGAAGATCAAAACCAGTCTGATGTTAGTAGCAGCATCTTGGTGCTTCTCTCCAATTTCCCAAATGTCCAAACCTGGTGTAGGGAGATATCAGATGTAGAATCCATAATTAGGCTAAAGTAATAATAGGGATGAACCGACTTGGAATTATTCTACACTTATCCAAAAAGATTTTATGTTGTAGAGAAAACTTAGGTGAAGTTCATTATGAATTACTACCATTCTTATTTTTCATATATTCGTATCTATACTACTAAAACATATGACTTAAAAGGCTCACTGTATACGTGTACTTTTCTCTATTTTTAACTAAAGTTTATACTAATACTATATATGAATATGCTCTCACTATCAACAATTTATAGCATGTTCTTTATGGAACGACACACCCCAGACAATTAACATAGACCGAGACTTTCACCTTTCGAATACCGTCTCATGAATTATTTATAAAATTTAACTAAAACATACACATAGTCTATAACGGAGATGAAAGACAAACCTTAATATGTCTAGAATAATTATAATAACTTAAATCCTTCCTTTTGCAATGTCTACTCTCAAATCCAAGCTTTATAATGTCCTATAAGATAATTGAATATGAGAATATTATTTCAAAAGGCTATTTCATAAACACTGACAATGTCATAAGAAAACTTAAAATATATATATTTTTTATTTTTACTAAAGTAGACTAAAGTACGCTTTCCGGAGCTAACAGAAATGTCGGAATTTGATTTCGAGCACGCTTTCAAGAAATTTATTCTCGAACGGCAGACCCAGCAAGGCCAGTTTAGGCCTCACTTCAGCCGACCGATCAAGGCCAGTTTAGCTAGAACAGCCAGCCGCCAGGGGTTCAGGGTCGTGGTGGCCAGAGTGGTTCCTTTAATGGTTCGGGTAGGGGCAGGGCCCCTCAGGGTTGTTATGAGTATGGCGAGTGGGGCCACTATGCCAGCCATTCAGCCAGCAACTCAGGCCGCTGAGCCATTATAGACAGTAAAGCCACCGGTTAGAGGTGGTCAACTAGGCACACGAGGAGCACACGGTAGGGGCCATAGGGGCATACGAGGGGGCCGAGGAGGAGATCAGCAAGGTAGTTATCGTCGTCAGACTCAGTTATATGCCATACTTGAAAGGGCACAGGCCGACGATTCCGATGCTATGATTACCGGTAGGTTATTTGTTTGTCGTCAGCCTGCTTTGACATTATTTGACCTTTGTTCTACCTATTCTTATATGTCTTATCTACTTTTCTTCTCATTTAGGTATGACCTGTGAGCCTTTATCAGTGCCATGAGTATGGCTACTCTCGTAGGCGAGCCCTTAGTGGTGGATCGTGTTTGCAGATCTTGTGTCGTAACCATGCGGGAGTTGGACCCTCAGGCTGATCTTAAGGCACTTTATATGACTGATTTTGATGTGATACTGAGCATGGATTGGTTATCCCCTCATCATGCGATTCTGAATTGCTATTCTAAGACCGTTACCTTATCCGTACCTGACATACCCCCGATAGTGTGGCAGGGTCCTACAAGCCATTCCTCAGCGTCAGTTATTTCTTGTATTCAGACTCGTAGGCTCGCAGCCAAGGGTTGTCTTACTTATCTTGCTTATGTTCGTGATGTGAGTGTTGATCCCCCTTCCTCTAAGTCTGTGTCTATTGTTTGTAAGTTTATCGATGTCTTTCCTGCTGATTTGTCTGACCTCCCACCCGAGAGAGATATTCACTTTGCCATTGAGGTTGAGCTGGGCACCAGGACCATTTCTATAACTCCGTATCGTATAGGTCCAGCTGAACTCAGGGAGCTCAGTGTGCAGGACTTGCTTTCCAAGGGGTTTATTTGTCCTAGTGTATCGCCTTGGGGTGCTATTTGCTATTTGTGAAGAAAAAATATTGCACCATACGTATGTATATCGATTACAAGCATCTTAATGGAGTCACTGTGAAGAACAAGTATCCTATGCCACATATTGATGATTTATATTTGACCATCTTTCGGGTTCTTCTATCTTTTCTAAGATTGATTTAAGATTTGGTTACCATTAATTGATGATTAGGGAGGAGGACATCCCTAAGACAACATTTAGGACATGTCATGGTCATTATGAGTTCCCTGTAATGTCTTCTGGGTTGACTAATTCCCTTACAACTTTTGCGGATTCAATTAATCGTGTGGTTAGACCCTATCTTGAATCTTTCGTGATTGTTTTCACTGATGACATTTTGGTATATTCACAAAGTAGAGAGGACCACGAAAGGCACTTACAGATTGTTCTTCAGGCTTTGAGAGGCCATCGACTCTATTCCTAGTTCTAAAAGTGTGAGTTTCGGCTCGAGTAAGTTTCATTTCTTGGAAATGTGGTGTTTCAAGATGGTATTATGGTGGACACAACTGAGGTTGCAACTATTCATGATTGGCCGAGACCAACTACTCCTACCGAGGTTCGTAGTTTTATTAGGATTATTGGATATTGACCAGGTTGACTAGGAAAGAGGTTCCTTCCTAGTGGTTTGATGAGTTTGAGGCTTGTTTTAAAAGTCTTAAGACTATCTTGACATCTTTTCTTATTTTGACTTTACCAGTTGAGGGTTAGAGTTTTTCAGTGTATTGTGATGCTTCTAGTATTGGTTTTGGTTGTGTATTGATGCAGTAGGGTCATGTTATTCCTGACGCTTCTATACAATTAAAGATTCATGAGTGTAACTACCCCACTCATGACTTGAAGTTGGCGGTGGTAGTTTTGGAACTTATGATTTGGCGCCACTACTTATATGGAGTTCATTGTGAGATTTTCATGACCATTGTAGTATTTAGTACATTAATGATGTGACGACATTTGTCACATATTAAACTTAAAACTATGAATAAATGTATATTCTTGAATAACTTTTATGTGATTTGCTGTGTTTTCAAGGTAAAGTTTAAGTTTGGAACTTTGGAGAAATTTCAGAAGAAAACTAATCTTGAACGACAAAACAGACGTCTCTTCCATCCTTGGACGACTGCTCTTGCTCCATTCGCTTAATCTAGAGATTTATACTTGTTAGAAACTGTATTCTTACTCTTCTTTGTATTTCCCGCCCAAGCTATATCGTCCAAGGGAATTTCAATTGTTTATGAGCCTAAGTCTTCATCCAGAAATCGACGGTTCCTTTGGTCTTTTATGAACCATCCGAAGTTGTCGTCTAAGTTGATGATCAAGATGAAATAGAGGATTGGACGAACCGTCCAACTTTGGATGGCTCACCCAACTTGGTGCTACCTGAAGGAGAATAAAATGTATAGAGGATTTAACAGATGGAAGGATGGAAGAACTGTTTGAGCTCAGACGATTCAATCAAGGAGCCACCCAAGCCTGAGCAGAAAATGTTTCAAGTTTCGAATATTAAACTTGTACCTCTGCACTCTAAATAGTTGTATTAAGTTATTTTATTGATATAATTCAGAAGATAGTTTTTATCATAGTTCATATCATTTTTATTGAGAGAGTTTTGTACACTTTATTCTTTTTACTACTACATCAATTGTGAGAGTTTTATAATCATATATTATAATAGATCATCAGTTTGAAGAGTATTTCATTGGTATGACTTCTGTTGAATATTCTGTTTACTTTCGTGCAAATACAATCATGAGCAGCTAAATTCCTAACTCCACGGTTGTCCGATCCATGGGTAAAACAAATCTAGGTTTATAATTCTAACATAAGCTTTACAATTTAATAAGTGTATCTTAATAAGTGTATTAACACATAAGCTTTACAATTTAACTTATTTTTGGTAGTTGAAAACATTAAAACATGACTAGGGTTAGTTAGTATTACCCATATGATTAAACCTAGGAGTTGAGATTATAATAACAAATTTCGGGTGTTAACCCTCTTATAATGGTTATCATTGTAACTAGGGTAATTATCTTGAAGTTATTTTGATAGAAATACTACACTCTTTTACAGCCTGAGAAGGTGTAAAAGATATTTATCTAGGATCAAAGGTTGAAAAACATATAGATGAATACACTATTGCTATAAATGACTATATACTTATGAATTTTTGTAAGACGATTAACGTTTATAATTCGAAGATTTGTCGAAACCATGGTGAGCATAATCTTAGGTTTTCCTCATTACTTGAAATCCATTACAACATATGTCAATTGATAGTTGAATTCTATAGCAAAGTGTTATCATTTTAACAAACAATCCCCCTTATTTACTTTTATGTCTTTTAGAAATAACTGACTAATTGATTAAATATGTTCATTAGACCTGAATCTGAACCATATTCCCTATGGGATTAACCCAACCTTGTTGAGTTCTATATTTTATCAACAACCATTTCATGCTTTGTCTAGGGGTGTAATTTAAGCATTATAATATTTTAATGCTGTTGCCGGGGAATATGGTCATCAGTTAAGATCTAGTGTTAACATTTTTCATTTAGTTTATTTCTAGTTTTTACTTTTATTTATTGTTTTTGTCTGCTACAGAGGGTCAAATAATTTATGCCAAATGATTGAAGCTCGGGTATACCACTATTGCCATTCGATGTAGAGATTTCTAGAACAATGAATAGGAAAAATGACGCATCACTATTGGAGCCTAAACAACTACATCTAAATGAGCCACCCTGACGTAGCCATCCAGTTGTACCTCATAGACCTCAACCTGTGAGGAATAATGAGGTGTACAACAATGATGATGATGTGGAACTCAATGTAGTCGGTGCTACAGGACCGATAATTTTACCTCTTCTAGCACCGGGTAGCAAGTTCAACATCACCAGCACTATGATCCAACTTTTAATTATGAAGGGGCTATTCACAAGGGTAGCAGGTAAAGTCCTCAACCTTCACTTAAAGTACTTGACTTCCATCTCTAAATCTTACAACCTGCCGAGAGTGAGTTAGAACTCTATTCACCTGAGGCTATTTCCATTATCTTTATGTGGAGAGGCCACGATGTGATTAGATGATTTTCCATCAAACTCTATAACTCATTGGGGAAAGCTGAAAGAGGATTTCCTAGAAAGGTTCTTTCCTCCCTCAAAGATGTTGGTACTTCAGGATAAAATTAACAACTTCAGGCAGAAGAATGATAAAAGTACTGCACGTGGTTTGGTTGAGGTTTAATAAGAAGATCAAACAATGCCCTACTCATAGGTTGGGAGATCATTATTTGAAGAAGACATTCTACAGATCCCTAAATGCACCTTCAAAGTTAGCCGCATATGGTATAAATGGAGGATCATATATGTCTAGATCATATGCCCAAGTGTCACAGACCCTTCATAAAGTGACCAAGAATAACCGAGGATGGCATAGTAGAGAAGAAGAGGTGTCTGGTGGTGCAAAAGTGGATACTATGTTGGCGGTGCAATGCTGAAGAGAAGAAGAGTGGTTTCAAGACATGGCCCACCTAAAGTCCCAGATAGACCATATATCTAAGAAACTACAAGATAGAGGCTATGAGAAAGTGAGAGCCTTTGTTGCTTGTGGTAAAAGAAGATATGACGGTAATGAATCAAACTCCGAAGAGGAGGCAAAATATTTACAGAACCAAAGGGGTTTTCCAACGGAACCCAAGGTAGGAAATATAATAGAGATTACTTCAAAGCCAAGAGAGAGTAGCATGATAGGGAGTAGAATAATTAGAGGAATAAGGATGCATACAATAAGAACAGGAATGTGTATACCTGCCGCCATGGAATTATGAGAGAGAGGCTGACACTTCGAAAATGGAAGAGATGTTGGGTAAAGTCCTGCAAAAGGTGGAATCATATAATGAAAACTTACAATCTATAAATATGAAAATATCTAATATTGATAGATGGTCGATTCACATTCTATTTAATAAAGCAGTTGGAACTCCAAATAGGATAAATGTCATTTTTTTGAATAAGCGGAATGCAGGAATATTACCAAGCAATACGGTGCACCTTCCGAACCATGACAAAATCTGAATAATTATGGTAGTTGCGTCGTGCCGTGACATTAAATCAAAAGCTATTTGGAGGCAACCCTTATCGTTCTGTTATTTTCCTTTTTATACTTAGTTAAATTTATAAGATTGGGTTAACGTTTATGCAAGTGTGTAGGAATACAAAGCTTAAAATGTTTAAATCATAGGAGACGGAAGGTTGGATGAATCATCCAAGGCTGTACGAAACACCCAAACCTATCGTATGATTAAAAGCACACTGGTTAAGCCAGGGTTATAGACGGACAGTTGGATGAGTCGTCCAAGTTTGGACAAGCCTTCCAAAGTTCCATCCCAAGTAAGATAATTTAAGAATAGGTTTTGAAATTTTAACCCTAGATCCGACCCGATCAACCTTGTTATAAATACTAACCTACAAATTTTTTCTTAAACTTTCTTCCATTTAACTTCCAAAATTATTGCCCCTCAACCGGTCATGTCCTTCTCTTTCACTCCATTCACCTTCCCACTTTTGTCAACTAGTAAAGCTAAAAATCTAAACCTAGCCTTGGAACTTAGGTAAAACATCTTCTACTTCATATACTCTGCATAACCAAACTATAGTTTTAAGAAAGTGAAGCGAGCATCTCAAAACTACTTGTAAGTGATATACTTTATTTGATATTTTTGGTTGAAATTCTTGTTCTTACACATTGTGGTAACGTGAAGTCTAAGTATCCTAATGCCCAGCCAATTTCGGTATTGATAAAATAATTATTTTTTAACAATTGAACTTGGAGTTTTGGGTTTTTTTAGAATAATTATGTTGTAAATATGAAGTGTGGAAATTCCATGGACGTAGTATTTGAACTGGTAGGATAGAGGTGTCAAAAAAGATGTCATTACCCTGGGTAGTGAACAAATGAAGGCATGGACGAACCGTCTTGTCTAATACAATTCACTTTTTTCATTATCTAATAGAAATTAATCTATTTTAATTGGGCTTGACTCATGTTAATTGGTTGAAACAAATGAAAGTCCATATGACATGAGATAGCTCGTCCAACACTTCGTCAATTAGAATGTAAAATTGATTAAGATACAGATGATAGAATAGAAGAATTGTCCACCTTTGAACGAACCATCCAAACCTATCGTCTGTACAATACCACACTGGTTAAAGGATAGACGAAAGGGTGGATGAACTGTCTTCCTTTGGATAAAATGTCCCACCCTTCCATCTAAAAGGGCCTACTATGTTTACACTCTCTTATTTTGTTTTGATGATTTTTGTACTAACATGCGATATCTTACAAAGTATTAGTAGCACTTAAACTTCTCAACGTCATGGAGAAATTCAAAGGAGTGGTATTTCCCGAGGATTATGGGAAGATTATGAGAGACCTGATCAATGTGTTACCAGAACACGAAAAAGGCAAGGGGGGTCTCTTATCGAGCCTACTCGGCCTGTACTAGTTACTAGTTCCTTGTCTGAAGAGTAATCTAGTGAAGAGTCGAGAGAAGCATCAGGGAGTGAGGCAACTGACAATAACAGTAGTACAACAAGCTTAAATCCAACACCTTCCCTAGCCCTGGATGCATATTTTCAGGATAATGTATATAAAGTAATCAAAAGCAAGAATTTGGAGTTTTGAGATGATTCCCCGTGGGCTGTGGAGGAGTCAAATAATATTTATACTGAGGAGATGATTGCCAATTCAATGGTCCAGTTTAAATCGAGCATTACTGAAAAGGTCTGGATAGTGACGATATATTTTTGGGACTATCCAAAAATTGAACGAGTATTTCAGGTGTATTAATTAAGCTAGATGACTAAACCACTTAGACAGTACTACCCTAATTTAGTTCTCGAATTCTATGCGAACAAAAAGGCTTATATATTACGGATGGCTTGTAATGGTCAGAAGTCATTTGAAATGCCTGTTCTGAGCTCTATTAAAGTGCAAAGAGTGGAAGTTGATATCTCTGAAGATAATCAATAGGATGTTGTTTGACCCAAACTATATTTCTCTGGAGAACTATTTATATAATCTGTACATATATGAAAATAGGACAACTCAATGAAAGTTGTTGGTCTAGATGTTAACAGATGCAGAGCCAGCGTGGTTGAATAACCACACTTGCCTATTCAGATGGGTTCACAAAGTTTCATTGCAAACTTTTGGTGGGGTATTGCAAGAATGTGCATCCATACAATAAGAGATGATAAGCTAACAAATAAAGATGTTGTATTCGTAGATTTTTTTATGTCTAAGTACAAGCTAAACTTCGACAGACTGATTGCCAAAGAGATGAGGATGCACGTTGTGCGCGAAAGTTACTTCTTAGCCCTACCCCTACTTAATTACTGAATTGTTCCAGCAGGTGGGTGTTTTGATTCTACCAAGGATCAACATAGGAGGTTATGCCCTGAATATGTATGGCATCGAAAGAGGAGATGGGAGGTCTAAGGATTTTTGAAAGAGGAGATGGAAAAGCAAAGAAGTGGAGCTACTTCCACTTCTCAATAGGTTTAGAGGGCCCGGTGGGCCAGATACAAATAAAGCAGTTGAGATTCCTTTTTTTCACTAGGAGTCGAGTGTTTCAAGGTCAAAAGATCTACCCACTATCCATCCCGTTGAATGTCCCCCGTCCCCTATCTCTTTTTGACTTTACCCCATTGATCTTTGCTAAATTGGTTAAGCGTGTGAAGAGAAATGAGAGACAGCTGGAAGTATTGTCTATTAAGGTAGATTAGTTAATGGACCAGAAAATTAAAACTTCTCTTGAACCTATGATACTATGCAAGCCAGGATAGATAATGTGGAGGTCAGAATAAACAAGCATATAAGCCATATGAGCCTATCTGAATACGCTAGATTCAGTTTGAGATGGAAAAGCTAAGAAAGGATGTCATACTATTACATTATGGTCAACATTCACTTGCCTCAGTGGCAACAAATCCGACAAAATCTAAGTACAAAGACAAAATATTAAATCTGGTAAAGATGTAATCATTTGAGAACCTTCTCTCATAGATTTCCTTTACCAAGTCATCGCTAGCAATCAACTTTATCCCTTCATGTCAAAAGGTGAGAGGTAAAGCTGTAATAGATGGGGGTGATAAAGAGGATCCCGATAGAAAGAATAAAGAAAAAGCATAGGCGGGGTAGCAGAAGTGAGGAGCAGGATTTAGAGGAAAAACTAAGAGTGTCCAGAGTGATGCACATGCTTGATAAGGATCAGAGAAGATCATGTTTTGTAGGTTTTTCTTCCAATGGAACGCCGACTGAGTCTGAGCATACAAGCAGGGTACCTAAGGTAGACGAAGAGGAGAAAATTGGTGTGATGAGTATAGCCGTTGATCAACCATCTTGGGTTGATCCCAAGACACATGATGATACGACATAAGCTATTTTTGAGGTACACCCTTTTCCATTTCTTTTTTATTTGTTTATGCATTGGGCACAATGCAATGTTTTATGTAGTGATGGGGAAGTACCTATATTGATTTGTCCGAGGGTTTTTGCTTTCATGTTTATCTTTCCTTAGACATCTTACCTAGTAGAAGTAGTATGTTTAGGTCTTATATTTGTAGGTTTTAGTAGTTTTATGTTTTGTTATTAAAACTGATACCCTGTACGAATAATAATTTTCTAGCATATGATGTGTGTTAGCTGTGTTAAATTATAAACTGTAATCGACGACTAATGCTAATTGTATTTGTAAAAACTAGATTATCTGTGTAACAAGTTTAGACTAATATCAGTAGTCTACTTGCAAAGTATGGATGAGTAAAATTAGTTTAATCTTTTTGTGTATTTGATAGCTATAACTTTCCCAATTTAATTTTAGCTAAGTAAAAGTAGGTTGACTTGAAAGTGACCCTAGACCTTCTTTGATTTATCCACTAAGCCTTGAAGTGTCTCCAAGTACTATTGAGTTTCCATGTTTGATCCATATAAGCATCTTTCTGAAACCAACTAAAAGATTGACCCCTAAAAAGTAAGAAACTTGTTTTGGCCCTGGTTCTCTGTTGGATATTATACACATAAACTCAGGCATTGTGACCTGAGTTGAGGATGGCTTTGTAGAAACATCACAATAAAATATATGGTGAAACTCTATCTTGGCCCTAGTCTAGTAGTGAATAATGTTTCTTCAACCTAAGTTTAAAATTAGGTTGAGAGTGGCTACTATGACACCTTCTTATATTTTAAGAAACTCATCTGTATAGAAAATAAATAAAAGGGAGGAGGCCAAGTATGTATAAATAAAAGCTAAAGAGTTGAAAATAAGAAGATTGTAAAAGGAAAATGAAGAAAAAAAAGAAAATGGGGGTAATTAAATAAAATGATTCAGTTACTAAGTTCCCAAAATGTACCTTGCCAGCATTCAAACCTTCATTATAAGCCAAACATAGTCCTAACGTGATTCAGGTTGACCTGTTAAAAACTAAGGTGGAGTTGATAAGGCAAGCCTATGGCTATTATGTGGATGATTAGTTTTGTTTTTGAGAGTGAGTGAATACTTTCCTAGTCCCATGATAAATTAAATCTCTCTTTGCATGAATAAATTCCTTCTTGTGAGATCAAATGGATGCTTAAATTGATTGTAAATACATTACTGAAGTAATTTCAGTTGACACAAGCCTTGTATAAGGTCGTTCATGTTATTGATCAAAGTTGCAGTTAATAGACAAAAACAGTTAGCATATATGATGTAATTCCAAATGATTGATTGTCCTGAGCTTTATTCTGTATGGGTGTTTTATGTGTTTAGTACCTGTGTTGTTTCTAAGGACAAGGAAATGTTCTAGGTTGAGGCTGTTGATATGAAGCCATTTTACATCACATATTACACTTAAAACTATGAATAGATGCATCTTTTTGAGAACTTTTGTATGATTGGATGTGTTTTATGTATGCTTTCAGGGTAAAGTTTAAGTTTGGAACTTTGGAGAAATTTCAGAAGAAAACTGAGCTTAGACGACAAAACAGGTGTATTGTCCAACCTTAGACGACTCGCCTAAGCTATACCGCCCAAGGGAATTTCAAAGGTTTAAGAGGCCAAGTCTTTGTCCAGAAATGGATGGTTCATCTGGTCTTGGATGAACCGTCTAAAGTTGCCATCTAAATTGATGATCAAGATGAAATAGAGGATTGGACGAATCGTCCAACTCTGGATGGCTCACCCAAATTTGTACGACCTGAAGGAGGATCAACTGTATAGAGGATGCAACAGGAAGAAGGACGAACTAACCGTCTAAAATCAGACAATTCGTCCAAGGATCCACCCAAGCCTCACCGTAAAATGTTTCCAAGTTTCGAATGTTAAAATTTTACCTCCACACTATAAATATGTATATTAGGTTATTTTATTGATATAGTTTAGAAGATAGTTTTTATCAGAGTTTATCATAGGTTATATCATTGTTCTTAAGAGTGTTTTTTTATACTTTATTCTCTCTACTACTACATCAATTCTGAGATTGTTATCATTAATTAAAATAGATCATCAGTTTGAAGAGTATTTCATTGGTATGACTTTTATTGAATATTCTCTTTGTTGTCGTGCAATTACAATCATGAGTAGCTAAATCCCCAACTCTAGGGTTGTCGGATCTATGGGTAAAACAAACTTAGGTTTATAATTCTAACATAGTTCTTGCATCTTAATAAGTGTATTAACACATAATCTCTACAATTTAACTGACTTTTGGTGGTTGAAAATACGAAAATATGCCTAGGGTTAGTTAGTATTACCTATATATTAAACCTAATAGTTGAGAGTATAATAAGAAATTTGGGGCGTTAACCCTTTTTTCTAATGATTATCATTATAACTAGGGTAATTATCTTGATGTTATTATAATAGAAATACCGCACTCTTTTACAGCCTGAGAAGGTGTAAAATAGATTTATTTAGGATCAAAGGTTGAAATAAACTTAAAAAAATAACAGTGTTTCTATGAATAACTGTACACTTATGAAATATTGCAAGACCATTGACGTTTATAATCCAAAGATTTGTCGAAACGAACATAATCCTAAGTTTCTTTCATTACTTGAAATCCATTACAACGTACATCAATTGATCTTTGAATTCTATTGCAAAGTGTTACCATTTTAATAAACAATACCTCTCATTTACTTTTATATCTTTTAGAAATAACTGACAAAATAATTAAATATGTTCATTAAACCTAAATCTGAGCCATATTCCCTCTGGGATTGACCCCAACCTTGTTGGGTTCTATACTTGAACAACGACCTATTGTGCTTTTTCTGGAGGTCTAATTTGTGTTTTATTAATTATGAGTCAAATGGATCTTAATTCTCGCCAGTGGAGGTGTATTGAGTTGCTGAAAGACTATGATATTACTATTCTATACTATCCAAGCAACGGATGCCTTGAGCGTGAAGTCAATAAGTATAGTAGCTTGGCCGCTTTATTAGTTTCTAATAGGCTATTAGCCTTAGACATTTTGTCTTAGACTTGCAGTTACAGATGTAGACCATGTGCTCACTAGTGTTGAAGCCTATTCGGCATTGATTAATCAGATTCAGTAATGCCTATTTCAGGACCCATATTTAGTTTTCATTCGATACCGGGTGTTGAGGGGTGATCCCCATAAAGCTATTTTTAATTCAGACATTATTTTGAGGTTTGAGCATCAGATTTTTGTTCCGCATGCTAGTGATTTAGTTCAGTTTATCCTTAGTGAGACCCATAGTTCTTGATATTCAATCTATCCAGGTGCAACGAAGATGTATAGGGATTTGAGACATCTTTAATTATGGGGTTTTATTATAAGGATATTTCAGATTTCATAGCTCGATGCATGAACTATCAACAGGTTAAGTTTGAGCACCAAAAACTGGGTAGTTTGATGCAATGGCTTCCCATTTTTGAATGGATGTGGGAAGGGATCACAATTGACTTTATTTCAGGATTACCTAGGACATCTTGTAGCCATGATTCTATTTGGGTTATTATTGATAGTATGACTTAGTCTACGTACTTTATTTTGGTTCATACTTCATATAGAGGAGACAAGTTACCCATATCTATTTAGAGTAGGTGGTTAGACTTCATGGTATCTCGATTTCTATCATCTACGATCTCGAAACTTAGTTTACATCTCAGTTCTGGATAGCTGTTTAGCATAATATGGGTACCGATGTTCATCTCAACATAAAATTTCATCCATAGATAGATGGTCAGTTCAAGAAGACCATTGTGTCTTGGAGGACATGTTGCACGCTTTTGTATTTGATTTTAGTGGTTCTTGGGATCAACATCTAGCGTTGGTAGAGTTTTTTTATAACAATAACTATCACTCCAGCGTTAGGTGACTCTTTTTGAGGTTTTATATGGTAGAAAAAGTCACTTTCTAGTTGGTTGGTTTGATGGGTATGAGTCTAGATAGTATATATATGCTTCAGGATGCTTTAGACAAAGTTTATTTGATTCAAAATAGACTTCGGACAACCCTGAATAGACATAACAATTATTCAGACCATTAAAGTCCCACCTTGCAGTTTAGTGTTGGTGATCAGGTTTTCTTCTGGGTATCTCCCATGAAGGGCATGATGAGGTTTAGAAAGACAGGCAAGATCAACCCCAGATATATTATCCCTTTTGAGATACTCGATTGGATTGGTAGTGTTGCAAATAAGTTAGTTTTGCCTCTGATGTTTTTCAGTTCTTCATCTGATTTTCCATGTGTCTATGTTGAGATGGTACATCCCAGATGAATCACATGTACTTTGTTATGATTCTGTTCAGGTTGATAAGGAATTATCGATTTTTGAGGAGCCGGTCCTTGTTTTCTCTAGGGATGTAAGTAAGTTGAGATCTACGGAGATTTTAATAGTTATAGTTCAGTGGAGAGATCTTCATATGGGGGAGGATACTTTGGAGATTGATAGTGAGTTGAGATCTTTGTATCGGCAGCTACTTGTGCCTTTCGGTACCTTTTTCTTCAAACTTTTGGGGACAAAAGACCGATTTAGTAGTGGATGTTGTAATGACTCTTACAATCAATTTGTGGTTTTTTTTATTTTCTTGTATCTTAGAGTTTTCCTGTAACAATCCTCTGTTATTTATGACATATCAAGACTGGTGGTTTGATTTCTTGGTCGTTTTCTTGGTTATTATGTCTTTTTCCCTTTCTTATTGTCTTAATTGTTAAAATTTATTGACTTTAGTCAATATTCTGTAAAAATAAACTCAAAATTAAATTTCAACAGTTTCTTTAGTTCCAGGCCATAGATTTTGGTCTTGATGGACTCTTGGTTCATATCCGAAGGCCTTGGTTCTGGTTTTATTTGATTTTGTGTGTTTTAGGTACTTTAGAGTTCAAAAGTTTGACTTTAATTGAATTTTCATGATTGGAGCCTTGGATTGAAAATCAAACTGTGCCATCAGCTTTGCAATTTCATTTACATCGTTGAGTCCAGAATATCATTTTCATGCTGGTAGCATATTTGATTTGTGTTCCATTGCTTACTGAATGCATTTTGAGCACTATTTCAAAAGTTGTTTTTTAGCTAGTGCATCAGTTTTTGGTGCAGCCATACATTAGTCTTCACAATTACGATAGTAATTCACAGGACCGCGAAGGTCTACCTCTTTTTTCCATGCAATCGTGACCCCTCCAGCCTCAATACGTCATGATCGTGAAGTGCTCTCACGGAATCACGAAGAGTAAGTGCCCAACAGGTTACCTGGAAAAACCAATTTTCAGCTTTACACTATCAGACACTCAAAATCCTCCATTTTAAATTTTTGGCTCTTTGCATGTGATATTGGATGACATTGAAAAGAATATTTCTTTGATTATTTTTCAATTATTGGTAAGCTTCCACTCAAACTACACCAATTTTCATAAAAAAATTCCAAAATTTTAAAGTTGCTTCTTTAGTTTAATTAATTGACTTTAACTCATTTCTTGCTTGGGTTGGCTCCTAATTCTAGGTATGAATTCTCTACAATGTGGGAAATATTCTGGTACCTTTAGTTTGGAGTTTTAGGTTCACAGGCCTATAGGCTAGTTTTGACTCAAATTTTGATCCCGACTATAATTATATTTTTATGGAAATCATTTGTGTCGTATTAATGCATATTATTTTGCTAGTTTCGTGATTGTTCGAATTCCTTCGTGTATTTTTGGACATGCTGGAGCTATCCGAGCTACTTTCTTTCGATATTGCGAGCTTATCTTCAGAAGCTAGGTAGGCTATGACTTACCGATCTTAGACTTGACTTATATGGAAAATAATTATAGTAATTAGCCATTCTTGGATTGAATTTTTAGGTTTGGTACCCCTGACCTTGTCTGCTTAGTTAGTCCGCTTCTTGGCTATGCTTTGGTGTTGTATTTGCGATTATAGATTACCCTGTGAACCTGTGTGGTCCTTATTGCTTCTGGACCATAGATGGTAGGATTTATGGGAAATATCTGAGTCCCATATATTATGACTGGTTATGATTGTTTTATATATCGAGCATGTGCAGGACCGATTGTACTTGTTGTGATGTACTAGATGTGGTTGAGCATAACATCATCATGAAAACTAGTTTTGACACATTGGTTTCTACTGTTTTATGGTCAAGAGTCCAACGTTACTGCATGGACTTGTAGGCCCATTTTCAGTATTATGAGATTAAAATAAGTGTTAAATGATGACTTTTACCAGTTTTTGATAATAAAATGCTAACGGAAGATATAACCACCATCTTGATTTACTACTAGACTCGGTAATTCTTGAGAACCAGACATTGATGAATTATACTATTTTTGGACTCAGTGATGCCCGAGAAACGATATTGAGATCACCTTAATTTAGACCTGGTGATGCTCGGGTACTTATTGGTACATTGACATCTTCAGACTACAATTAGTAGTTATGAGTTATTGAGACAATATGTAGTGACAGCCTCTATGGACCTTGCCAATCCAGACTAGTATGTAACTAGAAGAAGGATATATAGGGGAATAGAGGTATACTAGTGAATCCCTTCCATGGGTCCTGCCTGCCGAACCTACGGGTATCGGGTGAGGAGCATACACATTTATTTCTAGCATCATATCATATCATCATGCATATCCTATCCTTGAGTATTTTTTCCTTGTTGTACTCTGTGATCATATGGGAGGCTGGAGGGTTTGCATTCACTTGTTTGTATCTCTCGATCGTATGAGAGGTTGTTGGGATTAGTTCTTTACTTATTATTGTTCTGATATATTATTGGTATGATACATCCTTTGGTCTCCCTTTCATGCTTCCTTTATTTCGATATTTACTATAGTTAGCCTTTCTTTTCATTCCTGTTATTGAGGTTATCGGTATACCGCCACTTTTGTTATGCCATTTATATTTTATTAGTTAAGAATAAATTCAGTTACTTTCTCTCCCTTGCTATCTTAAATCATCATTATTGTTAGCTAGTCTTTCTGTGATACCTATTTGCTTCTCTCATGTTAGCTAGTTTCTCATTATTTGCTCTGTTCTTTTGATTTTTGTGACTAATTTTCCTTATCTGTCTATTTACTTCTCTTATTTTTTATATGAGCCCATTTGGTCATTGATGCCTACTATATTGCTTCGGAATTTGATACTCATACTACACTTCTGTATCTTTCTGGTGCAGGACCGAGTACGATTCATCCCAGCTGATCCTGTGGGTTTGTCACGACCCGACTTCTCGGAGTCATGATGGCACCTACTATCCACCCAGTAGGAGAACCAAACCCTGTAGT
>JBDJHY010000001.1:29874632-29885734 GCA_039654485.1 Withania somnifera | reverse complement strand
TAGCAATGTAACCATTTTGAATTTCCTTAAATGTCCTTAGCAGTAGCCAACCAGATATAAATATGAGAGTCTTCATTGTCTTTTTCTAGAATCTGAACTCAATTCATTTTCCCTTCTCACTTCTATTCTTTGCATTGTCAACGATGACATCACATTAACAAATTAGCATAAAACTGATGGATAGACACCTGTATAATTGTTATTCAACATAATGGAAAATGCTCGGCTATGTCTTCTCTAGCGAATCTTGATTTGTGAATATTCTGTCTTTGCAATTTGGGTTTATGTTCGTCTCCATAAGAACAGATAATCTGAAGATTTTGCAGACATGACACTAAAGTATTCTATTTAATATAAGCTAAAATGAATTTAACTTTATGGTCATAAAAGATGGGCTTAACTTTAACATAAAACTTCAATTTTTTGTTTCAGCAGGCAGAGAAATTCATTTATTTTTTGTAGAAGTCTTTCTACCTCTAGCAATGACTTCAAGAAAAACATTACTTAGCATTGGCAGAAAACTTTGTTTTTCAGTAAAATTTGTAGAGTTAGAAAGGACCAAAAGAATAAATGTAGGAGAGAGAGGGAGCCAATGGAGAATTGACGAAGAAAAAGAGATCTTTTAAGTTTTGATGAAGACTACAAATCAATCCGTCTGTTTAAAGTTTTATTGAAGTGTTTGTAGGGGCATTTAAGGAAATCAAAATGAGTATTTGTAGCATGTTAGCAAGGCCCATATACATACACCATTCTTCATCATTTGATTTTTCTAATCACCCCTGGTTACGGGAATTAAGTATTTGTATTCTTCTGCAGACGGCGGGCGCCACAACTGGACGCTTGGGAGTGCTGTTTAACTCCATTCTGGATCCGCATTCTCCAAGCTTGCTTTTCATGAAAGTTTTCCAAATAACAGCCTCATCATATAGGTCTGTGCTGATTCTTTTGCATCTTTTCGTTTCTTAATGGCTTCATTATACTTACTTTTTTCTTTATTTATCTTGCTTTGAATAACACGACTTGCAGTCATGAGAAAGGCGCTCTGCAGTTCCTGGACCAAGTTTGCTTGTTTTACCAGCATGAAAATATGCATGCATCTTCTGCAGGCACTGAAAACGGTGAGGCATTTATGGATAAGGTTTTTGAACTGGCTAATTCAAATGGATTGTCCTCAAAAGGACTCAAGTCAGCTCTTTCTGAACTTTCTGATGAGAAGTTGAAAATGCACTTGAGTAAGGTACCTGACTATTCCTGGCAGTAGTTTGTCTGTTCAACAACTCACCAAAGGCCATTTTAGATCAAGATCAACTCATCCATGGCCTTGATTTTATATTTAATCAAGTATACGATACATGGGAACTGACCGAGATTTGGGAATAAATTCCATGCAATGGAAGTTGCAAACTCTTAGTTGAAATGCTTTGAAACATTTCCTAATAATTGTGTGGACAACACAGCTGAATTTGCTTTAGGCCTACTTCATGGGTTAGCTGTCTCAATGACGAAATCCTTTTATTAACCGGAGTGCTAAAGTGTTTTACCTGTTAAGCAAACACTTACATTAGACCCCAGTTCCTCAAATGAGAGAAGAAACTACCTATTGAAACTGTGAACTCTATGGTCATAACATTTTGAGAGACACCAATCATAGCAATATGAACTCTTAATTTTTGGTCATGCTTGCTGAATAGGCTCTTCATTTTTAATACATTTACAGGTGGGGAAATTTTTGATTGGACAAGTTGGTTTGGAGTATGGTGCCAATGCAGTTATTACAAATGGGAGAGTAAGTTTGACTTGTGTCAATTGCATTAATTTGAAGTGTGGATTCTTATGGAAGTTTTGTTCTCCTAGATTAATTTGATTTTTGAGATCCCATTCTCACAATCTTCAAAGTGCTGGTGTGCTTTGAAGAGATATTCTTTTAATCAGTTCAGATGCACATTATATTCTTCTGTGTTAAGCTATAATGTTCTTTGACCACTTTGATAGGTGATAAGCCTGGTTGATGACACAACATTCTTGAGCCATGATTTGCAACTTTTGGAGTCTCTGAAATTTAAGCAAAGAATAAAGCATATAATGGAAATAATTGAAGAATAGGGTGGGAAGACATCAACCCTGATATGCTAACAAGGTTTGTGCTTTTGTATTCCTCAATGTGTTCCCTTTTCGCTTTCTTTTCTATTGCTAATTGTGAACACCTGCTTTACTGCTAAGTAAAACATGAAAGTTATTTTTCCAAGTTTGATACCCCTGTTTTTTCCTCAAGAAACAAAACTGTGCTTCCCTTCATAAACAATCCTGTATAATGGAGCTACCAGATACGAGCGGTGTCTTCAAGTTCTGGAAACATCTTAAACATGGGTTCCCAGATGTCAGATGATGGCCTCACAATCAACCACTGTTATTCACATACTATTCAAGTCTGTTTTCCCTCAAATGGTGTCTTTTAAAGCTTTATGCCGCTGTTAGATGTCACATTCCTGTGGCTGATTTCAAGAAACGGGGCCTTCTTTTTATCAATTTTTATACAAGGTGGGATATTGTAATTTCTATAGAGGGTTATCGTGTGTCATTTAGTCAACTAGCCTTCTTAATGACTTGGGAATCTTAGTGGTCCAGTTCATTGTCCACATGAACTTTACCTTACTGGTAAAATTCGATGACCTTCTCTGTAATTTCCTCTCCAGTTTTCCCCTTCCCATCTCCCCTTTTGTAATTTTTTTTTTTAAAAAAAGAGGCCTTCTTGATGACTTTGTACTTTGAATCATATCAACACAATTGTCTTTTCCATCTAAAGATTAGTTTTCTTTGACTGATGGAACAATTCTTTAGGATTTGAATTTTAATGAACCATTGTAACAGTTTAATTTACCTTTTCTGACTATGTGCTTGACCAACTACCATCATAATAATAAATAAAGACCTTTGGTTTGTGGACCTAGTTATCATTCAACTATTTCCCAAGGGTTATCTTTACTGAAGAAGCTAAATTAGGTGCTTTTGTTATTTCTTCAATTTTAGGCTCTCCACACTTTTTTCCCTCACTGTGCTTATTTTTGTGATATTGTAGTAAATTCATCAGTGACATTGTCATGGCTGTCTCATCTTCAATTGCTATGAGGGATAGAAATTCCGAAGGTGCTCATTTTGAACTTGTGTCTACAAAATACAGGTAAGACATGTCAAATCCACCATTTTGTGAATGCACATTTGAGTGATGATGTGTTTGAGCCCATGTTCAAACTACATTGAACAAACTAAAACGCCTTCAATTGCTTTCTGCATTCGCTAGTTCAGCATTCATGAGCAAAAGATAGGAATCCCTAAATCCCGCAAAAAAGAACTCATTCCGGGGGGAATGAGGGGGATATTCAGAAAGGGGAACCGCGGGTTCTTTCTTTCCTTGCAGGAAAGGTCTCGGTTTGGTATGACATTAGTGAACAAGCTCAACTTTGAAAAAAAAAGGTGGTAGGCCGATGTTGAACGCTTCAACTTGGCCACTGAAGAAGGCGAAGGCTGGGCAAGAGACTAGGCCAACTTACTGCTTACTGCTTTCTTATGTCCTTCCAGTAACAACGAATTCTTAGTTAAGCCTACATCCATTTTAGTAGAAAAGGATCGTCTCTGCTTTTGGGGGCGGGAGTGCTTGGTCGTTGGGGGTTCCTTTTCCTCAACCAATTCGGCTAGAATGGCTCCAGTGGCTACATTTATGCTAAGTCGCAAAAGCAATATTGGTTCGAATCCAACGTGGGGTTTTATAACTAATATATGTATAAAAGGGTATATATTATTGTAGAACAGAAGGAACTAAGAGGGTTCAAGGATAAATGCATAGGAGAAAGGAAAAAGTTATCCTTAAAGAGACCACAAATAGTGGTAAAATCTACAGATATCTACATGAATAAGAGAAAAAGTGTCAGATCAAAAGAGTTAAACCAATGCTCTTTAATCCCATAAGATTGGACTAATGTTCTAAAAGATAGGGGCTCTAGTTAAGTTTACTTGTCGTGGGAAGTCTCAAGATATGATCCGTAAGTCCCACAAATTTTTGATCTTCAATTGTTGAAAGACTCCTGGGTTTTCAAGAAAATCATTACGAATGTTATGCAAAGCGTTATTAATTATTATGTCTTAACAATAAAGAATTCCAATATTAGGCAACTTCTCTTATTTGCGAAAACCCAATACAAGGAGTCACATAGTTATGTTCTTTACCACTATTTCATTTAGAGTTCTCTCCAGGAACAGATGCAGCACCTCACTGTCATGTAACGATATTGTCTTTCTTCATTGTGGCTCAAGCTGTATCTTTCTAAATTGTGGCATCTAGACCAGATTCTAGTTTCTTTAGTTTTCTCTTCTTTTGGGATCTGAGGGGGAGGCAGCAGAGCTCTCATTGTTTAGTCTCGCCTAAGGTTGGGCTGGCTTAAGGGATTTAAAATATCTGAACCTTGAGTGTACATAAAATTGTGCAATGTGCTCGAAGTTCAGTCATGGCGTAAACATGTATCTATGTGTAGAAGATCTTTATCAAACTAAAATATTCTGCTTGTAAATAAGCCATGAACTTCATTTTGACTATCTTCTCTGAAAAGACGAAGAACACTATTTGAAAATGCATAATTTTGGCTGCTATCAATTCTTTTGATTTTGGAATTTCCATTATATTATATCAATTTTCTTAACGTGTTTTCTTGCAGTGCCGTTTTAGAAAATGAAAGCTCCAGCATTCATATTGATGCTGTCATCAACCCCTTGAGCTCATCTGGTCAAAAGTTGTCTTCTCTTCTTCGGCTTCTGTCAAAGACCATTGGGCCAAGCATGAGGCTTGTACTCAACCCCATGGTGAGTTAATTTCATTGAGTAGTATATGACAACCACTGAAAATAATCACTACTTCATTTAGAACTCTTAGCCTTTTCCCATGATTTGGTATTGGTAGAGGGTTCACCTCTGTACTGTGCTCTACAATTTATCACTTAGGGGGAGCCCTGGGCAGGACTAGTGGGAGTTTAAAGAGTCTGAAGAGGGTTTGTCCTTGGGCTTGGTCACATGAAAGATGCATGGCATCAGAGAAAAAGGGAAATCAGCCAACATCTGTGCAGGGTCTTATAATCACATATAAGGCACTTGATTAGAACAAATGACAGGTTTTGAGCTGGACAACCTAATGATGGTAAAGGGATCACGTTAGCAAGAATTTACTTTTCATTTATTAGTTCAAGTGCATGCAAGCTGAACCGAACACCACATTTTTTAAATAAATAGTTTTTATCCTGCAATTCCGTAGGGATTGCTCTTCTAGATCTCTCATCCTTATTCACCAATGAAGGAAGTGAAAGACAGAGTCTTAAACTGTTTCGTATATCATCCACATATGTGGTGAATGTCCATGCAGAGGTTAGAAAGGAAAGGAAGCCAGATAGTTTCTCCTTTCTAGTGTTTGAGAAGATGAAACCTACGAATGGCCTACATGGCTGCACAAACAAAAGGAGAAACAAAGAATCATTTGGGCATATAAAATTCTGTTTCTTGATGTCATTTTCCCCCTGGTGCTGGAGAAGGTATTCATTACCCCCCTCTTTTTCTAGAATTCAATACACTATCCTTACTAGGTCATAGTGTTTTTAAATTGTGAGCTTATAGTTGATTGAACTTCTGTTATGTGTTATCGTGCAGGTTATATTCGTAGATGCAGACCAAATTGTAAGAGCTGACATGGGAGAACTTTATGACATGGATCTGAAGGGACGCCCTCTTGCTTACACACCTTTCTGTGACAACAACTGGGAGATGGATGGCGATTGTTTTTGGAAACAAGTATGGCATTTCTCGTCTATTATTTTATCACCTCTGTTTCTGCTCGCTCATTTGTCCTTTTAACTGAGAACTGATCTGCTCAACAGCTGTTCAGGCTTTTGCATTTACTGAGTAAGCTGTTCACTAATGCTCTTTGTTTTATTGAATAGGGATTCTGGAAGGAGCATTTACAAGGAAGACCAGATCATATTAGGTATCATTAGCTCTTATATATTGAATCACATATATAATACTTTCAATGGGGAATGCAATCTGCAGTGCTCTCTATGTTGTCGATCTGCTTAAATTCCAGGAGACTGCTGCAGGAGATAATTTACGAGTGTTTTAGGAGACGCTGAGCAAGGATCCAAACAGTCTTTCAAATCTGGATCAGGCAAGTTAAATGCTTCTATATGCAATCATCATATTATTCTACGACATTGGCTCATCATAAGTATCTCCTCTTCTTTTTTTTGACTTGAAGCAAGCGATAATGTTTTGGTTTTGAGGTTCCACGCTTTCTTTGCATTCTACTCTGTGCCTTCTGCAAGAGTACACAATGGAATTAATTTTTCTTTAATCAGATAGCTTTCCATTTTGATTTCTTCTTCATTTCAGAAAAGAGAACTTAAGAAATAAAGAGTCTATTATGCATAATGGAGGAGATAGTTTAACATTTGTCCTGACCTACAGAGGCCTAAGATATCTTTTTTCAACCTGTTTTTTGGTTCAGCAACTTAAAACTAGTAATTCGCGCACTTCTGTTATAATACTTGCTCTTGCATAGTGATTACAGTGGCTATATTGAGGACGTATTATTGGTAAATGGACGACAGCCAAGTAGACCTGATACAAGCTGTGTCAATGACAAGTTACACGATGCATATGTTATGGTAAAGTTAGGAATCTATCCAAGCTCAGTTTCATAGTTTACAATCAAGGTATACTTCCTGATCGAATTTCTTTGCTTCTACATTTCAATATAAGTGGTTGGGACATTCTGCCAAGCTTTGTAGTTTCTATAATATAATGATTATATTGCCCTTTACTTTTATATTGTGTTACTACTGATGAATCGTTGTATCTCAGGATCTTCCAAACTATGCTCAGCATACTGTGCCCATCTTTTCACTCCCACAAGAATGTCTTTGGTGTGAGTCATGGTGTGGTAATGCAACGAAGCCCAAGGCAAAAACAATAGATCTCTGCAATAATCCCATGACAAAAGAACCCAAGCTCCAGGTAATAACTAAGCTGCCCCACCGTATCAATGGTCTCATTGGCCATAGCCCAACATCTTCTTCTTGCAGTTTATCCTTTGTATCATTCACTCCACCTTTTTATTTTTTATCTTGTAGGGCGCCAAGAGGATAGTGACTGAGTGGCCAGAACTTGACTATGAAGCAAGACGCGTTAGTGCAAAGATCTTGGATGAAGACTTTGATCCCCAAGACGAGACAGCACTAGCTGCAGAAACACAAAACACCATTAGCGATACTCCATTGGAAGATGAGGAATCCAAGTCAGAACTGTGAATTTGATGCAAGGCAAGTATTCCTTGTGCTTTGACACCTTCAGATAGGTGTTATCTGTAGTCTCTTTTTGGTACATCTCAGCTACGATCGTAAAAAGGCTTAGAGCAGAGAGTAATCTACGTGGGCAGACTTTGAAAAATGAATGAAGAAGGTTTAGATGCACATTTAGGTGCCAAAGAATACAAACTATTATGAACCAATTTTGCCATTTGCCCCGCCCTTAGTAGAGAGGACGCTGTACTATGGATAAATAGCACAGAAGAGATGTAATATCTTCAATTTATTCTGCAATTATTCACAGACGGGGCTGTTAGAGAACAGCATTGAAGAAATGTTATTGTGAAAGGTCATAACATTCTGCAATTTTGATATGTAATATTGTGGTCAACTACATTTCCAGTGACTAAAGACCTGAGCAGCTAAATTACTCCAGCCCTCTGTGGAATCGATAAGTAAATTGGAGTTGAACAAACTTTAATTTTTTGGCGTGTCTTGTGAATGTATCAGGCTGTTAGTATATGAGACTCTGATTATCATTTCCGAGTTTAGCAAGAATTCCAAAGTCAGCCACTGATCAGACACGCAATTATTTTCTACTACAAATTTTCTTCTTATCTCTTGAGCTCTTTTATTCTTTGACATAACATTCCTAAAGAAAATGAAGGAAAAGAGGTTCTCTAAAGAAGACCATTTTTGTGTGTGTGTGTTTCTTCATAGCAAATGCCCAACTTAAATTAAAAGGCTGATGAGTACACATGAATTTCCCTTTCACTAACCAACTTGGATGGTTGGGTTTCCAACACCAGAATGCCTACCCCAAATCCGAATAATAGTCGGGTTAAAATGTGGGTGGAGAAAAACAGTTTTTTCTTTAATTTTTGCCGAAGAGATAAATTGGTATACTCATTAATTCGGTAGCTAGTTTGTTTCCATGATGGTGTTTCAAAAGCCAAATTTCTGTCTCGATTGAACAAATTCAATAGAAGTTGATGTGATTTCTATTTATCATATATTTGAACTTTACGAATAATGGAAATTAGTGAAATGGTATCCTAAATATAGTATAGTAAGTCATTTTTAAAGGAAAAGAGAGTTGAAGTCAAATTCAGACATATGTAATGCAAGTCCACTTGACAATTATATGGACATAGAAGAGAAAATTCCTTGTTTGTCTAAAACATGTAAGACAATCGTATAAAGACAATGCGCCTAGCAAAGACACTTTTTTTTTTTTTGTTTCCACCTAATATGCACATAGAAATTTTTGATCAATTTGAATTCACGCATTACAAAACTTATTTCTTAAAGCAGAGCGTTCTCGATAACAATAAAAAAATTTCATTTGTGAATTCAAATTCGATAATTAAGAATAAAGGAATCACAATTATCTCACAGCAATTTACTTTTTGGTGCCTAAGCCAAGACATCACAGAATATTATTTATTGATAACAGCATATCGAAGTTGGAAGACCAATTCCATATACGTGTCTTTCAGAAGTAAATATAAAGCCAAACTATGAACTAAACCTATTTTTTTTTTCCCCCAATTAATTAATAAATGCCTACTCTCTGGGCCGCCCTCTCCCCAACCCCAGAAGGAAAGTATAAAAAGGAAAAATAAAATAATCTTTTTTCCTATGAATTAATTAACATTATATAGAGCATGAAATATAATTTTATAAGTGGGATATCCTAATTTTATACCACCTGTGCAGGTAGAAAGAATACAATAGTGAAAAAAGTATTGTTAAAAATATATATTTTATTAAGTCGCTCAATCAACCGGAAAGTTTAATTTTTATATTAAGCATCCAATGAAAAGGACTACTAATTTTTTCCTACAGAAGTACCTTGGTAAAACTAAATGCAAAACGTTTTTAAGTTTGCAATCAAGTAAGTATGCGTTTAACTGATTTAACAGCTACTGAAGTCAAGTAAACTTGCATAAAATGAATGGATTTAACAGCAATTGACGGTGCAAAAATCTTTTACACTGTTCATGTCATTTAACGTATTATTATAGGCGAGAGCAAGGAAAGATATAATAATTTTAGTTCAAATTTTATATTTATATTTAAATAAAATATAGTAATATGTATGATAAAAAGAATTCAGAACTCAAATACTATATTGCTATATATCTGAGAATATAAACTCATAAATAAAATTTTAAATTCCAATTTCGTCTTGGTAAGAGTTATCATTTTTATAACTAGTAATTTATCTATAATTACCTTCTAAATAATTTGATTGTATCAATATTTTTATATCTTGTACAGAAATATGAACTCCAAATGTATTGTCTTCTTAAGTGCCACCTTCAAAGAATGATGCACATAGCAGTGAGTATAAGCACTATAGACGGGCAGATTTATAAGCTAAATTATGGTGCAATTAAATTTATGATTCATAAAATTAAATATTTTATATATTTATTTTTTAAAATTAATATAATATTATCTTCATACATTCATGCTCTAACAAAATTGAATAATGTTCGATTCATGAGAAACAGAGATTAATTCTTATTTAATATATTCTTTTTATTTTTTATAATTTTTAATAAAATATTTATATTTTAAAAATCTTAAATTCAGCATCTAAATAGGCAGCTATGAGCTCAGCTCATCTCATCCAAAACATATACCAATACTTGTCTTGTCTTAAGATAAAAAAGAGTCCTAACATGTTGACATTAAACGCATCTTTACTCATAAAATAATGTTAACTAACACAGTAGTATTATTTGTGTCCATATATCGACAGAAAAGGGCCCTCCACTATGCACCTATTTACATATGGGACATAAAATCACGTCTCTCCAAACATCTTGATTTATATTCAACACCTTATCATATATAAAAATCAATCAATAACACTAGCTAGCAGGTATTGCAATTTCTCCTTCTGGGTGTGTTTGGACGAAAATGTATTTTTTACTTTTGGTTCACTGAAATTTTAAAAAATATATTCTTTTGAGGAGTTTAAATGAATGCTTCGTCTAACATATTTCATCATAGCTCAATCTCGAACACAATATTTATCACCTATTCTTATTCTCACATTTCATAATATTTATTTAAATTATATACAAATTTTTTTAGAATAATATTTTTTATTTCTGAAATAATTATTTTTTTTTTTCCTTCCTACCGACCACAGCCTAAGGCAATTTAGTTTTGCATAGCATCAAGGGTCCAATTTCACGCTAAGGCAATTTCCTATAGCATCTTTCAATGGCCACTTCTGATATAAATAGTGTAGGACCACAAATGGTCCACATTCCATTCTTTCCTCACATACACCACAATTTAATCAGCTTCTACGATATGATCGATCACCTTCACCATTTAATAACCAAAATAGTACTCTTCTCTCTTGCAATTATTCATCTAACTTTTTCACCCCCACCATTGTTCTATCATTTTATCTTTTTTGCTCATATATAGGTACATATCTTTGTTAGCATCAATATGCAAATGAGCCATTCATACAATAGTTGCTTCACAAAAAACATGATTATTGAAGATGGCCAAAAAGAGCAAGACAACAGCCATGGGAGTAGCAATTCAGGTACTTCAGACGATCTCAGTCTCCGGAACTTGTCAAAGCTCATTCTCCCTCCTCTTGGTTCCCATGGTGACAACCAAAATGATCAAACTCTGGAGAAAGGCTTTATCATCACTCCTATGGATTCAAGATACAGGTTCGTTGAATTAAGAACTAGCTTAACTTCTATATACTGACAGTGATATAAAATA
>JBDJHY010000001.1:29847496-29859562 GCA_039654485.1 Withania somnifera | reverse complement strand
AATAAGTTAAGCATGGCTCTAAAAGAAAATTAATTATTAAATTAAATTCGTCAGTAATTTAATTTATTAATCAGTATATGTAATCTTAACATGGGAAATTACGTAAGTGTTTAATAGGGAATTATGAAATAAAATGGAGAAGTGCAATTACGAATTTCTAGTGGAATAATTTGTAATTTATTATGATAAGAATAATTTAAATTAATTTATTTTGAATTATTTCCATAATTAGAATCCTTTGAAAATTAATTCTGTGGTCCCTACAATGCCTAAATTAACTAATACTTAAAATCCGAAATCCTATAGGAAAAGGGGAGGAAGGCGATTTTGCCTATTTTTGTGCAAAATATTGGTCTTCTTATTTTCTCCTATTTTGGATCGTAAAGAATCTCCTATTTTTTGTTATGGAGGATCTCCCTAGAAATCTATAAATAGGATTTTTCTAACATAGAATTCATTCAAGGTTTTATACAATATTTGCCCATCCAACTATTGAGAGACTTCAAGAGTGAATTTAGAATCATTGTAGAAGATCATAGATCAGAATTCGGTTTTGCTTCAAGAACTGTGTTCACGCTGGTTTAATTTTTGGCACACTTTATATGTCATACATGTTGGTTATGCTATTTATTATTAATGTAAGAGAAAAATCATGGGAATGATTCCGTTGCGTAAAACATATATTCCAACAAATACATGTATTCGACCTTTCGAACACTCACGATCCCTAAATCCTGGTCCCCAAGAAATTAAGTTCATCAACTATACTATTTGATTGCTGTAGAAATATCCATTATCCAATTATCCCGCCTGTTTCTTGATTTGATTGATTTGAGCAGTGTCTCTAAGCTGATCTGAACAACAAATATTTGAACGATGCAGAGAGGGCTGCTTATCTCGATCAATATTGATTTTATGTTTACAAAATAGAGAAAAAAAAGAGAATCACAATGATTGCAGTACTTGAGATCAGCCAGCTATAAGCTTCCTTTTTTCATTGTATCTGTCAGTCTTTGATGATATATATCAACTGAATTCATCTCATTATTATGTGAACTAGTGAAGGTCTATTTTTGGGCCATGTTATGTACAGACTCCATCCAGACAAACACAATACAATTGTAGATTTCTTGATAGCTGACAGTTCAAACTAGGGAATGGACTACATACCTAAAACTTGCATAGGTTAAACGTATCTTCCATCAGAGTCGGATTTTACATTTGAGGTTTTTAGATTTCTATCACGACCTGACAAATTTAGAGTCAAAATACTCATAAAATTTTCCAGTAAAATTCTTTAATAGTACAACTATTAAGTTCTGGGCAAAAACTAATCAATATAGACATCCCTCCCTCTATCTTGAACTCTGAATGAACATTTATATGTACCGATCATAAAAAAGTTTTTATGCGCTAGTACTTCTTACGTTTATTATAGCATGAAATGATTTGTCTTAATTTTTAGGTTACTAATATCATCATCCTTATGGACAGTTTTTTATACATATGTTTTGATGACTTGATAGTGTAAATATTTTCTTACACGATGAACCCTTCGATTCTATGATTCTCCCTTGCTATGAGGCCTCACACGTGTAGAGTTCAATATTCTTTATTGATGTGGAGTGGGGCAATTCTAAGTCTCCTAAAATGGTACTACTTTGAAAAGAACTTGTCGTTCGGACGGGGACCTGTACCTTATGTGAGTCATTTTTAAGGCCAGTACAAGGATTCAACCCAAATTCGGATTATGTTGTGCCATCACTTCAAAGATAAAACTTATCACTGATCACAATGTGTAGTTGTTAGGATTTGAACCATTGACCTACCTGTAAACCTTGATGATCATCTGTCTAGTTGAATTATGGCAAACCATTAGTGATCATATTTACTTCTAGTTTGGAGTCCATATGGACTGGCTTACTTCTGATTTCTTAAATATCATATCAAATCATATGTGTCGGGTTTTTAAATTTATAGATGAAATCAAATCAACAAAAGTCAATTTTTTCGACCTTGGGTTTTTTCTTAGATTTTTTTACAAATATATAATTCACTTGTGCTAAAAATATTTATTTATTCCTAAAAAGATATAATTATTTAAGGCTTTTTTTTAAAAAAAAATAACATAACATATGAAATGAGTGATGAAAATAAAATATTCAACAAAAACTAATAAAATTGCATTAAATAAATATTGGACATCAATAAGTCATACTAAAGATAACCATAATTTAAAAGTATTAAATCATACTGAATAAGTCTAATAAGTATTAATTACATGACTAAATATTAAATAAATTTTTTTAATTAGTTTGTGTATTTATGCAAAACTAAAGAATAGATATCCAAGATTATTGTTATTTCTAGTGTTGAATTAAATATTTTTTGTTGGCATTATTATTGATTTGGGTATTATTTGACTTATTAATATCTATTGGTTCAAATTTGATCATTAAAAATTTTATGTTTAAAGTTGAAATAATATGTTGAAAGATAAAACCTATGAAAAAGTTTTAGAGATACTCACAAAATTACGTCACAATAAATTTTTTTATGTATAAAATATTTTTAAAATTGCATATATGTAATATCGGGTTGGTTCGGTTTAGTTTGGTTTATTTAATTAAAGCCAAACCAAACTAATTATAGTTCAATTCTTTTTTTCAACACCAAACAAGTCGAATCAAACTATTGATCGATTTTTTTTTTTTTTTGATTTATTCGTTATTGGATTTACGGTACGATTTTATTCACCCCTACTTTTAGTTATATATATCTAGCATTAGGAAACATAATATTGCAAAGAGGACGGTTCTTTTTGTTGTTATTGTATTTAGGTATGGTTTAAATGAAGAGAAACTTTGAAGTAAGGGCAAAGTTATCTAAATGTTCAAGTTAGGAAAGGATAGATTGCCTACTAAACACCATTTAGGTTGCAGCCTTTCCTGTAAAAGTCTCATGCACTGACTAGTGGCGGAGCCTAGGGGTTCATCCGAATTTTCTTCGATAGAAAATTATACTATTTTTATATGATTATAATTCTTTTTTGTGTATATATATAAAAGATATTGAATCCCTTTGATTAATTATATATTTACTTTTTCTGATTTTGAATGAAAAAACTTAATTCTATCACTGGTTGACTGGTATTTATGGATCTATGGTTGAAGTAGAACCTTTAGATAAATTCCAATGTCAAACAAATTCAATGATTTTAAGGTTCCAGATTAATTTTAAGGCTAGAACAAATTTTCCTGTTTAATGGAATGGATATTTATGCCTCAAGTCTACTAGTACTAGTTTAATTTGTATGCTTCTTTATAATAAGATTTGGTTCCATCCTTGAAATGGAATTTTTGTAAATGCGTATTTGGAACTAATAATAAACTGATACTCCACCATTTTATAAAATAAAAAAAAAAAAAAAAGGGTCATGGAATTGATCGATATCATACAATAAGCCAACTATTCCAATCTCAAACAATTAGAGATAACCTATTTTTGTACTACTAAACGTGGTGAAGAGAGTTTCTTTCCATTTAATAATTGATATTGACACCACTTTAGCAGTATTTTTTCAACAACTCTTTTGGTCCCCTCCAAATTAAAATGCTATTCATATTCATATTGAGTTTTAAACAATTCACCATAAATCATAACCCCTTACTTTTCTTTATCAGGTACAACTCACTCAATAGTTACATAAAAATTAATGAACCAAGACACATATCTTGATATGCACTTACATTTATCACTGAATTTTATTTCATACAAATAAGAATAGGTAAAGGCAATTTTGCATCCACTAGAATTTGAACTTGAAGCTACATAATTCTCAGTCCACTTCATTAACTACCATCATGTAACATATTACCCTTTAGTTGCAATTGGATTTGATTGATATTGAGCTTCACCAATTTGCAGCATTACAAGGCTCATGTGGTGTGGTGTCCAACCTTCCTATGAAATATCCTATCATACTAAAATGTCTCCTTTAAAGAATTGTACGTCGTTTGCTGGAACATTGACCCCCAAAAAAAGACCTTATAGCTACCTTTTAATTAAAGAAATCTTGATTAAATTTTTACCTGTCTAGCCGTAACAATATTTAGCCGTCTTCAGTGGACATTCAATATATAAAACTATATAATATTATATGCTGGTTATATACTGCATATTGGTTATAATTTATAAAGGAAATAAAGATTAAAAATTATATTTTATTGTGAGCTTCATCGGACTATTGTGTTGTGTAAAACTCCCTTTATATTTGAAACCAAGCTTGATAATTACAAGGGCAGAAAAATACATCACCAACTTTCTTGATTTTTCGGCATTGCACTGGCGACAGCCCCCATAAATAGTTTTACGACTTTGTGGAGACATATTTTTGACAAAAAATTACCCGGTTGCTATAAAGGAGAGCATTTTATGGACTCTTTTGTCAAGAAAAAACTCTCTCCTTAGCCAACCAAACTATTCTGATGGCAAAAACCACATTTCTCATCAAAAATAAGATAGTGACCGGAAATGAATGGTCTTAAACTTTTGATCCTTGTTTGCCTCTAGGCAAACCTTCAAGATAAAAAAGTAAAAACTTGTTAAACGCAAAGTTTTACCAATAGAGCAAGTACGATCAAGCGTTCAAAATCACCCACCTCCAAGTAGAAGGGTGACCATAGTTACACCAAATCTTAGGCCTAAAAAGATTTCGAGGTGTGTGGATGACCTTTTTCCGGTTGTTGCTAGACAATGCCCCACAAATTTGAGTAGATTTGGAAACGGGGAATTCCAATACAAATTGCATAGTCCCATACTAGTCCCTATTTGCCAAATTTCAATGTAGGAACGAGCATGCATTCTTAAATATTCCCCCCATTTCAAAAACAGGATCCCGGTTTTTGGTGATTCATTTCTACTATACATCATTGATGCACAAGAAAGTTTTGCCCTCTGCAAAAGCAATAATATATACTTGAAACCATTTGATACTGCCACTCTAGGATTAATATGGTCCAAAAGGGGTTCAATTACATAACCTTATATTGTGCTACTAAGATAAAACAAATGCTCTGTACATATATGAATTATCGATTCCACGTGATGTAAGGAAAGTTGTTGCAACAAATAAGGCTGAAAAATTGTTTTAGTTCGCAAGTTCAAACTCAGTTATGACATTCTTGTAGGAACTTTTGAGCTTGGTCACTAGCCACTTCAAGTATAACAACTATTTATCGAATGTTGGTGTTGATATCATGTGAAACATATCAAATATCCATGCAAAATCTATGTTACTAGACAATTACCTATGATTTGGATGATAGGTTCTTCAATCTATCCCTCATCACCTCATATACTATAAAGGTGACTTAATTAACTCTACTTGGTTTATCTTGATTCTCAGCCTAGAATACTTATAAGGCTAGGATTCAAATCTCTATTTAGAAAATGCTGTAGGAAATTGTACTTCTTTGTAAAATTGGGTTTACACTTGTTGGAAATTCACAAACTCTACCAACCCTTTTTCTATTATATATATGTTATGACATTGGTAGGGTTTTTTTTTTTTTTTTTTGAGTATTTTGGAGGGACCCCAAGTTAATATTAGCGGCAACTTCATGTATGTTGAACTTAGAAGCAATATATTGCTTTTCATAAAATCTTTCCCAAAAAAGTATAATTTTAACTTCTCAAAAGTGAAAATGTAGGGGCCAGCATCTGAATATTAATAATCTCAACCCCAAGACCTCATCATTAATATCTCCTTAAACTTCCCCATATACAGCTAAATAACTTATCAAAAGAATAATTATCAATTAAATTAAATGGAGAAAAAGGTGAAAAGAAAAAAGAAGCACTCAATTCCAAGATGGAACCAAAACAAAATTGAAGGATGAGAAGAAAGAAGGAAAGAATAAGAAGTATCTCAGTCAAAGTAGTCAAACTTTTACAGCCCAAGAAAACAAAATCTAGGGCCTCATAGAATAAAGAGCTGTAATATATCCAAAAATTTATATCAAATTGTGACTCAGTTCCAAATAAGATCGACGATATAAATCTCATTTTTATATTTAAGCTCATATCATGTCATCATTATATTAACTCCTCATGTGTGAGTTTGCTTATGTAGTTGGCGGAGTCGGAATCATGACTTTATGGGTTATAGGTATTAGAACTACGACTTCAAGTGATAGTAACAAAGTTCTTTATATTTGAACATATTTAATAATAAATTTCTCAACACAAATACACTATTTAAATGAAACCTACTAGGTTCAGCCTAATTCGTGTTCCGCTCCTTCCAGGTAAAGGAGAAGAATTGTGATAGATTGACACTCAGTATAAAACTTATCAATTCGTGATGAATCCTCGTATTTAAGAATTAAAAAATAAAAATAAAAAATGAAAGATTTCTCCCTAATTATCGTTTTATGTGCAGACCCCCTTTCTGATTCTTGATTCTTGAAAGGTCTGCGGACTAAATCTTTACCAATAGGAAAGTGTAATGCTGAAAGCCAACTCATGAACTTCTCATGTTTGCTTTTTCATTTGGACTTAGGAATTTCCCTTTTTCCTTTTGCCTTTTTCCTTGCAGCATTTTTCTGCTTCCTTTAAATAATGAATATGGCAGATTCTCCAATCATCTCCTCCACTCTGTAGGAAACACACATTATTGCCCCCAACAACCAAATCCTTTTCACTAGATAGACTCCTATCCCCTTAAGCTACTCACTTCCTCTATTTCACTTTCTTCAATATATATATATACATATATATATATATTCATCACCTTTTCTTCTCTTCTAACTTACCATCTTCTTTTTCCCCCCTTTAATCTTCATGATGAGTCATTCTTCATCTACATCTTCTGTGAATGGCTTTTACAACTTCTTATCTAGAGGACTAGACAATCTTGATCGCTTGTTCCTATCTCAGAACTTGATGTCTTTCCATTTTCTTCAACATGTTTTGTCATGTCTAAGGTCTTTTCATTCTCAGTTGACATTACTAGTCCAAAAGTTGCATTTGCCTGTTGGAGAGAAATGGCTTGATGAGTACATGGATGAAAGTTCAAGGCTTTGGGAAGCTTGCCATGTACTAAAATCAGCAATCACCAACATGGAGAATTATTACACTGCTGGTGCCAATTTTGCTTCTTCGCTTGATGATCACCACATTTTAAATCCCCTGCTTTCCAGCCAGGTTGTTTATTTTTTCGTTTACGCATGATCAAACATGTATCCATATCGAATTTGTTCCTTCTTCATGTATTAATTTCTTCTTGATCACAGGTTATTCGGGCGATAAATCGCTGTCAGAGAGAAATAGTAGCACTTGAAGAGGAAAACAAGAGCCTAATGGAAACAAGAATGCAGGATCTATCACTGAGGTTCGACGAAAATGTTCTGATAGGATCAAAATTCAATGGATTCAGTGGCTTCAGAGGAGTACTTTATGCAATGAAGAATGTTAGCTCATTGCTTTTTATCATTCTGCTAAGTGGACTTGTATATTGTTGGCCACAAACAAGTTTTTACCAAAGTGGTGGTCATGAAGGGGACGTGGTTTTTGGTTCATCTTTTATGGTTTCAACTTCAAGATTGCACCAGAGAGTTGCAGCAGTGGTGAGTCAGGCTGAAGGGCAACTGCCCGGGATCCTACTTTTCGAGTATCAAAGAGCAAGAGTAGCCATGGCTGAGCTGAAAATTGAACTAGAAAGAGCCAAAGAATGTGGATTAGTATTATCACAAGTTGACATCCATGATAAGATTGAAAATTTGAAAGATTGCTTTGGAATGTTGAAGTGTGGGGCTGAAAGCATCATTGGCCAACTTGATGACTTCTTTGATGAAATAGTAGAAGGAAGAAAGAAACTTTTGGACTTGTGCACTCATAGGTAAAAGACACAAAGGGTGTGCAACCATAGCCTTAGGAGATGATGCTAGAATTGAACAATAACTTAGTGAGATAGTCCTCTCTTTTTTTTTTTTTTTTTTTTTTTTTTTTTTTTTTTTTTTTTAAGACCCCAAAATGTCCTTGTTTTTGTCCTATTTTGCAGCTAAGTTTAGTCTTGAAAACTTTAGGAAGAAGTTTTCTCTGTCAAGTAATACATGGATATTATCCTCAAAGAAAAAAAAAAACAGAATGTGATTCTTCCTTTGAATAAAAGTAACATTACTACAAGAAGAACATGTTGGAAAAAGATAGCTTCAATGAAAAATAAAAAGAATCATAATTAAGAAAAATTCTACTCAAAGTGTAGATTCTTCTCCGTATCATCAATATAACTGCATCAAAGATGAGATTTGTCTGTTCTTGTTACTACTGACAAATGCCAGCAGTCAGTCACTTCAGTGGGAATAACATAAGAAGAATGATATGACTCACCATTATCATATATTATTGTATATGCTGTTCATTCTACCAACATATTTTATCACTTCTAGAATATATAGTTTCTATTATTTATTTAACTCCCAATTCATACCACACATAAATGTTATCAATAATTATCTCGTTTGAGTATAAAGTTGTTAGTGATGTGACCAAAAGGTTAAGGGTTCGATTTTTAAAAATAATTTCTGACAGAAATGTAAGGGAAGATTATGTACAATAGACCATTATCGTCGGATCCTTCACCAAACCCTGCATAGTAAAAGCTTAGTACACCGACTGTTCCTTTATTTTTATTTTTTTTTGCTGAATTATCAATAGTCACCTATCGCATCTCTTTAAATTTAAACTATGCAATTTTGTTACTATGATTAGACCTCAATTGGAAGTTGGGTTAAGGCAGTCTACTATCAAAGACTGCAACCAAAATTTAAACTTTGACATGTTCTGAGCAGTATTGGACATGTTATACTTTTAAAATTATGAGTTCAAAATATGATACTTACTAATTAAAATTTTATTAATTCTCCTCATATGTCCACCTACCTCTATCTAAAAATTTGTCAATTAGTTTACCATTAGAGCCAAAAATGTCCATGACCACCTCCCCCCCCCCCCCCTCTCTCTCTCTTCAGCATCGTTGATTTACAATGATGATTATGATTACAATTCAACTACTTAAAGTCCACTTATTCCCCAACCATTCAAAGGTGAAGATACATAAATGATTATCCCAACTAACATAATAAATTACTTGTTCAAGGCAAGATTTTGATGTGTTGAGGAAATATAGGAGTTTAAAGAATAATTTAATAGACTATGTTAGCAGTAGGTGTTGTCTTTAGAAAAATTGTATTTAGTTATAATAGACAGGTTAGCTAAGGTTTAGGTTTACTGAAATTGGAAGATGCTTCTTCTGTCAATGGGGAAAAGAATGGGATACCACCCCCTAAATAAAGTAAATAAAAAGGAATGATGCTTCCTGCCTACATGACACAACTATTTTAAAGAAAATGACAGCTTCTTAATAATGTTAATAACACAGATTAGTTGCATCTTTTTTTTTTTACTTTGTTTGTCGGACATAATCACAGCCAACAATCCCCTATTCTTGCAATTAAATTTGTCTAATTCACATTATTTAGAACTTTGATGTGTTAGAACCTTGATTAATTAAGGATCTTAAAAGGTAAAAAGAAAGACAAAAATACTAAATCTTTGATTTATTAACAGCCTAAAAGTGAAGAGGGAAAAAAAATACAAGTTCTTTTTAGCTTTTCTGGTAAGGCAATTCAACTATTTTCTTTTCAAACGAGACAGCTAACATGACTGACACCAATTTAAACAGGAAATTAAAGAAACAGCTCCCAAAAGATACTGGAAAAAGAGTTTGCTAATTTAGGTTATAAGAGGCAGGAGAGGAGCCACACAATTTGGCAAAAACATTCAATGTTTCTTTCTAAGGATTGATTTTCCTCGTCGTAGCTAGGGGGTCAAAAGTATATATACAAGGCCCTAACCTTTTTAATGTGAATCGGAATAACCACATGTTCATCTTCTTCGGGGAAGCAAGGATATAGAAAGTAACCAAAGAGTGATAATTAAAACATTGAATTCACATACTTTGAAGAAAATGAACATGAAATTCTATGAGGAATCCCTCATGAGTTGTGTTAGTAAATAACTAATCATTTAAGCTGTGTAAAAAGTGAAGGAGAAGTGGGCGGAGACAGAGGAAGAGAAGGATCATGAGATTCCTGGGCTTAGCAGCATTCATTTTTCTTTTTTTTAACTGTGGAAGCTTTTGTCTGGTTCCAATGAAAGCCAACAATGATAAGAGTACACTATAGCATGTGGAGTAATTGATTGTTGTTAATAATAGTGTTACAAGTATATTTATGGTCGAATAAATGATGATGAGAAGAAAACAAGCAGCTCTCTCTGTGGCTGCTGTCTACAGAAGTCTATATTACCTAGCGCTCTACTAAGGAGTATATCTTCGTGTATCCTACCTCTGACATGTCACCTCTTCCCTGTGGCTGTGAAAATGTGATTCTTTCTTCTCTAATTATTATCTTCTTTACAACTAGCAACTCAGACTTGTACCTTTCAACTATCCAAATCATGATTCTGCTTTGCAAACCTTCTTACTTCTTTTCCCAAAATCTTCAAACTCCAACCCCCAAGGAAGGGAAAAACAACTACTTTCTTCGTATCTTATGCTATTGATCTTACCTTATTGGACAACGTAAAGAAAATTGCTATACCTGGTCGACAAGTGGTCCTATGTGGTTTAAAGTTGGCAACTCAACTGTGCCCGCTTCATTCCTAGCATTAAACCATGGCATTAGACTACCTTGAGTAGAATGCAATTCTCAAAGGCAACAAGTGTCCAATCAGCTGAACAGCTCTTGATAAAACACACTCAATATATCATTAAGTACTTCATCGAATTATAATAGAGTGAACACTACAGGGAGGGTAGAGTCTACCCAAACCCCTATCTTGAAGCGCTCCAACAGCAGCTTTGACAACCTGTGATGCAATACCACACGACTCAACACTTCGACATTGAAGGAGAACAATATAAATAGAGTATCTTAACACTTAAATGCAACTGTAAGCCATCATTTCAAACTTTCCTTTTCATTTTCCTACATTCCTTTTTTCTCGGATATAATGTACATTCAACCTTGTAACCTCTTCAATAAGAGAAGTATAGAGTATAGACAAGTTGAATATTAAATATATAATAATATAGGTACAACCATGAATAATAAGACCCAAAACGCAGGAGTATCAAAACAGATATAGGATAACGAATCAGGTCCCTGTGACGTGACACTATTAATTTACCAAACCCTCAACAAAAATACTGGCAATGGCCATTTACTTCAATTCACCAAAGCAGTAGCTAAGGATCAAAACACTCCAACGTGGCTTATCATAAGCTGATCCAGGCTTGCTAAGCTCAAGGGGCACAGGACATCAAGCCTACTCAATCACAAACCACGTGTTGGGTGCACCACTGCTCTCCCCATCCACGGCAGAGTTTGGTCAACAAATAAAGAAAGAATTCCACCACCCGCACTAGATTGTCAGCCAGATTATACTTCAAACCCAGGCATTGCAAACATGGATGCAAAATCTTCAACACCTGTTCGTAACTCGATAACATCTTTATTGTTCTCGAGAGCTTTCAGGAAAGTCTTTGCAAGCTTTCCATGTTCTCTCTGTATCGAATTTGTAATCTGTGCTGCCTTGAGGAGGAAATCTGCAATAGTCTCAAAATCATTCTCTATACAACCTCGTGATGTCATAGCAGGGGTCCCTGCAGTCGAAACAAGAAAATTTGATCAGCAAACAGCTTTTCAACTCCTAAAATTTGATGTGTATGTGCCTCCATTTACAAATTTACCTATCCTCACACCTCCAGGAGTAATACTTCCATTATCATCAAAGACCATTACTTTGTTGAGAGTGATGTGACACAACTCACAGACCTTCTCAAAATTCTTACCTGTAATATAGAAGTACAAAGATCAACACTAATACATTCAAAACCTGTGAGGCAAGTTCAACCACATTTCTAATCAAATGTAAATAGGAGTATCTTGTCCCATAATCAGCAAAAGCAAGAGAATTGGCACGGGATGATCAGATTATTTT
>JBDJHY010000001.1:29776691-29793264 GCA_039654485.1 Withania somnifera | reverse complement strand
TATAAGTAATAACACTAAACAATTTAAAATATGCAAACAACATATGAAAAAATTACAATAAAAAATAGATATGTTTGAGTCTCAAAACTCAAAATGTAACATATAAAATACGAGGAAGGGAGTATATAACATTACGATCAAAGATAGATTTGTTTGAATCTCAAAACTCAAAACATAACATATACACACACCTAGATATACATGTTGTAACACTTAAATACATGTTATAATTACGCGTATAAATATTGTACCCCTCAAATACCTACAATGTATCTAAGATGTATTTACTTACTATGTATTTACGACTACATAAAATATTCATATCAATTTGAAGTAATATATAGTATGTAATAATTAAAACTAATAATATAGAGAGCAATTAGTGTATATATTAAACGAAGAGGAAATACTTCGTTAGGTGATATATATACAAGAATGTAAATAATAGTGGCGGTTATCTGGCAGGAATATAGTACCTATGAATTTGCATGATATCTCCAGAGTCCAAACAGGTGCTCGCGAGCATATCGCCCATCAAAAAGATCCAATAAGCTAATTTTGATTAAAAGGTATGGCAATGTTAGTTCCTTCCTACTACCATTTATTTCTCATGACCGACACTATAAAGATTGTGAATAAACATATTCTTTGAATACCATTTATTTAACAAACTAAAATTCCTACTGTACACAAGTCAACTGGCCAACACAAACATGAGTTAAAGATTCGATAAAGAACAAATTATTTGGGTTCAAAGCCATTTAAAACGGAAACTGTAAGAGAAAGAGAATAATTATATACACTAGGGGTAACTGTAAGAGAAAGAGAATAATTACATACACTAGGATGAGTCGATGACAAAATCAAGATTAATTTAGCATCTCATAGTAGCTGGAACTTTAGCCTTGTTCCAGCAACTTTGATAACAGACGAACATTTCACCCGAAAACAGTGTGGTGATGATAAACTTTTCACCCTACTATATTATGATGCTAACCCCAAAGTCCGAACCATCCTACCACGCGTTGATGCTTCTTCCAGTTCAATCAACTTTTGAAATGGGAAGGATTCACTTAAGGCATAATATTCTCATCGAAATCAAGGTCACCATCCATACATTCATCAAAATACCCGAGGTCCCTATAGTCAATAACCTCAGCATGTTTGTGCTGCTTCTTGAACACCCTTTTCTTAGTACATCCAGTGTTTTCAATGAAGTACTCTTCATCTTTGGCATTAGAGTTTTGTACATTGATGGAATTTCTCCTCTTTTTACCTGAATCAGTAGCGTCATTGCTGATGCTACTCGTCTTTGCTGACTTACAGAGATCCGTGATGGTAGCCTTGATGGTTTCCAGCACTCTATCCCCATACTTGATGATTTTTACCCTAAATTGCACCATCAAGCTCATTAAACATGAGAAACTAAGGATGAAAACAATGTCTACTTATTCTCTAACTTACTTGCCAATGCCATTGATGTCGAGTAGCTCATTTATAGTTCTAGGTACTAGCCGGCACATCTGCTGCATTTCAGCCTCTCTAGGAAATTAACAAAAATGAGAATCATTTCATCAGCTTCTGACAACAAGGAAGAAGAGAAGTGAAAAATGACAAGTCAAATCGCTTAACTTTAGTCACGGTAACGCATACATTTCTAAGCTATACAAATTATCAAATTTGTTTCCCTTTGTATTTTTTCAAAACCAAAAAAAAATATTAAAATAAAGTATCATATGGATGAAAATGGCAAAGAAAAAGCTAACTTACTGAAAGCCCAAATCTGAATCAAATGTCTAAATAATTATTTTACACTAGAATGCTTACTTTTACAGAGAAACAAAGTCCAAAATAACCTGTAAATAATTCATACCTGTTGATTACTCTCCTCTTTTGATAAGTTACAAGTTGTGCAAACATGCAACGTAGGCTGCCTGAATGCAAAGGCCTCTATCACAGAACGCGCATACACCAACTTTAAGAACATAGAACACCTTCTACCAGATTTTATTCCACAGAACAATATGCTATCAAAAGCAACCCTTTTAAATGGGTTCTAAATTCCCCGTGCTTCTTTGATCAACTTTTTAAATACCCTTATGGTTCAAGAGAACCAAATAGGCAGCGAACAACAGGGCTGACTTGTAAATCACATATTTTAAAGTGCAGCTCAAGCTCAACATCTTAATGTCCTTTTAGAGAAAAAGGAAAAGAGAGGAAACAAAAGGAGATTTAGAAGGCACTTACCCATATATATGGTGAGCCATAACACCCTCTCCAGCTTCCCTAACGATAACAGTACGAAGCTTCCGTAGAGCTGTATACAGTTTTGCTGCAAGGACCTAAAATAAACAAAAAGAATAAGGTGTGGCACAAAGACTTATTGGTAAGGAAAACAAACCTACAACAAGGTGTTTGGATAGTCGTAGTGATCTGAACATACTGGATCATATGGAGGTTGAGGTACATCAGAAGGGTCTGTTCTTGGAGGACTCTGCTTTCCTGATGTTAGTGAACCTTTTGCTGGAGTGGCTTCAGATTTACCCAGTTTAGATGCCTTCACAGATGAAGGGAACCTGTAATAACATCAAGTGGATCATACTCCTTCTGTGTGTTGCATGTGATAATTAGATCAGGAACAGATGAAAAAATTTGGTTTAGTTGCTTGCTATAAAGTAGTCATACAAAGCAGCACCCTTTCGAATCTGATTGTTCTACTTTATGTTTAGATTATTTGATGTGTTATCCCATCATGTCTCTTTCAAACTTGAAATAGTACAGAAAATATGATTAGCAGTAACATGTTTGCCAAAGCTTAGCAACTTCGGAAATGGAAATCAGACAGGGGACTACACGTACCACATGGCAGAAGATAGAAAAAGACAATTTTCCCACTATCTAGCGGTCATTATACATAGGTTAACTGGAGTCGGGATAGTCAATCAACAAAAAACTAATTATATCACAGACCGGGCAGGTAAAAGAGAAGCCAAGAGAGACATGAATAAGTTAGTCTTGATTATAATAAATTATGGTAAACCGAAACGATTTCACTAACCAGAAGCCATCTTTATTTTGGCACTAAATAGATATTTGGTTCACACTAAATCAAGAGAATTTCAATTAATAGCATTGACATTGATAGGTAAAAGACCCACTGATTGGTCTTATTCTACACTTCAGGAAAGCTCTTAGCCTCTGATGGTGAGGGCACCAACACACAAAGTAGATGTACTACATTTTAAACCCATGAAATAGTGTTGGGATGTCCTACATTTTAAGCCCTTGAAATATATAACCTTCCCCACCCATTGAATATGACACCATAGAGACAGCAAGGAGTTTAAGAAATTAATTTAACTTGTGGTTGAAAAGTTACTTCACAGAAAACATCACATCAAAATTAAAAAATTGAATTGTTAAATAAATCATGGAAAGAGAAGATTCCTATTGTAAATCATGCATGAACCACATCCCTAATTGGAGTTCTCAAGAAACAAGACATAAAGATTGGAATATGGAGAAGATGGTATTGTTACTGGCCACAGTTTAACCAAATTTAGAAGACCGGGAGATGGCCAAAAAAATTTCAGGCTCAAAATACACATATTTAATCATTCTAATAAGCCATGGTAAGACAAACAAATTGAAACATACGGAAGACTATTTTAAAGTAATTTAATAATAACTTTAATTTAATGGTAAGAAATGTGAAGAGAATTTGGTCACATCTAGTAACAAGGAAACAGATCACAAGCTAAATGTAAGCAATGAGTGTGGACCTTAATCTCATAGTCTGACCACCAGCAAATAGATTGTAGGCCTTTGCTTCATTCACCTGAATACAGATTAAAATTTTCAGACTCTTAGGAAACCCTAAAATGGTTGATATTTAAAAGATGAATATCGGAGATAGACTGATTATTTCACATATGATATCTGAAGGGCTGTTTTGTCTCTATTCTATCTTCAGTAAATTACCTTTAGAACTGATGAAACGGATCCATAAAGGTCACTCTTTTTAACATCCTCCACAAGAATATCTTCAGTAACAAGATGACGTAGCACGCGGGATGCTTCTCCCTTGGCTAGATGCTTTCCAGCTCCATGCAGACGCAAGGACTCATGTCTGTGTTTCTTCACCTATACTTCACATAATGGTAAAGAAGAGCATATTAGCCAAAGAGAAAAAAAGATACAAAATGAGAAGTTAAAAGCTAAGACACACATATTGACTCAGGGAGCCCCTGTAGACTTCCAAAACATGGGCTGACGAGAACTTTTGTCCTGTTAGCTTCACCAATTCAACCTGACATGGAAGGCAACATATCATGTTTACTAGAACCAGCAACAATCCAGTGTGTTTCAGGGAAGTGAATGTCTTCTGCAAAATACAGAATTGAACAAACTAATTTTTTTCCCTACTAATTGCTTTGCAACTTCAGTGACGTCTTTCTCAATACATTTCTGAGTCTTGCAGCAATTATCACATGTTTTTCTGCAGTTGGTAGATTCAAATTTCTCTCCAAAGTGAATAAGCTGAAGGAGACGACGACAATCAACATCATTCTCACAGTAACTGACCTGAAAAAATTGTTGAAAGACTTGAGCAAACTAACATTACAACAGTGAAGATCTCGATGAGTTATGAAAAATCACATGCCATTCTCAGAAGATTTTCAACGTTAGTCTCAAGGATCCTCCCTGAAGCTGCCACATTTGAACGACCATATCCAGACCCAAAGGGACTCTGCTCTACGTTGCCTTGACTGATCATATGCTTGACTCGTATCTATTAAAATTTAAAAAGAAAAAGAAGAAGATATTTAATAGGAAACAAAGAAGTAGAGGAGATCAACACTCATATAATACTTTGTTAACAGCAACAAGAAACACGTAGGGACAGAGGCTCACATAATCACTGTAACTGTAGTACAAAACACAAGAGGAAGTTAGACCATCTCTACCAGCACGACCACACTCCTATTGAACAATAACAGCAAAGTCAATTGTATACTCCACTGAACTGAATTTAACATGCTAGTTGTTTGGAGAAGCAAAAGAAAGAGCGAGAAATTAAAGTTTTAGCAACCACCTGATGGTACCCTTCAATAGACTTAGGCAAAGAATGATGAATGACAAAACGAACATCTGGCTTGTTGATACCTGCAGTCATCGCATTAACAAAGATTAGCTAATAGAACACCAGCTTGAAAAAGCCACTTAAGTCTCAATCATACCCATTCCAAACGCAACAGTTGCACATATAATATTGATCTCATCTTTGCTCCACTGCTTCTGGATGTTAGCTCGTTGAGCACCATCCATGCTGCCATGATAAAATGCAGCTTTATGTCCGTATTCCTGCAAATTGAATATTCTCATTAGACAATTATAAACTCCAAAAAAGAATTATCTGGACTAGACTAGAAAAGAGCAAGTGAAAAGAATCTTTGTTAGTCATCATATAGAAAAAACAGCGGTAAATTTTTTACTTAATTAGATCAAATAGCCACAAGCTCCTTGAATATACTGTTCATAACGAATAAAGATTGCTGACTAAGTATTTGACAAAGCATTTTCTGATTATGTAGAAATGAAACAGATACTGTAAAAGATAACTTACTCCAGAGAGTCCTAACTTATTACTAGAAGTTTAAAGTACCTGAATATTAGAGCCACAGTGACAGATTTCTACTTTATGATCATCATTTATAAAATCAATGCAAGAAAAAACAAAAACATTCTTCAACTGCAGATGCAAATTAAAGAAATATCATTATGAAAGAAAAAGCTTTTAAAGGAAGAAGAGGTTTCATAAAGAGATATCCAGATACTAACAAGCAACCTCTCAAACTAGTTCATAATTATTCCCAAATCACAAGAGAAATGAATACAAACATCATCCATCATAATAAGTTTTTAAGATATTTTCACAAGGAAGCCAACAACAAAGAAAGAAAGAAAGAAAGAAAGAAGGAAAGAAATAGAGTGGCTTTATAAAGGGGATAAACCTGCAGCTTTTCTGCTACTTTCTCACAATCCATTCTAGAAAGACAGTAAACTATCCCACATTGATCAAAATGATTGTCCTGTATAAAGTTGCCAATGTCTTCCAAACACTTCTTTGTCTTTGGGATGACGGTATATCTGCAACATTGGCAAATTCCACAATCACATATTTGTAAGGCCAAAATGGTAGGTACCACTACACTTTCAGAACCATTTATTCACCTTAAATTTGGACGATTAAAGCTCTGTCGGAAAATAATGCAGTTGGCAAGACCAAGAGCCTGAACAACATCTTCCTTGACACTTAATGTAGCAGTAGCAGTCAAGGCCAGAACAGGCACGCTTGAGAACTTTTGCTTCAGGATACCTAGACCCTGGATGAGAACTGAAAAGTTTAGCGTCCATCAAAAGTACCCCATCACATACAACAGAAAGAAAAATGCTTGCAAAAACATAACCTGATAATCAGGCCTGAAATCATGTCCCCATTGGCTTACGCAATGTGCTTCATCAATAACAATTCTAGCAAGTGATTCACGAGCATGTAGACTCTCCAATTGTCTCAACAGAACATCACTTCTGCACTACCATATCAGTAATCTCTGAGTATTTCAAAAACTAGCTAGGTATTAAGGATAAAGTTAGAGCAGTAAGGAACAGACTTTATGTTCTCTAGGACCCTGCAGAATAATTACTAAAAAGAGTGTAAATTTTCTTTATCATGACTCTAGAAGGTTGACCTTTCGCACAGCCAAGGGAAACTTAAAGAACTATTCACTTGGTGAAAGCAATTTATTTAGCTAGGTATTAAATCGTGTCAATTTTGCAAAGCCAAAATCTTAATCTCACTATTAAGGCTCTATCAAATACAGGAGCGGTAAATCACTAATAGGTCAGTTTTGAGGGCCTGAGACAGTGGCCACTCTGCACAATGTTGCACCTAGTCTAGCGTGAAATGTGGTAATACCCTTCATCCCGAACAAATAACCCTTGCGGGTAGTGCAATTAGATTGCTGAAGTATAACCTTGTTCAAAGCAGTAAGGCCAAGTTTCAGGAAGTTGCAGTATCCAAGTCATAGTAATTATAGATTGAGCAATCCCAATTCAGTGATAGTAACTTATCCCCCAAACCTTCAAAAAGGTTTAAAATTCTTCCTAAGATCGAATGATGTGCCTCCAGTAAGAAACTTACTTTCCCTGCTAGCACCTCAGTATTTCTTAGTCTCACCAGAATAACAGATGAGCATTGCAAATGAAGCCTTCTATATAATACAGAATCAATATACCATGGAAATTGGATACTGCTTATAATTGCTAATGAAGCTAAACCTTTTACTTATGGATTTCCTGAAGAACAGTTAAAGTATTAAGTAGGACTTTGGTACTTGAGAGAAGAATAGCAGTAGGCTTCCGAAAACCCTAACCATTTCAATGTTCAGCCTCGATCACCAAAATCTTTGGAAAGGTAAAATATTCTCATCGAGCCCGGATCACCAAATTGATTGCTTCAACTGTCTGTTGTACCCAATATTAGTTTTAAATTTATATATGCATATAACCGAACAACTAACGGAACTTTTGTGGCTGCAAAGTACACCAACCAGTAGTGATCTTTTCACTATCATTTTACGTTATCAGATTATGCTCAGATGGCAACGGAAGTTTCAATTTGAGGATGAAGAGTGGGTACACTTATCTGTTAGATAAACTTGACTTGATGAAGATTCATGACCATGTGAATTGTTTTTTATTATTAATACTGATGAAAGACATGAGCTTCGAGAAAATTTGTAAAATGGAATCATTCCAGTCTAGTTCTCCCTATTGATAAATGGTAGTGCAGAGGGTTTCTTTTCCCACGCAGAGAGGACTATGCAAGAGGTTTCCAGTTAGGCAGGGTCCTAGTTGGATGATTAAAATTGCATGCCCAAAGAATTGGATTCAAGATTCCACTGTGGTTGCTATCAGAGGAAACACAGCAACTAAAGTTTGTATGCAACTTCACGCCTATGTTAGTGGAACAGATCAGGAGACGCAAACAGATATAAAGATAATTCTGCATCAGTATATAACAGTAGCCTCATGTGTGAAAAAGAACAGAGGATATTAATCATCTTCTGTTACACTGCAAGTTGGGAAATGTTTCTGACACTGTTCTAGAAAAAAACAGGTGATGTCAAGAGCTGCTTGCTGTTGGCAGGCAGAAAGGTAGATAACGAAATGAGGAAGCTGTCTATTACTATTCCTGGCCATTTTTCAGGTAACATCGCTGGAGAAGATCAGAGAAACTTTTTGAGGGAAAGGAAGAGCCTGTGTATAAGCTTAAGTATAGATGTTCGTATCTTTTTTTCCCTGAAAAGTGAAATGCTTGTATCTTGTCTTTTTGGCAATAATTTATTGAATGTGCATGACATGAATACCTCAGTGAGGTGCATTTATAATGAAATTGACTTTGCACTCATACATATTTTGAATCTACTAGGTGCTGATTTAAAATGGCTTTCCTTGCATATCTTTTTCAGAAGAAACGTTGCATATTTTTGTCTTCATTTCATATCAGTTGGCTTATGGCAAGGTTATCGAAAGATCTACTAAGGTTATAGAGTGGAAGAGATGGACAAGGAAAATAAGTGTTTTAAGGCTCAGTCTCTTCAAGAATTTTGTACATGCTTCGATGGATAGGAAGCAAAGGCATTTGGAGGGAAAAGACAGTCAGTTCAGATTGAATAATAAAAGTTCATACTTTGGCTTTTGGTGTGATTATGCTGAATGCTTATGATTAAGAAATACAGATTTCATTTAGCACCATGCATTTACAAGCAGCTTGACCTTTTGCTTGTAAATATTATGCACCATTTTGTTGCACTTCAATGAAAAATATTTTTATCCATCAAAAAGGAAAAAGGTACAAAAATAAGCAGAAACCTTTAGCAAGGAACTTAACGGTTTGTCTCAACTCCTAAATATCAGACTCTTCATTCGGAGAAATTAACATAAGTTTCAAATGTTACCAAATGAAATTACGAGCACGCACTTGGCAACTTTCTCTGGGGTAACATATAAAAATTTGTATTTGCAACCATCTGAATTGAGTTCTCTAAGTATCTCCTGTTGCTCAGTCCACTCCATGTTGGAACTAAGATAAGTAGCAGGTATGTTAACCTGAAACGTAAACGTACCATGAAAACACAGCATAAGGTAGATTTCTTAGAAGCAAATATGGTCTCAACCATCATTACCTGAAGCAAATGCATTATCTGATCTTGGATGAGCGAAACAAGAGGTGAAATGACCAAAGTAATCCCAGGACAAATAAGAGCAGGAAGCTGCAGGAAGTAGGTCATGAATGTGAGTACCAGCCGCCAAAAATTAAAGTACAAAGCCCAATACACAATAGGTGGAATCTCAAGAAGACAAAACAAGTCATATGCCTATGGCATAGACTAGTATAATAAAAAGTCTGTAACAGTAAACTGGAGCTCCCGAAAATATGTTTATCTTTTGAAGTAGTTATATTGGAATAGCAGCAATAACAAAGTCCACATTTTGGGTACAAATTACCATGGCAAGAGAAAGAAGAATGCAAATATCAATAGTGGAGCCACGAGGACAATAAAAATTTCTAACAGTAGATAGCTTAATTCCATGATGATCATGCACTTTTTCAACTTCATGCATTTAAATAGGCGTGTTACATAATCTGTATAATAACGTATATAGATAATATAACTGATTTTTGGGGATTTGAATATTTGGTTGTCATAGTTAGCATGTTCTCTCCATGTATTTATATCATTGTAACATTTGGATAATAAACAAGTAGTTAGCCTGTTCTCTCCATGTATATATATCATTGTAATATTTGGATAATAAACAAGTTGTTCTCTCCAATTACATGCACAAGGTGTAACAGTTTATTAAGATCTACTCGAACACCAGTTGGATAACTAAGCCAAGCTCAAGTATACCCAAGCTGAGCTTGGCAAAAACCCTTTTCACAAACATGTCTATATTTCTTTGTACATATACATTTCAACATATAGAGGGGCATAGTTGTTAGCATGATGGAAGAGATATTCTAGATATGGCATTTAGTGTAGAATATTTTATAGCGTTAGTTGTAGAATATATTATATTTAATATAGAATATTGTGTAGCATTAGTTGAAGAATATATTAAATTTAGCATAGAATATTATATAACATTTGTATAGAGTATATGCACATTAATTTGTAGGATTTACATTAAGTGTAGAATATTTTCTTTTGTGCATAAATACCTATGTATTCTAATGTATTGATATCAACAAATTGAGTCAAGCATTCTTCAGTTTCTCTTGTTTTCTCTTTTCTTGACATAGTATCAGAGCCTTCTTTTTGTTGATCCATAGAGTCCATGATTTGTGGATACTTTCAATATTTTTTTTGAAAGTTTTTGTTTTCTTGGTTGTTCATCAACAATTAGTCCTAAATATTTAAGGCTCTTGGTCTTGGTTATTCTAGTTAATTTTTTGTATTATTGTGTTTTTTTTTATTTTCACTATTCAATAACATGACTTTGCATCACTTTGAGTCGTTCAATGTTCATTTCACTGAAAAAAATTATTCTTCTTGAGAATTTCAATTTCAACTTCAACTATTTGTTACTGGAAAAGAATTATGGGGCCATATCGATGGAAGTGATTTTGCTCCTACTGATCCTACAAAGTTAGGTCAATGAAAGGTCAAAGATACTCGAGTGATGACATGGATTTTAGGATTAATTGACCCTAAATCATACAAGACTGCAAAGACCATGTGGATTATTTACAAAAGGTTTACAACCAAGACAATAGCAGAAGAAACTTTCAATTAGAGCATGATATCGATAATTACTCTCCAAGAGATTTCTCTATTCAAGAATATTTTTATGGATTTCAGAACTTATGGGCTAAATTCACTGATATTGTTTATGCTAACATACCAGTTGAATCTCTCTCTCCAATTCAAGCAGTTCATGAGCAACGCAATCAAGATCAATTTTTATTGAAATTGCAATCTGATTTTGAGATTGCTCGCTTTAACTTGATGAATCATGACTCATCTCCCACCTAGGATGTTTGTTTTAGGGGATTACTTCGTAAAGAGCAATGTCTTCTTACACAAAATGCTTTCAAGAAACACAATGTTCAAACTATTGCATTTGCTGCTCAAGGAAAATGAAAAGGCAAGAATATAAGCAAAATTCAATGTTACATTTGCATGGAATCTGGTCATATTGTTAGTAATTACGGTAAGAAGTTTTGCAATTATTACAAACAGCTTGGACACATTATCAAAGAATGTCTCGCACGTTCTCAAAACCACAGGATGAATGCTTTTTAAGCTGGGATAAATGGTTCCACCTCTAACAGTTCATCTTCACTTAGCGCAACTCAACAAGTTCTTACTCCTGAAATGGTATAACAAATGATCATTTCAGCCTTTTCAGCTTTGAGGCTACAAGGTAATGATATTACATCTAAATTTTGGCTCGTTGATTCTGCTGCTTTCAATCATATGACCAAATCCACTAATATGCTAAAAAATGTTCGTGAGTATCATGGTCCATCACAAACCGAGGTTGTCAATGAGAGTAATTTACTCATTACCAAGGTTGGGAATATTACTAAAACTTTCAAGAATGTTTGTATCACCAAAGTTCTCTACTAGTCTTACTTCAGTTGGCCAATTAGTTGATAACAATTGTGATGTGAATTTTCTCGTAATGGTTGCCTTGTGCAGGATCAGGTGTCGGGAATGATAGTCGTGAAGGGGCCTAAAGTTGAAACTTGGAAGACTATTTCCTATATGCTTTTCAATTCCTCTTGTTTTGTCTTTTGCCGTACTTCTACAACCAGTAAGACTGAGGTATGGCAGAACGTTTAGGACATCCAAATTCTATTGTGTTGTCTCATTTGTCAAATTCTGATTTCTTGAAAAATAAAATCAATTTTCAGCAACTCTCTTTGATTTTCTACTTGTAAATTAAGTAAAATTAAGACTCTTCCTTTTCCTAATTTTGATAGTCGTGCTACAAAGTGTTTTGATGTCATTCATAGTGACGTTTGGGGTATTTCACCAATTATTTCTCATACTTACTTCAAGTACTTTGTAACACTCACAGATGATTATAGTCGGTTTACAATTACATAGGTGTATTTTCCCCATTCTAAATCTGAAGTATGTTTGGAGGCTTGTGAATAACCCGATGGAATAGAGATAATGTTAGCATGATGGAAGAGATGCATTTAGTGTAGAATATTTTGTAGCAATAGTTATAGAATATAATGTAGAATATTGTGTAGCATTAGTTATAGAATATATTATATTTAGTATAAAATTGTGTAACACTAGTGTAGAATATATGGCATTAATTTGTAGGATTTACATTAAGTGTAGGATATTTTCTTTTGCGTATAAGTACTTATGTATTCTGATGTATTGAGATCAAGGAATTGAGTCAATCATTTTTCAATTTCTCTAGTTTTCTCTCTTATTGACAATAGTATTGTCAAAAAGGAAACTTCCCCTTGTTTAATTCCCAACAGCATGACTCCATGGCTTCATCCTAATTTATCTCCTCATAAGCAAGGACCCACCTAACCCTGTCGTTAATGGCTTGCACCAGACATTCTCTAGCCTCAACATGTTTGTATACTTCTCCTCGAGCAGTCATTAGGGTTTCAGGAATACCACCACTGATGGAAACATCTTGCATCTCTCATCCTTGTCATGCTTCAACAATTCTCCTAGCCCTCCCTCTTTCCATTTTGTAAGGGATAAAGCCATTAAAGAGACTGAATGAATACTTTCTACTGAATGAATACAGGAGTTCTTCAGCTGTGAACTACATTTGTATGTGTTAGAAGCTGTAAGTTTTCAGATAATTCTTTTCTTGGAAAATAGGCAGAAAATTTTACAGACAGTTTTGGTCAATGAAATTCAAATAGACGAGCTCCAAAACAGGCTGAGCTTGAACATTTAAAACAGTGGTGACTTGTTAATAGCTCTACACACATTCATACCAGCACTCATAGACCTAGCAGAAATACAACTTTTGTAGGAAATATGGAATGAGCAACCTCGTGTTATAGAAGACATATTTTTATCATTTGCAGTTATAATGGAAGAAAATTCATCATTTGATGCTACCACATGTGACAATTTTTAAGACCATTATTGACAACTGGTTAAGTGGTAGATATCAATGAGTTTCTGTACAATCTGATGACTTCTTAGCAAAGTATACCCAGAAGCAAGCATAGCTAAGAAGGATTGATAATTCTTCTGTTTCTTAATCATATTCTGAAAGCGGTACCATGTACCCCCTATATTTATAATTGTAACAGATAATAGCATCTTAAACAAATTACATTTACTTCACATTATAATCACCACAGGGAAAGGCCTCAAAAGCCATAAAGTTGAATGTCTCACCTGATATGTCAGACTCTTGCCTCCTCCTGTTGGCATTAAAACAAATACATCATATCCGCTCATTGTTGCATTTATCACCTCTCTTTGGTTAGGACGAAAAGAGTGATTTCCAAATACTATTTTGTTATTGGCCTGACAATGGAAATTATGTTCAAATTCAATGATTCAACTCCAGAGACATCTTTTTCTTGCACACACATTTGAATACACACCTCAAGCTTCTTTATCCAAGGGAAATCTCGGCTACTCCACTTCTTGTCATTTGAACCATCAATGTAGTTAACTTCAAGATACTTTGGAATGTATAGATCTCTTTCCACTGGGGCTGTTGAAAGACCATATCTTCCAGTCACATCAAATGAGAGTGACGATGAGTTCCAGTTGTCAAAGTTACTGGACTCATTATATCCAATAAACTGTGTGTCGAGTCTCGTAGGATTAATCCTCGAAGGGAATGAAGAAGGTGTTTCATACTTAAAGGCAGAAGGTGTTTCATACTGAAAGGTAGAAGCCGGTGTGGAAGCAGAACACTGTGACAACTTTCTTTCCTCATTGCCTGATACAGTTTGAAGAAATTTTTCAAAATGCTGAATTTGCAGCTTCAGCTGTGACCTGAGAGAATGCAATCACAACCAGTTATAAGCTTCAATATTATCTAAAACCTTTTTCAAGGAATAACAAATGTGCAGCACAAACAAGGCATAGTATAAGAAAATATCAAAAGAGAAATACAGAAAAGAAAAACATCGGAGGACATACCGTTCTTGGCGAAGTATTTCGACCTGTTCTGAACTCAGGTCTGAAACATTATCGAGAAGATCATTTGAAATCTCAATTAGCTTATCCTTCATCTCTTGTAAATGATCCAAGGCTCTAGGGCAAAGTCCTAGCTGCATAAATTGCAGATATCAAATGATAAAGTTAAGAAATAATAAGTTACTTTGAAACAAACATGATTGAGGCACAGAAACATTATTACCTTCAACCCATGGATGCAGTTTGAGGACAATTCCGGTGGCAAATTTGACGACTCAGTTCCATCTAATCTTTGAGAATTTGTAACTGGAGTAGTTGATGGAAACCGGGAGATAGAAGGCTGTGGCGTGCAGTTGGTCTGATAGTTCTCCACTATTTGGTCGACATCTATATTCTGAAAAAGGAATGTAGCATAACTTACTGTCTAAAAACCCCACATAGAGACAAATTATCAGGGATAAATAGTTGAAGTGACAAACATAGAAAAATTATTAAATGATCACTTCATCCTTTACTGCAGAAACCAGTAAACAAGAGACGGTAGCAAATAGTGCAGAATGTTGATTTTTTTTTCTCCCTTTTTTCTTTAACTATTTTTGGTTTTGGCATAACTTTGAAAGAAGCAAGGTAAAGATAACTTATTTTGGCCTCTTTTACCTAAATTATCAGCATATTCAAATCAGATGAAGTATGCAATTGAAAGTTTAAAAAGTGAAAAACCAATACTATGATATATCCTCGGGAAAGTGGGAAACTTTTCTGTTATACACTTAAGCCACACCCAAAATTACCAGAAGAATGTCATCTTCTTCAGTTCCATCAGCACAGGTGGTATACGACTCCTGCGCCTTGCTTACTCCAATTGCATGACTGCTGGATACTTCCCCTACGCCTCGAGCATGAGAATTATTAGCCACTGAAGTGTCTACTCCACTCTGCCTGTCCACAACATTTCCTGTTTCTGCTACACCACTTGAATGTGGTGGAAAACAATTTCCTGCATACCTTGTCGAGTTATAGTTTTCACCATTTTCACCAACACCTTGATGCACTGTCCTGCACATTGCAGGAGCACAGCTTCCATCAGATGCACGTGGGATCTGTGTGTGATGAGAGTGTCGTGAAAGAGTATTGGTATCGTTGTGTAGTTGTAGAGTTTTCCCTGGTCTTGTGTAACTCTTGGAAGACGACTTGAGGCTGGTAAGAAGTTTCCAAGCCTGCCAAGAATTAGGAATCCAATATGAAAAGTTATTCTTTTAGCTGACCAAATGAAGATGCATGACTCAACTCAAACACAAATAAATATATCCCTCAGCATTTTATGCAAGGATCCCTCAAAAATGTGCTCATTGAGCTCGCGCCTACATAAATCCATTCTGCAATTTCTACAACAACAACAATACACCCAGTACATTCCCACAAAGTGGGGTCTGGGGAGGGCCATTCTACAATTTGTAAAACAAATAAAAAGAACATAATAATATCGTCTCAATTAGTAATAGATGTATTAAGCACAGTCATGAATGAAATGGTTGGAGGATCATAACATCTTGAAGACCCAAATGCACCTTTTCAGCCTCCGATCTTGTTACACTTCTGATTTGACAAGCCATTGACCTACAAAAATGGCAACAAGCAATAGTAGAATAAGAATACAAGCATCCTTTAACAGATAAAGAACCATAAAGAACATAGATACAATAGCTTTCTAATAGTACTAAAAAAACTAATAAGCATAGTACCAAGAAAAGGAAAAAATGAGAAAATTCCCCAGGAATTTGCTGAGAGATAACCGGAAAATGGATCGTGGCACTTTCAGTAGGACATGGCGATACAGTTGGTGTCAATTACTCTCCATGATTACTTATATTGAGAATGAAATCTTTCTGTGAGCTAGCATTAAGTACATCCAACACTGTAGACCTTACTTGTCCTAAAACTTTTGCATGTATAGTAGTGGTGGAATATACACAAATTTGGAAACACTGAAAGCAATATGACTATGGTTGTAGGGTCTAAAGCTCAGCCACTTGACGGTAGAGATATCTTGTTTGCATCAACCATCTACAGAAGTTATCTTCTTTGAAATGTTTAAGTAGAAAATATGTGCAATCTTATGAGGAAATTAATCAGGTAATGAAAGAGTGACACACCTGGCATTCATTTGTTCTCTTGCACAAGGTCTTTGTGTCGGTAGAGAGAAAAGGATGTTTGAACTCAAGAACTTATCTTGGGATGAAAAATTATCATGCGCAGTAGCATGCTGCGTCCAATTGTCTTTTGGAAGCTTATCTTTAGACATGGAACGTCCAGCTGAATTAATCCCCCTGCATAGCACATCCAATTTT
>JBDJHY010000001.1:29687032-29700597 GCA_039654485.1 Withania somnifera | reverse complement strand
CAATGAATTTTCTGAGTAGTTCTCAACCGACATATACAATTTATTTCTATAAAACAATATAATTTCACCTTAGGAGCAGATGAGTGATGTATCTGTCAAACACAAGCAAAGGTGAAGCTTGGATATAGATAAATTCCATCAAGAGAAAGGAGACAAACTGTTACATTTATATCTTAAACTGGCACGATGAATAATTTTGGGAGATGGTTCATTGTTCAATTAAAAATAAAATAAGATATATAGTACCTATTTCTCCCTGTATTTCGTTAGTAAGAACACCTATTAAAGAAAGGCTTGTTATCGGGGAATATAATGTGGGACAGTCACAATGAGCTGGATGAATTCTGTCACATACCACTAGTTGGGTGAGTGACAACTAATAATAATGAGCTATATATCCTCGTGACAGATAATTGTCACAATTTTTAACACACAATAAATATACTGTACTAGAAAAGCATGAGTTGGAAAATCACTGGCATAATCTTCTCTTCCTCACAAAATCCCAAAAAATAAATAATGAAAATCATTGATGCAACCGTTTATCATTATTGATGTCTTTCGATATAACTATATGATATTACTGATTTGAGTGGTTTAAATTTACATTTTATTAAAAAAAATTATTTCGAAATCGACTCTCAAATTTTTAATTAAGAGTGATTATATGTTATTCATTTTACTACACTCATAATAATTTATACTCTAATAAAAATTATGATCTCCATAAAGTTAAAGAAAGTGCCATTACAATAAAAGGAATTTTGGCAAAGATTTGAAAATATTAGAGTGCGTTCAAATTATTTCACTTTTTTAGAAATGTATTTTAAGAAAATTAAAAATACAGAAAATATGTTTAAAATTTATTTTTTTCCAAGAAAAATAAAAAATTTGATTTTTCAAAATTACATTAAATTTGGAAAACTTCTAAAATTACTTTTTCAAAATTTTCCATTATTCTAAACTAAAAATTTATGTGTTTTTTAACGCATTTTCTGAAATTTTTTATAATTTTTTTGGACTTAAAAAATTTAAAAAATTAAAAATCAAAAATCAAAAAATATTTTTTTATTAATAAACGCACCTAATCTTTTATTATTAAGAAAGATAAATATTAAATTACATATAGAAGCAAAAACGAAATATTTTGTTTTTTCTGCTAAGTTTTATTCTTGTTTTGACATGCTGATTGCGATCTGCAAATATGGGAAGTTCATTCAAAGTGTAGTCTAACAGTATATTTAATTAAGTTGTAAAAATTGATTAAACTAGCATTACGACAAATGAACCGTGATAAATAAGTTAAGACAAATGCAGTAATAAGAAAAACTATAGCTTAATACTACTTCTTCTGTGTCTCAATTTATTCATTACATATTCTTTCGTCTATTTATAATTAAAAATAATTTAATTGTATTGTTTTTATTTTACTTTTAGCGAAATAATCTACTATTAAATTTTAATTTTTTTTTTAACTGTATAAAATATTATGTCAAATAAATTGATACGGACCAGCAAGAGGGAGCATTTGGCAAATATGAGAAAGTATTGGGGGCAGGGACTGTATAAAAAAATAAGAGAAAGCAATAAAACAGCTCATTTGGGCAGTATCCCTTTTCAACGTGGTACGTCAACGAGAAAGAAGAAGAAGATTTGTTAAGAAGAAGAAGAAGAAGAGATTGTACAACAATAAGATTCCTAGTTGATAAATATCTTAGCAGCAAAGAAATCTGGGCTTCGGAGTTTGATTGGATCTCTCAAATCACATTTGCAAATATCTACAATATCAATCAAGGTCAGAGATACAAATATCTTCCTTTTTTCGTTATATTACCTTTTCATTTTTAGTTAATTTCATTTGTTTGATTGCTATAAAAATGTGAGCACAAGTAGATGACGAAAAATCTGGATTCATTTGTTTTGTTTGCGTTCCTGTTTTCGATTGATTAATTGGAACTTATTTTGTTTTAGGGAGGAAAAATTGATCAGATCTAGTTGTTTGAAGTATGAGATTTGTGGAAGAGCATAGTTTTTGGATGTTTCTGATTTCCTGATAATTTTCTTCTGATTAAGAAAAGGAAAAAAGAAGATTCAAAATATACAATTTTTTGAGCTGGCCTAGACACCACGGTTAATAAATCACAATTTTTTCTATGAGAAAAAGTAATATGGAAAGCAAGTTTTTGTTTTTTGCTTAGCAGAGATTTGCTGATCAATTTGGGAATTGAGGTTGGGTACTTGTGGTAAAGTATGTTTGTAGAGAAAGATATTTGCTTCAAGTGCCTGCAAAGAGATTGCGGAAATAGTTTCTAGTCTTTTTGATTGTTCAAATTTATGTAAAATTTCTAGCCTTTAAGTGTTTCAGAATGCCCATGGAAAAATAGATAAAGTTGCTAAGACTAATTTAATATGTGCGGAGGACATGAATTAGGATAGAAGGTAGTAAGAAGGGTTGTGTCCATGCTAGTAGGTAGGAGTGTTTTGTTTTGTTATGCATGCTAGGAGTCATAGTGTTACGCTTGTAATATCTTATTCCTGGAGTGTTGGTGAAGTTTATTGTTTCTGGTAAATCAATTGTAGTAGTATTTTATGGTAGTCTTATTTTTACTATTTGTTGTTTTGTTACTACCTATTGTCTCTTGTTCTTATATTATGTGCCTTTCTAAACTGTTCTGTCTTGAGCCCGAGGTCTATCAGAAATAACCTTTAGTGATATAGGCTGTGTACACTCTACCCTCCCCGGCCTCCATTTTGTGGAAATATATAGTGTATATTGTTTTTTTTTAACATATTCAGTTGTTTGTGTGCAGTTAAAATAAGGGGAAAGAGCTAATTATGTGACCTACCTGGGAATTTCATGATCGGAGAAAGGCCAAATATACCTTTCAACCTACAAAAATGGTATGCAAATGCCCTCTATTATATTTTTAAGCTGTTAATGCCCTTACCGTCATACTTTTGACTGCAAGGGCATTGACAACCTAAAAATATAACGAAAGGTATTTGCATGCTATTTTTGAAAGTTCGGGGGTATATTCCTTTTTTTTGCAAAATCGTTCTGCTGCTGAATTAGCAAAGCTGCTCAGCTAAATATATATAGAAAATAAGGAAGACGTAAAACTCAAACATACATATACTTATGCACACACTTACATACATAAATACTTAATGCATGAAATATTAAAATAACAATCATAAAAACTTAGCATAAAGAATTAATAATTAGAAACTGGAAGCATATGAAAAATTGTCTGTGCTATCAAAGAGTAATATGAGCACAAAATAGGCCACCATAAACTCACATTGTTCTTGATGAACTATAGGAGAATTAACAAATGGGAAAATAATGAGAAATAATTGGTGCCTGGGCATGCAGGGGGAAGGAGTATCCCCATTCCCAATGGATAAAAATGGATTTTGCAATATTAGGGGTCTAAGCAAGGTTCGATAATAAGCAAAAAGGAATGCTTTTGATAATAAATAATTGTAAAGTCAGCCTCTTTAGACTCTAAAAATAAATGTTGAGAGAGTGAAAACTCATAGAGCAGTTGTTAACCTTTGTGATGATTGGTCCTTTACAACTAATTTAGTAGCTCATTCGAAAAGAAGAATTTGGCTAATATGAAAGCCAAACATTTTATAGTTAATGAAACTATGATCGCATGACTACTTAACAAATAACTCACTATGAGATACAACATAGGGGTATTTGGGGTGTTTTCCATAACAATGGTATATGGATTCAATGATCGGGCTTTGATAATAGGGAGCCTGTGGAGGGATATGAGCTGCTTGTATTACCCAAATTCATGGGCCATCAGTAATGAGTGATATCAATTTTTTCCTAAACAGGGATGTAAGGGTGGGAAGACCAGTTACACTAACTAAGATAAGATAAGGGAGTTTCAATATTGTATGGAGGCTCACTGCAACAATAAAAGATTTTAACGGTAATAAATATGCACTTTAACAAAAAATGCTAAAGCTTTTACCGGCTTAGTTAATCGCCGTTGAATCCCGTTTGCTATAGGCTTTAAGATCATTTACTAAGAATGCTAACATGTAATTTCACTAACAGTTGTCTCTAAAAACATAATTTAGTGGCAATTAAGCTATTGCCGTACATATTTTTTTAGAAAGGCCAAATGTATCCCGAACTTTCAAAAATGGTGTACAAATACCCTCTATTATACTTTTATGCTGTCAGTGTCCTTACCGTCAATTTAAGGGTACATATGCCCCAGAAGTATGACGGTAAGGGCATTGATAGCTTAAAAGTATGATAGACGGTATTTATATACCATTTTTGAATGTTCGAGGATACATTTGGCCTTTCTCCATTTTATGAATGCAATAATTGTTGCATCCTTTCCAGGTGGAATACATCAAATATCGAGCATCTGCAATCCGGATTTTCTTTTCCGACTTCTTGATATTAGAGTCGAACCACCTCTTACATTTTCCTGTTCCGACGTATTAATTACAATGATTTACAAGAAGGAGCAGAACATATGCAAGAAGCCCCTAGTCAAATATACATTTTGCAGAGTCTTTCTCTTCCAAAAAGAGATACCACCAATTTCCAGTCTTTTTTTCTCCATTCCTATATATCCTCGAGCTAAATTTGCTTTACTAATTGCTTCCAGCCTGAGAATCATACTTTTAACTGACTTATACCTACTTTTAACCTAATCTTCATGGTAAATTCATTTTGTCAGAGGGGAGTGTTTTAACCATTGTCAATTAATCAAATGATGTGAACAAACTAGGGAATATCAGAAATGAAGTCCAATCAAAAGCTCTTCAGTCTCTTCTGGAATTCAGGTCTCAATTGTTACCTGCTGGTAGAAGGATCCAGATAAGCTAGAATCGGTGCTTCTTTGTTTCCACATAAAGTAAACTCAGGAAAAATACAGCTGCGTTTTAGAGTATAACGAAACAATTCCTTTCCTTTTGATGCTATATTTAATTCTTTTTCCTTGTTAATATTGTTGTGATTCCCAATTTGTCGTGGTAGTTGTTGGGTCTGTCTATGGGGGAGGTTCAAGGTCTTCATCTCATTTCCAGCATAAAATTGGTTTGTAGATAGGATGTCCTAAATTTGTATCCATGATATTGCTTTTAGTAAAGAGCTGCAGGAAGTATAATGTTTCTGAACAGTTTTTGGATTCGTTCAAACTCCAAGAGCCACAAATCACATCCCCCTCCTTAAAAAACAGTAACAACAACATACTTAGTATATTTCCACAAAGTGGGGTTTGAGGAGGGTATAGTGTATGCAGTCTGTACCACTACCTCAGAGGTGAGGTAAAGAGGCTGTTTCCGATAGACCCTCGGCTCAAGACAAAATCAGTTTATAAAAAGGCATAATACAAGAATAAGGAGCAATTAGTAGTAACAAAACAACAGATAATAACAAGAGTATAAATCCGATTACAAGTCACCAAAATACGACTCCTAACACTGAAAACCAAACAAAACAATCCTACCTACCGACCAGAATAACCCATTTCTACTAACTCCTATCCCAATACGCGTCCTCCACAACTTCCTATATAGGACCAATTTCCTGAATTTATACATCTAAAATTAAATATTCATGTGTTATACGCTCTTGGTAGAAAAGTTGGTTCTAGTACTAGAAAAAATAAACAGGTACGTGCACTACAGAAAGACAATGATGACAAAATAGTAGCTAAATCTGGATTTAATAGGGTTGACACCGTTCCTATTCCTAATTTTACTTCGCAGAGGTTGATATCCTTTTTTGGGGATCGAAGTGAATTATAAGTTGAATCTTAGAAGACTACCTAATATACAACCTTCAAGAAGATCATCAAATTGGTCCATAATGTTTGTGGTGTGCTGTCTTAGTACCCAATATTCAGCTCATTCTTATGATATTCTCAATATTTATCTTTTTGTTTTAAATATTCTCCAAAAAACCAACAATGTCATTAGGACCATATCGGATAGACTTTGAAGGGAAAAACTCAAATCACGTAGAACCTATAACAAAGTACACTATAGTTTCTTTTTAAGTTTCAGTTCTTTTTTTATCAGGTAATTGTCTAATTCTATTCAATCAGCATCCAGAGGATAAAAAATGAGTACAAAATTATGATATATCTCCTGTACATTCCACTCATTCCTGTAGAAAAACTAAGGGACTGAAAAAATCCAGAAGAGCAAAAACATTATCCTCAGAATGTGGTTGAAAATTAAGCTTGATTTTACAATGAATGGTTCAAGGACTATTTAAAGATGAACTTTAAGGATTGAGGATATGCTATGAAGAAAAATGAACATTAAGAACTAAACTCACAAAGAGATCGCAAATATCATTTCAGTCATTCTCGAACACTTACTTATGTCTCACCTCTTTCCGCAAGGCCATTTGTAATTCTTCGATTCCGCGCGGTCGACTTTCTACTAATAATTTTGGGAATCATTATATATCACAAATACCCGTTTAAAAAGATAGCTTACTAGCTTAAGACACTCCAAGAACTTTCTTAGTCACACCTTGCAACCCCAAAATTCAATCTCTTTTGACTGTCAAAACTTTTCAGGCTTTCTTCCTCACATGACGTCTATATTTCAGTATCTCCGAACCATTTAGCCAAAATCTAACCATTACTATCAATATTTCATCTTGCTCCCCACTTGTTATCATGCCACATGGGTCGTCCCTCACTCTTGAATTTTCTACTTGGCCAGACATTAGGTTGCTAATTTGACCTCATATGGGGCAGATTTCATATTTCTATAGAATTGCACGATGTCTTTAAGTTTTTGGAAGAAAAAAAAAAGGAGGGTTTTGTTTAAGGAAATTTGCTTTTTTTCTAATCAGTGTTTACGCAAAGCTACAAGTGCGGATTTTTTATCATCTTTTAAAAGCCATAACTAATATTTTACAAAGAAAACAACTGCCACTTGTTTCTTCCAACTTTTCCTTTTCTGCTTGAGTTTAGGATTTTATTCCGGTTGCTTCGTTTTCTTGGCAGTACGCTGTTAGCTTCTGCAAAATGACCCATGCTTCCTCCTGCGTTAGAACCTCAGATAGCATTATATCAGGCCTCTTTTTGCATAAGCTAATTAACTCAGTTTGATCTAAATTCCGGCACTAAGCTGATTCAACTAGCATGTTCGTTTTGTATTTTTCAACCCGTTTCCCCAGTTTGACCCTTTTCATAGCTTCATTATGTTGTTTATGACTTGAGGGGATGACTGGCACAATCTCCAAGTTGATTGGATCATTTTGGGGAAAGTTTTTGGATTTGGAATATTGGTTGAATTTCTAAATAAGTTTGGAAATTTGAGTTGACCACGGTCAATAGTTGGTTAAGACAACCTCGGAACCGATCCGAGGATTCCAACGGGTTTGGGACACGTTTATGATTTATTTTCAAATTTGATTTGTGTCGAAGGGGCTCCAGATGAGTTTCGGACACTCGAGTTGCACTCTAATAGAATTTATAGTTAAGAGTTGACTGATGTTAGGCCACAAATGCATATATTTAATCATTATTTCCCTCACATTTTAGTACTTTAGATGGAAAAGCTCAAATATGCAATCAAACTTTCAAAAATGTGCAGTTATCCATGAGTTAATAGTTGGTTTTATTTAAGCCATTGCCGTAACACATTGGTTCATTTGCGCCACTAACCACCAACAAAGCCCCTGGCGAAGCCACCTTCGGCAACGATAACCAGGTATACACCCTTCATCGGAATATTATGTAGAGTATAGAGGTTAAATGTTAGCTATTATGAGTATATATTTAACTTTGAACATCCTTTAACACAGCTGAAAGGAATATTTGAACACCCTTCGCCAAATTCATGGCTCCGCCGTTGGCCATATGGCCTTATCTGAACCCTTCATTACTTACCAACTCCCACCCCTCTCACACCCTTTTATAAGTGACACATCGAAGCCATATCATTAGGTTTAGTGACATATTTAAGCTTTTTCCCAATCCCATCTAATACATGACTCTCTTGGGTAATACAACTTATGTTATTTTTCTAGGGGAAAAGGTCAAATATGTCATCGAACTATTAGACATGGCTCATCTATGTCATTTGTTAAAAATTTAGCTTATCTATGCCACTTTTATTACAGAAAATTTTCATTCGTACAATTATTTTTTAACGATAATTTTGCAAATTTATTTTTTCCACGTGCTCTTATTAGAGGACCATGTCCCAAACCCAAATCAACCAATATTACTTAGAATCGAACTCATTAAAATAAAATCCGACACACACCCTACCTAATTAATAGGTTCGATTTTTATTTTAACAAGTCTTATTTTCACTCTAACGGTCTGGGTTGGGTTTGTTGCTGTTGTTAATTTTCATTCTAACGGTGTAGGTAGGGTTCTAGTTTATTGGACCCGTTTCCTAATTTTGATTTTAAATAATACTGATTGATAGATTTGATGAAATGGACTTCTAATAAAAGATCATGTGACAGAAAAGGCTTTGCAAAATCATCGTTAAAAAATAATAGCACGAACGAACCTTGTCTGTAATGACGGTGGCATAGATGAGTCATTTTCAATGGTACGATGACATCTTTGAGCCTTTTTCCTTTTTCTATTTATCATTGATGCATGACATTCAACCTCTTAGAATCATATTCTTATATAAACCTCTATTTTTTCTAATTTTATGTATATTCCTACAAAGTGGGTCTATGAAGGGTAGAGTGTCCACAGTCCATATCACTACCTCAGAGGGCAGGTAGAGAGCTTGTTTCTGAAAGACTCTCGACTCAAGAAAAAAACATTCTAAAAAAGACATAATACAAGAACAAAGAACAATGAAAAGTAAAAAACAACAAATAATAGCAGGTGCAAGGCTATCACAAAAAATTATTACAAATAATTCACCCGAAACAACAAAACCTCACCAAAACTTCAGGAACAAGATACTACAAGCAAACCACTATGACTCCGAGCACGGAAGACAAACAAAGCAATCCTAATTACTAACAAGAATTAACTCCATCCTATTAACTGTCTACCATAATACGCATCCTCCACACCTTTCTATCTAGGGTCATGTCCTCGGTAAGTTGTAATGCTTCATGTCATGCATAATCACCTCCCTTCAATACCTCTCCCTTGCTTAAACCATTCCTAGCCAGCCTCTCACACCTCCGCACTGGGACATCCATGCCCCTCCTCATCACGTTTCTGAACCATCTCAATATTGTCTCCCGCATCTTGTCTTCCACCAAAATCACTCCTACCTTGTTTCTAATAACCTCATATTGAATTCTATCACTCATATTGAACTCACACATCCATCGCAACATCCTCATCTTCGCCATCTTCAGCTTTCGTATGTGGGAGTTCTTAACTGGACAACACTCGCCTCATACAACATAGTTGGTCTAATTGTCACTTTACAAAACTTGCTTTTAAGTTTATGAGGCACCTTTTTATCGCACAAGACCCCAATTTCATACATGTGGCACCAATACGATGGGAAGCATCCTCGTCATCTCTCAGTTACCCTGGATCATAGACTCAAGATACTCGAAACTATCTCTATGGTCTGGATATCAAGCTTCACCTTGCATTACAAATACTCTGTCTTGGTCATGCTCAATCTAAAACTTTTACATATAGGTTGTCTCGAAATTTCCAACTTAGCACTAACTCCTCTATAGGTTTCGTCAATCAAAACTACATCATCCGCAAGTAATATACACTAAGATGACTTGCTTAAATTCCCTGTATCAAACTATCCATCACAAAAGTGAATAAAAACAGGCTAAGAGTCGATCCCTAATGCAACCCATCAAAATGAAATGGTTTGAGTCACCTCCCATGTTCTTACACGAGTCTTGGCTCTGTCACACATATCCTTAATCGACCTAATGTACGCCACAGGAACACCTCCAACCTCTAAGCACCTCCAAAGTATTTATCTAGGAACTTTATCGTAAGTTTTCTCTAGATCGATGAATACCATGGGTAAGTGATTCTTCCTTTTCCTATACTATTCCACCAGTCTCCTCACAATTTTGTTTTTTATATAACAAAACTATTAGGACATATTTGTTCCTTATCTATAACATTATTATTTTACATGAAAAAACTATATTGTTGACTATGAATCTAATCTTATACTATACCATTCAAAATTTTCACATATTTTATTACTCTTTGATCGGATTTGAAGAACACATAAAATTTGTCCAAGAAAAAAAAAGTTTTAAAAAAGAGTACGTTGATGGAAGTGTTGTTGGGTATGAAAGTACATATGAGCGTGTGAATTAAGAGTACCGTTTGTGTTTTCATGGTGGAATTGGTGTATTACAATGGTTGGACGTGGTGACGGCAGGGAAAAACGACATAAAATTTGTTTAATGACAAAAACGATTAAAAGAGAACAATGAGGTACAGTTGGGTAAATAAAGTACATATGAGGGTACAAGAGTATCTATGTATTTTAATGGAGGAATTTAGGGAATTATAGTGGTTGGGACGTGATGCTGGCTTAGGAAAATAGCATAATATTTGTTTCAAAAAAGTGCACTAATGTGGTGTAGTTGAGCATGAAAGTACATATATGTGTATGAATTAAGGGGTCATTTGATATGAGGGATATGGAATAATAATCTGGGAATAAAATATAGGATTATTTTATCCTGCATTTGGTTAAGTTATTAATTAGTCTCAAAATTGCGTACCTCACCTTTTGCACCACAATAATGGGATAAGTTATCCCATATACATGATAGAATAACTAATCCCATGGGATAATTTTTGTCCATCCCATCCCCATACCAAACAACTCCAAAGTATGTATGTCTTTGTGTGGTGAAATTTGAGGTGTTAATAATGGTTGAGATGTGATAAGAAATTAGAGAAGGCTCAAATATGTCATTAAATTTAATGAAATGGCTCACATATGCTACTCATAAAAGGGGAGCGAGGAGTTGGGGCTGATAAGTAATTAAGAGTTTAGATAATGTCACGTGGTAAAATCTGGTACTAGTAGGGCTCTGTTAGCGGTTAGTGGCACGAATGAACCAAATATGTCACGATAATGGCATAAATAATCTTGACTATTAACAGATGGCCTAGCTGAGACATTTCTGAAAGCTCGATGGCATATTTGAGCTTTATCCCATAATTTTATTAGTCTTTTGAGTAGTGATTATATTGTTTCATTTTATGCTTGATATTATAGTTTTGATGTGTAGAAATAAAACGATATGAAGATGTTATTGATTTTGAGCAAAATTTAATATAATGCGGATGAAAAAGGAGGAAGAGATGAGTGTGGGACATAATTATTGCCCTTGTCCCCCAAGGTGAAGGCAACAAATGAATAAAGCAAAGCAATGAAATATGCAGTAGCATGAGCGAAGAAAATTGCACTGGAAATTGCTCTTATGCTCTACACCAAGTGTCGCAATATGCAATCCGGATTTTGATATTATTCCAATTCATTTTGGACTCGGTTATTTCATTTGAGACTTTTTCTATACCTATATAATCCACAAACACGATTTAGAAAAAAAAAAGACTTGACGTAGAGAAAGCTGGGACCCGTCGTGAAGACTAGAGTTAATAGGTTTACCTTTTCTTCTCCATACGCTTTGTTCTTGTATTATTCTTTAAATGATTTATTGTATTTCCTGTCTAACAGAGCTAAAATTATCGTTCTAGGTGTTGTGGTTCTTTCATGAATGTTATAATTTGAATATTGTTTTCAACTAGTTAGCTTATCGCATTAGTTTGTTTGTTCAATAATGGTCTTAATTATTTTGCTGCGTAGCTAACAGCAAAATACTATTTATACATCTATAATGAAGCACGACAATGGAATGATGGATTGGGCAATAGGGTTGAACAGAATGAGTGCTTCCCCTAATAAGGGAGCAGATTCGTGATTAGGCTAGACATAGCTAATTGCCTCGATTGGTAGATATGCAGGAGGTATAAATGCATTCTTGTTAATTCTATTCTGCTAGACATAGAGAATTAGGTTAACTTGGATAGGAGCGCAATAATACGACTGAAAATTGTGAGTAAAATTAACCCTAACAATCAATAATCCAGATAAATTAAGTAGTTGAATGAATCAAAGAATATAACATGATTGTTAGATAACCCATATCCCTAGATTGATTTAATTTCACGGATAACATTAGAATATGCTATTTCTTAGTTAAAGCTCGTTAGTTCTTTTTATCTATTTTATATAGTTTATAATTGTAAATTTGGAATTAATTTCTTGTTTAGATAATTTGCATTGGTTTAATTAAGTAAACAAGTAATCACAAGTTCCTGGGGTTCTATATCCAACTTTTAGTCACTTTATTACTTAACGAGTGCATACCCATGTTTGTGTATTTAGCCGCAACAAGTTTCTGTCATCATTGCTGGTGACTCAGAAATTAGCTATTTTTCTAGATTAGACCTTTGTCTAATCAAGTTTAATTTTTTAGTTTTGTATGTATATATATTTTTGTGTAGTATTTTTTTATCATTCGTGACATGGCATCTTCGAATGTAAATATAATGATCCTCCAGGTCAATTTTTCAATTTCAATGGATTTTTACCTTTTAGCCTTTCCCCTAGTTGTATTATGCTAAACTAAGTTCGATCTCATAGTTGGTTCGGGAACGAAATAAATTTTGAGTAAGATTTTCAAAATTTTGAGTTTAAAGTTTTAAGGTGTGAAATATGGACTTTAGGGGTCATTTGGAGTTTGGAACCTCGAAACAAAAATCCGTCAGTTCCATCAGCTCCGGAGTGTCAACGTTGGCCTAGAAACACCTTTGTATTCAGTTTTAACACATTCATGGTGATTTTGAATGATTAAACGAGATAAAATTGAGTTTTAAGTAAATTGGTCAACATTCGGACTTAGAGTGCTCGGAGTAGAAATCCGATGGCTTCGTTCAATTCGGGGAGTGGATTTTCGCCTAAAATGAGGTCTTTCATATTTTTCGTAGGCCCCAGGGACGTTTTGATCATTTAGAGTTAAAGTTAGTATTGGATCACGGAAACCTCATGCGCGTGATTTGATGCCGCTAGAGTCTGAAATGCCAAAATTAGTATGGTTGCATATATGATTTGTTTGCTCGAGATTCCGAGGAAATCCCGACGGTCCATTTGAAAATATTTGTTTCCTTGCCTTTGTTGTCAAAAAAAAGTTGTTGTTGCTGACCTATGATGACCTCCGCATTCGAGGGTCGGGGCTGCATTCGTGGAGGGTTGAGTTGGGTAGCATCGCATTCCAGTATGGTGCGCTACGCTCGCAATGCCTTGACTTGCCTTCCGTGATCGTGATCGCGAGGATTGACCGCGAATGTGATGTGAAGGGACACCTGAACAGTGAACTATTTTAAACACGAACTTTTCTCATTTTCTTAAAACCTACTCAATTTATACTCATTTTGGCAAGATCAGAGAACAAACAATTTTTATCGGAAACATTCCTCTAATGAATTTCCTGGGAACTTCTATAGTCAATGGAATATATAGAATTGTGATCAATCAAATATTGCAAAGTCCCGGTATTTATTACC
>JBDJHY010000001.1:29568183-29582070 GCA_039654485.1 Withania somnifera | reverse complement strand
CTTTGACTTTTCGGAATGAAATGCTTGCACGTGAAGTGATTCAATAACATCGAATCTTTGACTTAACGTTTAGTCATTAATCAAAACATAGAAGGACGATTCTCTTGAACCAACCTTGGTCCAACAATAAGCATTTTGTTTTAAGTCAAAATGATAAAAATAAGCTAAAATTCAAAAGCTAGAAATCCCAGCTTTTAGCTTATAAGCTACTTTAAAAAGTCAATCCAAACACCCTCTTCTTAGGATGTTTATTGCAGTTCAATGTGTGCCCTTCTGGAGTAGATTGTTTTTTTATATTTTTCCTTCTTTTGGGGAAGATTTAACTCATAGGTAAAGAGAGAAATATAAGCAAACTGATTGTCTCGTGCTGGGGAAACTGAAAGCACGTCAAACAGATAATACTTTCTGTTTGGTTATAGGTTCAGCATTGCCCTTAGGGAGGGGTAAACAGTGAGTTTTAGTCATTGACTGTTACAAGATCTTGTATACCTGTTAGTTTTTGCTGGTTTGGAGGCATTTGAGAGTTCACTGCTCTTCCAGAATGTAAAGTGTGGTTTTGCTGAGTAATCTCTTTGTTTCTATGCAGCCACAAATCCCCGTAAAGAAGCAGAAAGTCTCTTTCTGGAAAAGGAGCAGGATAGTAGGAAGAAGTTGAAGAAGTATCAGGTCAGACCGTCACAGTCTTGCTGGTTCTATACTATTTAAATTCTCTGGCACCGTGGATGAGATTGTGTTGCTTCTGTAACTTTAAGGCCGTCTATGATGGAGTTGTCATTCATTTTGGGCTGCTTGTTATACTTTTACATACATAGACATCACAAATGAATAACACAGGTTTGAATGATGTAAGAACTTGAAAGATGACAATGATAAAAAGGTAGAAAAGATCCTGCAGACAAGAGGAAAACGAACCAGAGTGCTCTAGCAGTTGCACTTTCACCATATGTAAAGTCTTGCTTTTATTTTTCTTTTTGTTTTTTGCAGGGTGGGGTGGGGGATATGAATTTTGTTGAAAGCTAGGGTTTCGGTTACTATATGTTTCTTTACATTTTTTGGTTTTGACACAAGGGCTTCTTTTTCGCTTCGGTGTCGAGCTTGTCTGCAGCTTGCTAAGCCTAGGCTGTTTTTTCTCTTTTTCATGTTATTTTAGTAGAGATTTCATGACTAACAACTGACCTGGGATTATTCGCTGGGGTTCTGAGGTTTCAGTTTGTCTGCATAGACTATAATAGTGGTTAAAGTGTATCCAGCCTTACATCACACACTTCTGTAGGAGTCATTACATTGTGGCTTTCCTTATCTCTCTTTTCTCTTCATAATTTTGATTTTTCTTTTTAAACTTTTATAATTGATGTTATTTACCTCCTTGTCTGCCTCAATTCTGAAGATTTTTAATTATGTTCTCCATGCAGGAAATGTTAAAATCACGGGCTACCCTTCCTATTGCTGACTTAAAGGGCGAGATCCTGCATTCACTGGAGGAGAATGATGTGTTGGTCATTTGTGGGGAAACAGGATGTGGGAAAACAACTCAGGTATTGATTTCTTAAATTTTTCCTTTATATGTACCAAATTACTTCAATACTGTGTTGAGGAGCACTTTTCACTTCAGTTTCAGTGCTACTAGTTATGTGCTTTGGTCCTGTTTTTCTGCTCTCTGGAGAATTTTCTTTCCCTTATTTTATTGCAACGATCCTAGCTTGACATGTTTTGTCAAATCAATCTTTTTCCAAAAGGGAATAGCAAATCAGTGCTTCTAATTTTCAGTTAGTGAGCTGTGGAGAAGATCCTACTCAACTAAACAGTTGCTAGAGAAATAATTCTGGCAGAAATTGTTCCAAATAAAGCTAGTTTTATGTGCAATGGAGGGTATCTTAGAAAATTCACACTTGTAGTATAGAATAATTGAAATCTTACATTTTGGTTTCTGTAGGTCCCTCAATTTATACTGGATAACATGATTGAATCTGGACATGGGGGACACTGTAACATTATATGCACACAACCAAGGAGAATCGCGGTCAGTGCTACTGTTCGTTAACCATATATTTCCCTGCACTGACTGAATCATTGGCTCTGGAATTCACTTCTTTAATTGTCTGCTTCAGTGTTTTAAAACAATATGTAATTTTTTCCATGTACCTGTTCGGTTGACATTCTCATCTTCTACTACTTCCATGGAGCTGCCAATACTTTTGCAGATTTTGCTGGTTGTGAGAATGAAATCTGGACTCATAGGAAGTGACTATAAATGCTTTTGCAGTTTTTCAATGATTTGGAGAGTGAAAAACTGAATTCTAAGTTTTCTTTTCTGTGGAACAACAAAGTATAACTTTAATTGAAATTGGTGAACAGAAACATGGCTCCTTATTTGAAAAAAAAAAAAAAAGAAACACAGCTCCTTATATAGGAGTCTTGAGCGGCATTAAATTAGGTTACTTTCATAATTATGAATTAATTATAATAAATGTGCTACAATTATAACAAATTTCTTGTTTTTAGCATAATTATGAAGAATAATCTTAACAAATGATTCTGCTGATAACACATTCCCTAAAACTTGAAATGGACAGTGTTGATTTTGCTATTTCTAAACAAGTAATACTCCAAATCCAGAGAGATAATAACCATTCATTGGAATAGTGTCCCTCATAATTGTGAAGAATCATTGAAAAGAATTGCACATTCATAGAAATTTTTCTTTGCGACACAACAGGAAGCTAATTTATTCTCAGATACTGGAAAGAGATATGGTGATGCAAAGTTTCTTGAGATCATTGACATAACTCAAGTTTTCGGTTAAACAATAAGTGGAAAAGTTGTGGCACTGCCGGGAAGTTACTAGAGAAGTCACAGAAGATTATCAGCTAGTATGCCGAATGGTCAAGTTGTCGTCACACCTGTTTTTGGGGAGAGGCATGATGATCATCGACAATAGAATTGCATATACAGCCTATTTTATATACCGAAAACAACTGCATACAAGCCTCGATAAATACAGAAAGTCGTAACAACGTAGCCGTACTGGAAGGTGCGGCTGTCCTTTTCAGGGAGAGCTAAAGTGTGCAGCAATAAAAATGGAACAAGTTCTAATATTCATGGACTTGACCAAATAGGATATGACCTAATAATATATTCGGCCCAACTTTGCAACTCCAAACCAACTAGGGCCACCGACCACGATGGCATAGCACCTGAAATTCAAATTATTATGGAAATCATCATGACAGTATCATTAAGAAATATTCTGAAATTCTGAAGTATTCTTAATGGTCTTTCTTCCCCTCTTCCCTCAAAGCGCGCTCTTTCATCCATGCGCATGGTTATTTGTTTGAGAAATGGTAACTTCCTTAATGATTCTCTTGATTTCCAAAAGTCACTTTGGAGAATGCTCATATCCACACTAATATTTCCTTGAAAATGTTGCCCTGTAAGATAACTCCATATTGTCTTGCAGGTTCTTGCTTCTTGGTCGTGCTACCTTTCCTTAACCTTTTTATACTGTGGATGAAGAAGTAAAGACTAATGTTATAGCTACTAGTTAGTTGAATTGTAGGTCAAAGTTATTTGTTGGATTTGGTGAGGCACTCCATTTAGAATAAGTGTATCACGTCAACGACAAGGCTAATTTGAACTCTTGTCTATTTGATCACGTATCATATTATGCGAAGAAACTGATCATATTAGAAGCACACATGCATGGGATTCAGAAATTCGGTTCTTCGATTATTGTTTTTTTGTTTGGGGGGGGGGGGCATAGATCTTTATCACCCACCAAGTAAGGTTCCTCTGCATTTTTTGTTGAGATGTTACTAGGCAATGCTTTCGTCTTGCTCTATACACCCACACATTAGGTTTTCTCTCACTTAACAGGATTTTCTGATTGTCGTTTTCTCTTTGCTAGGCTATTTCTGTGGCTGAAAGAGTTGCCGATGAGCGTTGTGAATCTTCACCAGGTTCGAGTGAGTCCTTGGTTGGTTACCAAGTTCGTCTTGATAGTGCAAGGTATTGCTTCCCAAAGTCTTAATTTATTAATGGATATAGAATCACTTGTCCCAAAAAAAGGATACAAAATCATGAAATTGGATGTCATGTTGACTCAAAATTTGTTTGTTTGGAAATTGATTTATGTTACCATTTTAATGTTGGCATAGCTACCAGTTCTAAGTAAAATCAGTCAGCTATCTCTACGTGGCTGGATGTATGGATTATGCATTATCATTTCACTTGGTTTGTGTATAATCATTTTATTCGATCACATTAAACATGTTTTAATCAGGTCTACTCTGCATGACTTATGGGAGGAGTTGGATGACAAATAAGACATTGCTCATTGGATCTGAGAAATGGACGGATTTAGGTTTTGAGTTTTACAATCCTCGGGTTCACATGGATAGCCAATTTTGTGCATAAATGCTCTGCTACTCTTACAACTCCCACTGTGATCTACTTTTGTTTAGTCGAAAGTCTAGTTATAGCCGCTGATTTATGTTTCCTTAGATTTCCTTAAGCATTGCAACCCTATTTTCACTTAGCTTTTTATTTATCTAGTTGTCGTCATATAAGGACATAGGAATCTCCCATCAACGGTCTACCCTGATTAAATGTCCTTTTATATTCGTGCTTAAAAAGCGGAGCCTTAGAATAATTGGTAAAGTAGCTGTCATGTGACCAAAAGCTTACGGTTTTAAGCCGGAAAACAACCTCTTGCAAAAATGTAAGGTAAGACTGCGAATAGTGGACCCTAGTGATTCAATCCTTCCCTAGAACCCTTACAAAGCGGTAGCTTTAGTGAAGGGGGTTGCCTTTTTTTTTTTTTAATATTCATGCTTTAAAATCTATGATTATCATTAATACTAAAATATGATAATGATACTCTTATTTTCTTGTGATTATTATATCAAAACATCTAGGTTCGACCCCTTGATGTTGAGGTAAAAAAGAATTGTAGTGGAACAATATATATCAATAAATTAAATAATATTATTGAAAATGTAAAAATACTTTAATATTTATATTATTTACAAATATCATCTACCTTATTTTCATAAATTAAATTTAGGTTGAACACTCAAATAATGGTGATTACATATTCAAAGTCTATATTAAGCAAAGTTTTACTCTCCAACAATTAATACTACTAACATCATGATTTGAATGCTTTGATTAATATTTAATTAGACTATTTGACAGTACCAACTCCCCAACACTTTGTTATTATTCCCTCCTCCATGTATAATTAAAAATTCAAAATTTATATAACTACAATTCTACAGGTAATCTCTTAATTATTGGGTCAATTGGTAACCATGCATGGCATAGTTGGGGAAATTAGGGAAATAGCACCGACTTTGGGCCAATGCAGCAAAATAAAAGGTAAATCTTGGACAAGAAAGAAGTCTTCTTTTTCCAATTTTTTAATTCATTTCATCATTTATAAAGGAAGATATGTCGGCAGCGAATCATGGTGGTCTGTTGGTTGCATTGTAATGTTGGTTTCATAAGAAAACAGAAGTAAAAGTACTACTAATAAAAGTAATAACAATTCTACAATCTACAAAATGCCACACTACAAGATAGGAAGACGACCTACTTACGGTTAATCCCCTTCCACACCTCACTACAGTCCAGAGGCTGCGTATAAAATACGTGTCAAATGTGTTACTCCTCCCCTAGTCATACTAAAGTTCAGAGTAGGCATGAGACATGCAGGGTATCACCCTAGGGTAAGTAGTTAAGCTACTATTTAACTAAAAAGTCCAAATACCAAAAGAATAAGCATATCGGGGCCCAATTAATTATTCTAGCCCGAGTTGGAGCTTCACCATACATATACTATACTAATATCTAGCCCGTGACTTAGAATTAGCTTGCTGATAGTTGTAGGGTTACTTTAGAAGTAGTAGAACGCTGATGCGTGGGTTGGTTTTGGGTTTTTGACCTCGGGTTTGGGCTGTGTAGTATTATGCTACTAGCTATAGCTTAGTTGCACCTATGCAGGGCATAGGTTCACTACAAATATAGATGTATTGTTGTGCTGTGTATTCATTCTATGAGAGGTTGAGCCTGTAATGACCCTCATGGTCATTTATGATAGATACGCGACGTTTTGCATTATAGAGCATTTTGGTAGTTTCCCCAATTCAATTATGACTTGCTGGGACCGGTAGTTCGGTTCCCTGGCGACTTGGTTAAGAAATATCGCAAATTTCCTGTTTTAGAGCCTAAAACAAAGTACTCGTTGGCCAAAGTCATTTTTCCTTCAAGATGAGCTTGAAATTAAATTCTGACAGTTCCGGTAGCTCTAGAATGCCAAAAAAAATAATTTAAGATTTACCTTAAGTTTGTGTTTTGGAGTTTTGGTTTGCAATTTATGCCAATTTGTGGATTTTAGTTACGTTTATGGCCTAAAGTGGAACTTGGGTGGTAATTGGGTGTTCGGAGTATCGGATCGGAATTATGATACTTCCTCATCTCCGGAATGATGGTTTTAGGCTACGGGAGGTGTTGGTTCGTTCATCAGACTTATCATTGTATTTTTGAGGTGTTGGTGGAATAGTCTTGAAATTTATCTTAAGTGTTGACTTGGTAAAATTTTTACCCGAAACGACCTCGAATTTTGATTTCGTCTGCATCATTGAGTCTGTAATATCATTTCGGGTATGAGTACATAGTTTGTTTGCATAAATTGGACTCCAAATGCATTTCGAGTGGTGATTCCAAGCTTCTAAGCTTTTCATTCTCCTAATACTGCTGCCAATATCTGCAACTAGGGCAGGATGACTTCCTCTTCATGTTTGTGTCCAAAAACCTCGCAATCGTGATTCAATGGTCCTTGACTCTACGCTATCGGGAGTAGCTCACGCGATCGCGATGCTATAGATAATAACACTACGTGATCGCGAGGTAGCTCACGTGACCACGATGCCTAATTTCCAAGTACTCTACGCAATCACGTAGTAAAGTCATGTGATCACCATGAGTAAATTACCTGTCAGTTTTATAAAAACCCCTGCACGACCCTAACATTTTATTTCAACAGAAACCTTATGATTTTTTCAGCTCCAAAGCGAAAAACCTCTCCCAAACACCATTCCAAGGCTAAGGAAAACTCGCCCATCATTGTTTTCGATTCCTTCGCGTTTTTGGGTAAGTCTTCTTTGCTTTTGATTCTTAGTTTTCTTGATTTCTTCCATTGATGACCCCAATTGATGAAGTTAATTAAACCATACCATAAATCGTATATTATTGTGTAATTATTTATTCTCGGAGTATATTTGACATTTAGTTCATTAATATATCAAAATTCCAATGTTTAATCCATAAAAATTGCATTTTTACCTTGTGTATGTTAAATATGTTTGGGAAATTTTGAAGAACTTTCAGCACTCGAATTGCGCTCAATTTTGGAGCTCGGATTTCTTGTAACGTTGAAAGCCCCGTAGTGGAATTTATTTTCCATCGCAAATAAGCCCCACAAGCCTGTTTTAGGCCTAGTCGTTAGTTAGGATAACTTGTACTGTTAAACTCGTATTAACATATAAAATACTTTGGTGCAAGTTTCAGATAATTCAGTGATCTTTTAACGTCAGTCGGAGTAAGATTCGTGAATTTGCAGCTTTATCGTTGGACGACAGGTAGGCTCCGTGGGGCTATCTCTGGGCTTATAGCTTTAATAATTGTACTAATAGCATCTGTGGGTTGGGTATCTAGGTAGATATAGTAATCCTATACCGTCCTCTCATCCGTTCCATGTTGATATTTATATTTTTGCATCCGATTTATATGGTGCCCCCAACTTAGAAATTGACTAGAGACACCTGTGCAGGGTATATGATGTTGATATTGCATGATCATATGTTGAAATATATACTGTTTGATATGTTGTGCATTCATGACACGAAAGGTTGGGCTTATGGCTCCGATGAGAGTGCATTGGGGCTGGGTCAGTATCTCCACATGATTATTGAGCCACAGAGGCTAGAGATTGATTTTGGAAATAATGATGAATTATAAGTTGATAAAATGGGAATATTCAATACTAATATTAGTATATCTCATTTTAACTGTTTTATACTCGGCGTTTATCGAGCTCCCTATATACTATTGTTTACTTATTTTAGTCCAGGCTTTACATCCTGGCACCGGGGAATAATATTTGATTAACAAATGTTGGGACTTGAGATCGAGTTTTCTTAGTAGTGAGTAAAGCCACTGCGACTTTAGTCTGTCGTCATACAACAATGAGTACAACTTTTTGGCAATTATGGAACTACTGGTTATAAAAACTTAATAATACCCGATCTATTGAGGATATTGGTGATACAGTATATATATTGAGGCATTGTACGCCCTGACTTGCCGAAGGCGGCTTGATGAGACTATTGATATTTTGTCACGAGATTCCAAGCTATTAAGACCCTTGAGATTCTGAGATTTGGGATGTGAGGTTTTGATGATGTTAGCGATCATACTGGTGACATACCTCCATGGACCTTGCCTCCAGGCTGCGACTGATACGAAGGGGGAAGTATATGGATGACGAGGATATATACTGGGAACATTTAGGTTAGCCTTCCATGGGTTCTGCCTGCTGGGCCTATGGGTACCAGAGGAAGAGCGTACGCAAGACTGGTTACTTCATTTGGTAGTATTTACTTTCGGCACTTATTTTCTTCAGTATACCCTTAGATCATCCTGGGGGGCCTATGAGTGAGCATGTTTCTATTTACGCTGCGCTTCTGCCTGAGGGGCTTGTCAGCATTTATTTGTATTACTTTATTACTCTTATTACTGCTTAATTTTTGTTATTGATTAACTGATACTTCATTTTAGATGGGATATTCCTTCATTTATCATTTTACTTAAGGTTACCAGTATACCGTCCATATTCTCTTCCTGTCTTCTTTTGACTCTTGATTTATTGAATTATTATTCACATATATTATTGCGAGGATTCTGGGTACGTCTTCCTTTATTGCCTGAGATCCTGTTATGTGATTAGCTATATATACATGTCTATTTATTACTTGATTCCTATTTTAGTAGCTAGCTTCCCCTGTTGTGCTATCTTCTTCCATTACCCTTTTATTATATTCCGTTATTTACTGCTATTATTATTGTTATATGCTCAGTGGTCCCTCGAAGCCTGTTGGGTACTGGCTGCTTTGGTAGCTTGTACTCATACTACTCTTGCACATGTACAGATCCGAGTACAGGTTCCCGACCGTGATCACAACTAACTGTTCTTGTAGTTTATATTTTACTTCAGAGATTCAGGGTGAGCTTAGCGTCCGGCTTTTACCTGCTTCTCTTTGGGTTTGGCATTCATATTTGATCTTCATATATTTCGAAGACACATTTGTATTCGACATTTTGGATTTCTTGTTTTGTACTTAGTGGTTAGTTTGATACTAATACCGGTTTTTGGGTATTTATTTTGATTCCTTAAACTATAACACGTACTTATCTTATAATTATTGCTTTGTGCTTTCCGTAATTGATATAGTAGTTCTGCATTTTGGCTTCGGACTATAGGGTTGGTTCTCCTACTGGTGGTATAGTAGGTGCCGTCATGATCCAAGAAATTGGGTTGTGACACTCTAAAACCTGAATTAAAATCTTGAGTCTTTGCATGAGCTATTGGGTGACGTTGAAAACTTGATTTCTTTATTTCTTCTTCAAATTTTTGTAGTTTCCACTTTTATTATTCCATAAATCTACGTTTATATTCTTTACTTTATTTTATTGATTCTAATCTTTTTATTGTTTGTTTTAGCTTTTAATTTTGGCTATGAGTTCCCTATAATTTGTGGAATGCTTTGATACCCTCTGTTAATAGTTTCGAGTTCGTAGACTCGTAGGCCCATTTGACCCATAACTTGACCCTGGCTATTTTCATAGCTTTATGTGTATCGATTGACTATTTTTGAAGTATAGATTATTATTTTTCTAGTTTCCTAATCGTTTGAGCTCATTCGTGCATTTTTGTAGTTTTAAAGTAGTCCGGGATATCTTCTACTTAGTATTTGTGAGTGCTTTATCAGACGTCAGGTAGGTTATGGCTTACTGATCTTAGACTGGGCTTAAATGGGAGATAATTGTAGGATTTATCCACCATTAGGTTGGATTTTGTTGGTTGGTATCTTAACCCCTATCCACTTCTTTAGTATGATTTTTTGTTTCGTATTGGTGTTGCATTGGCAATTATAGCTACCCTGCGACCCTTCGCGATCTTACTAAACTCTGGAACATAGATGGTAGGTTTTATGGGAAATATTTGTGAGTCCCGAATATTCGAATTATATGGGTATGCTTGCTATAGAATTTGCACCTTAGCAGGGCCGATAGGATTTACTATGATATTGTTTTGTTTAAGCATATCATAATCATGAAACTGGTTTTGGTTTCTACCTTTTAGGGAAAATATCCCAATGTCATTGATTTTGAAAACTTGCATGGACTTATGAGCCTGTTTCAGTATTGTAAGCGTAAAATTAGTATTTTTTAAGTTGCTAACCAGTTTTTATAATAAAAAAAGGCTAAGTAAAGATTTAATCACTTTCAAGACTTGGTTGCATCCATGAACTAAACGTTGATATCATTTTGAATTTAGTACACGTTGTGGAAGGGCGTGGTTATGGCATTCATTCTGACATAGACCCATCAGATGTGCGAATATAACTTATGTTTATCGATGTTCAGTTACAGTTACTTATGTGTTATTCTTACTTTATGAGTTGGTTGCATGTGGGTTGCAGGCTCTCATAGACCTTGCCGATCTGAGCTTACGAGTGACCAGATGAGGGGTATACAAAGGAGGGGAAGCATATGGGTTGCAGCATTCCATGAGGTCCTACCTGGAAGGTTTGTAGGTCGGTGAAGGAACATACATGTTTTACTTTACTATCATTTCCTCATCATCATCATGCATATCTTGTTTCTGAGTGTTGTTTATTGGTTGTACTCTCTGGTAGGATGGGGCGCCTAAAGGTTTGGATTTATCCTTATGTGTTCATTTATTACTTATTTATAATGTTGAGGAACACTACTATTGGCTAATTAGATCTTGCGGGATCCTTGGTTAGTTCTATATTTGGCATTATAAGTGTTATTTGGTTGGCTTATTCCACGACTTCCTTTCATGCCTCTTTTGAGTTTATACTTGTTGTAGTTATCCCTTCTTCATATTTTTGTTATTTGAGGTTACAAGTATACTGACATTTCTTTTATTTATTTGTATATCTCATTAGTGGAGTATGGATTTAGGTACGTTCTTCTTTTGTTTTCCTAAGTCTTCCTGTCATAACAAGTTATCTAGGACAATTATGTGTCTTATCCTGCTATCTAGTCATTGTGGTTGTTATTCTTGTTTCACTTCTGTGAATTATTTTCCCTATATGAATATTTACTTCTCTTATTTATTATATGTGCTAGGTCAGCCAATGATATGTCACAAACCGGTTTCCCAAATTATAATGGCACTAACTATACCACCAGTAGGAGAACCAACCCAATAGTAGAAAACCGCAAGAGACAGCCTAAAGCAACAACAATGCTAAGCACAAGTAAAGAAAGCAGTATAGGTAAGCAAAAAATGATATAAGATAAATAAGGTAAGTTGGTAAATTCAGATAAGCCCTCCAAAGACCTGGTATCAGTGTGTACATGATATGCTATAAGTACGGAGTAAAGGATATACAACAATTCAATATATACATCCTTCTCAGGATACAAAAGAGGCAAACTCAAGATGTAGAGATGCAGGCAACTCTGAACGTCTAGAGATCACCCTGTAACTTTAAAATCTTCAAGATAGCATGAATAACAACATCAACGGCGATAAATCAAACTTGTATATGTATCAAGGAAGAAACAGAACTGTAGTATGATTATAGTTGACAATGCAAAGAGTACTAGTAGGCCCTGAGTCCCTACCAGGTGCATAAATGGCATAATCACAATAAATAGCAAGAAGTCAAAGAAAGTAAGTCATAGAAGCATACAAGCAGCACATGGAAGCTAGCTATAAAAATAAGAGAAATAACTAAATGCATGATAAGGAAAGGGAAAAGAAACACACATAAGCACTGGTAAACCTCTATCATAAGATGATCACTAGGTAACAACTACATTACAAATACAACTAACTACTACGAATTTAAAAGGTAATGACTACACATAAACCCTTTACTATCCGCACCCACTCGAAAGGGTACCTACAATGCATGCTCTCCTATCGGCATCCTATACTACCGACAGGTACATAAAAAGACAATTACAGGAAAGTAATGAAGATATGATGCAGAGGTAGGTCAAGGGTGTAGGCATATGCACCTTCCTGTATATCTCATTAGCTGAGCATGGATTCAGGTATTTTCTTTATTTTTTCCCTGAGTCTTCCTGATCATAACAAGTTATCTAGGATATTTACTTGTCTTATCCTACTATCTAGTCTCTATGGTTGTTATTCTTTATTGACTTCTATGACTTATTTTCCCTATATGACTATTTACTACTCTTATTTCTTACGTGTAACAAGTCGGCCTATGATGTGTCATGACCTGGTTTCCCAAATTTTGATGGCACCTACTATCCTACTAGTAGGAGAACAAACCCATTAACCTGGAGCTGCAAGAGATGGGATAACACAACAACAATTTTAAGTAGAAGCAAGGAAAGAGGTATAGGTAAGTGCAAAATGAAATAAGATAAACAATGTAAGTCGGTATAGTCAGGAAAACCCTCCCAAGACCCGGTATCAGTTTGTACATGAGTTTCTATGAATGCAGAGTATAGAGTGCACAACAGTTCAATATATACATTTGTCTCAAGACACAAAAGAGGAAAACATAAGATGAAGATAAACAGACAACTCTAAACGTCTAGAGATCACCCTGTATCTCTAAGGTTAGCAAGCTATCACGAACAACAATGTTATTAGTGATAACATATATATGTATCTACATCCAAAAAATGCAGAAGTATAGTATGCATACTAGTTTCCAAAATGACGAGTACCCAGTAGGCCCTAAAGTCCCTACCAGGCATATAAACGGTATAATCCCAGTAAATAGAAGGAAGAAAAAGAAAGAAAGACACAAAATTATACAAGAATCATAGGTGATCTAGCTATACAAATAGGAGCAAGAGCTAAAGATATCTAGTAATGTAGATATCTATGACAACAACATATGAGCTCAGGAAAGGAAGAAGACATACCTAGGATCCTTGCAACAATGTAGTAATGAAATAAGAGATGCAAGAAAAGATGGATAGAAAAGGGAATTATAGGTGGCAGGTGGTGTCCCAGTAACCTCAATTATGATAAGAAAAAGGAAAAGAAACACACATAAGCATGGTAACTCTCTAATAGAAGATGATCTCTAGGTAACAAATACACTACAAATACATCTAACTGCTAAAAATGTAAGAGCTAATGACTGCACATAAACCCTTTACTACCACTGCCCACCCAGAATGGTACACATAAAGCACTTTCACCCGCCGACATCCCAAACTACCGGAGGGAACATACAAAAAGACAATTATAGAAAAGTAAGAAACATATGATACAGAGGTAGATCAAGGGTGTAATCATATATACCTCTCCCACCTAAAATATCCTGATAACCGATCACTGCAACCATGGTATAACATGCCATACCAAACTCCTCCAAGGATCATCCCTCAAACAATGCACTGATCTGAAACTCTAAAATAGAAGAAATGTTTTTCACAGCTTTGTAATAACCCTCATGGTCATTTATGATAAATGTGCGACATATTGTATCTTAGAGCATTTTAGCAATTTCCCCAAGTCATTTATGACTTGCTGGGACCGATAGTTCGGATCCCTGGCGACTTGGTTGAGAAATATCTCAAATT
>JBDJHY010000001.1:29307109-29317949 GCA_039654485.1 Withania somnifera | reverse complement strand
TTTCTTGAATGTTGCATTCCTTGATTTCTCCTTGCTTATTAGCTCCATCTTCAGTTTTGCACGCCCCATAATCTACCACAAATTAAACAAACAGCTATTCATGCAACAAAAATAATCTTCTCCTATCATCAATCAACAGAAAATTAAGCACAAAATGCAAAAACTTTATTGCAAGAAACTACCTTTTGGAGTTGTTATGGCTTCAATGAACACAGAAAAACAAACTTCTTTCCACCATTTATAAATTAATTACATAAATTCATTAATTTTAAAAGGAAAGACTGCATCAACTTTTATTATAATATCTCATTAATTGATTTTCCTAGATTTTTACTTGAAAATAGTTACAAACTTACCATAAATATATAGTGCATTCAAAATTCAAATTATTAATTGGTGATACAAAGTAGATTTAATATATTACACTAGATTGTAAAATTTTTTTGATTTCTCCAAAACATATTAATATATCTTTACATGTATTATTTTAAATATATATGTACGCACATAGTAATAATAATAACTCAAAGAGTTTTTTTACATTCTACTTATTTTCTGTGTATATATTTATTTTAAAATATAAGGATTTAACTTCATATTACAATATCGTTATTTATAATCAATAAGATCATAACCATTTGTTTATAATGCATTTAGTTTGGATGTAGTAAGAACTTTATTTATTAGTATAAAAATTTGAGTTGTTTCATTCAAAGTTATAACATATTTATGATGAAAAGTAAATCGTTCTTCTTTCTCTCTTTCTTTTTATTTAAATTTTGTAGTTTTTAACTTTTGCAATCTTTTGTATAAGTTGAAGCGAAATTAAAATATAAAATTCAGTATTAAATTTTTTTTGGAGCCTAAACCAACGATCTTACTAATTTTACCTTTGAGCCAACTTGGTTCTAGGCAATGACCTTCTCTTTTATTTACTAATTAAGAAAATGCACATTTTTCCTCAAGTAAATATACATTCATGTTCCACAAAAATATTATCTATTATAAAGGATGAAAACAAAAGTGACGAATATCACGTGTGTGCTCAAACTGACACGAATGACATCATATTAAAAAAATATAGTCCTCAAGACAGTACTGAGACAGACATGAAGGCATTGTAATACTTACTTTCTTTATGATTGTTGATATCCTCATATTCTTAATTCGCGGAATGTTATAAAAGTTTTTTTTTTTTGCCTTGTTTAATATTAGTAACATGAAGTGTGTTCTCACTTACTCTTCACCCAGTGTTAAGAGTTTTGTCTTTTTACCCCTGTGCTAATCTAAGTTTAAATTGCATTAACTATTTGGTTGAACTTGTGAAAAAATTGACAATTTTGATTTTCGATCATAGAGAATTTCTGGGTTTGCCCAATGTTGACAGTTTTTCCTTACAAAATTAATCTTACGCTATGATAAACCTCATATGCAGAGGGTGTCCAAGAAAACTAAGCTACAATAGCGACTTGCCTGCCCAAAACATGTTATAATCTGGTCTACTCATCATTTGGCAACAACTATACTATCACACAGAATCCATGCAAGTGTTACTCCAAAGGCACCAACCCTTCATACAATGGCGGGAAAAGAACCAACTTACACCATTACTCTGCCGTATTTTCATACTAGTGGTCCAAATGTTACCACCTTCATATACCATGGCATATCATTGTCAACTTGTGTTGTAGAATGATGCACCCCCAAAGTGTGATAAATTGCAAAATCAACATGTCGAACCAAATAGAAAAAGGGGAAGAAACAAAGAAAAAAAACTGCACATCATCACAAGCAAATTGCTCACAGCAAATAATAATCAAAGAAAGATACACCTAAGAACCATTCGAAACTTCTAAAGAACTGAAACTTTTTTTCCCACAACCACAACGTCATTCCAGCACCATATATCGACTAAAACTCTTGTCTTTTCTGTAACTTAATTACCCACAGTATCACAATGATACAACCAGAGCACAAGAATCAATTTAGCATACAATTCAAAACATTCTAAAAGAGCATACTTTCCATCAAAGTTGAACAAACTCTGAATTACCGAAATATCAAAAGAGAAACACAACGAATCAGTAATACCCACACCTTAGAATCACTCATGTTGGGCAGGAAACTATGGGGGGAAGTGAGAGTGGATTCCTGAATATTTAAACTACAGAAAGCGGCCAAAAATACCATTGAATTATAAGAAAAGATCTAGAAATACCCTACATCCACCTATTTTGCTAAAAATACCCTTCCATCCACCTTTTTGGCTCTTGAAACTAACATTCTCTTATTTTACTTTTTAAATTTCAAGTAACTCCCTTCAGGTTTGGCTTCATCACACTAAACCCTTCAAATTAAAATATACATAATCCCTTGAAAATTATCTCTCAATTCAATATGTATTCTTTTATAAACAAAAATATATACTCTGGCTAAGAACTGAATAATATAAAAATTTCACTATTTTTGGGTCTTGAAGTACTTCCATATATTTATTAAGAATAAGAAATTAAAACAACTCTTGAAAGTATGAGACTATAATTTCATGATTTCAGATTTTGTAAATCTTAAAATTTGTCGTGTAAGTAGATATACATGTTAATCCCTTACCTTTTTTGTCTCATAAAAGATGTTTATAAAATATAATTAAATAAAAATACTATATTGTAAGGATAAATTAATTAATTTATAACATTTACATTAATAATAAATAAGTTAAAAATTATTATAAATAAATTAAAATAAGGGAATAAGCATAATATTATAAATCATGAGGGGGTTAATGTGATGAGGCAAAACCTGATGGGATATACCTGAAATTAAAAAAATAAAAATAAAAGAGAAGGTGTTAGTTTCAAGGAGTAAGCCGAAAAGGTGGATGGAAGGGTATTTTTGGCAAAATAGGTGGATGAAGGATATTTTTAGAACTTTTCCTATAGTTTAAAGGGTATTTTTGGCCTTTTCCGTTTAAACTACAACTTTAGTTGGGAACTCATCAAAGTCAAGGATTGCTGGGTATGCCTTGTTGCTGCATCAATAAAGGACGTGAAGAAATAGGAGGAAATAAAGAGGGGGGAACAGAGCAATCTAAGATTAGCTGAAGAAGACCCACCCGTTCATAAGATTCCTAATATTAACTGGACATTGTTGAGAAAAAAAAGGAGAAGATTAAGTGTCATATATGCTCTCAATGTTGTCCTCTTTAATGCAGTAAGAAAACGAGGCAAGTGATTAGTAATAAAGCTATTACTACTAAATAGGGTACATTGCACCTGTATAGCTTCAACATATAATTTCAAACTTCTCATGACAATGGTAAAGTTGCCACAACTGTCTTGAAACACCAAGCTTTGTAAGAGATTGGAATGCTATAAATTGATGTATAATCATAAGGCACGGAATACCCAGAAAACAGTGATTATCAACACACAATGCAGGGAAAACTTGCTCGCAGTTTCAGGCAATAAAGAAAGCAGAAGTTCGAAAAACTCTAAATTAGAGAAAGAATTTGATGACATCAACCATTACCACAGATCATCAAGAAAAAACTGAGACACCATGGGAAGACTGAGGAAGAAAGAAAAAGTTGAGAAGCGAAATATCAGCAGAACCAATATCAACCTTTCAAGGGAGTATTATGCAGCACCAAAACAGAGAAGAGCAGGGTGAAGAAAACTACCACCAGGCACCAGGCAATGGCAAGAAGAAAAACGAACAGCTAAAAACAGAATGAGGAAGATCATCAACCAAACAGCGTAATGAAAAAAGTGTTATACCAGCTTTACAAGGACCCACATCCGCCGTTCAGCGATGATTTACACAAAATGTGGCACTTTCATCAACAACAGGCCCAACTGCTGAAATCTTTTATTAAACCTTTTGGTCGGCAAGGAGGACAACGGATGCAGCTGAAACTGTCCCTTATGTATAAGTAGTAAAATGAGCAACAAATTACTTTTGTTGAAGATATGAATATGATATGACATTACAAGGGTCACTAAAGGGACTAATCCAGCAAATAGGAGAGCATCGTTTGTATTCCTAAGCAGAGTCCGCAAGGGGAATAAGAAGAAGAGATTTAGGATACAAAATCTTCTTTTTCAGTTTTATCAGCAGCTTTCATTAGGCAATATAGAGTCGCCTCCTTAGAAAAATCTATTGTCAATTCAGGGCTTTCTATCTATTCCGGGACCCTTTCCTCACATCTAATATTGCATGTTTCTCAAAAGAGCCATGCCATGCTTCAGTACCCATATAAATCATGCCAAATGAGTCCCCGATATAGTCAATGCCAAGATTATAACCATATCAGGCTTCCTAAAATGTTGTTGCAGCCCCAATGAAACGGATTATTATAGGAGCCCGCCCTTAAGAATATTGTTTTTGAGGTAGTGCTCTCCAACCAATATCTCGTCTATAAAAACCTCCAGGCCAGCTAATTTGTTCAACAGCTTGATAAGCTCTATCTCGAGCCTCTTCAAGATCCTTTCCTGCTGCCGTGACTCCAAGAACACGTCCCCCAGTAGCAATGAAATTTCCATCTGCATCAAAAGCAGTTCCAGCATGGAATACTTTGACCGATGGAGCAACTTGCTCTGCTTCCTCAAGCTTATGAATGATTGTTCCTTTCTGGTAGCTGCCAGGATACCCTTTACTTGCCATTACAACCACCATGGCTGAACCAGGGGACCAGTCCAAAGACATCCCATGTAGCTTCCCACGGCAAGCTGCCAACAAAATTTCGACCAAATCAGACTCTAACCGGACCATCAACACCTGCAAAGCATAAGAAAAGACTTTAAAACTATTTTATGGGATAAAGTAATAATAGTGAAGATAATGAGATCCCAATCCTATTTCCAACATGTTTCATCATGTACCATGTAAACTCAGAGAAGAAACCATAAAATTTGGCAGCTCTAACTGAATAGGATAGACACGCATCAACACAAAATTCTACTCTTTCAGTGATCAATATTGCCCTCCCTACAATTCTACCTTTAAGACAAACATATAGGATGAACTAACTTAAATACTGTTGCTTTAACTAAGCGGATATGCAGACCTAACTAAACATAAAGCCCTCCATAAGTTTTGATCACCTCTCTCACTATACAGTAATTGATTTCCATTGTGATATACATAAAAAATGTCACTCAATCTTTGGGATATTAATTACCCAAAAAAAAAAAGACTCAACCAAACTACTCAAACTGCAACACCAGATGCAACTAGATACGAACAATGAGGGTCCACAGTTCTATACTTTAATATTGTCTTAGAAAAAGTATATGGTTTAAGGGAGTATTATAGCTTCCACAAGTCGATAAAAATGTGATGAAGGCATGAAGCTACACTCGAATGGTGCTCTAATGTGACAATAGACATTTGTCATCCAAGAGCACCTGCTTACTTAGCAATGACACCTCCAATTATCCACCTCCTGAACCAGTTAGCTTCCAGACAAAAATGATCTTGAACCAATTTAACAATATTCTTCACTTGTAGGACATGATGGTAATTACTCTCTTTCACAAAAGAAAGTATATGTTAATTTGGAATTCATCTAGCATTCTATTGCTTCTGAAAGACTAAAACCTCATGCACGTAGCAAATACCAAATCATGTAATGAATAGAAAGTAGTATGCTGAGCGTAAATTTGAAACTAAGATCAATGATACTAACACAACTTGCAATACGAAATAAATAGTTTGATTGCACGCAAGCAAATCCAACTAACCTGACATTCTGGATCTCCGAAGCGTACATTGTACTCAATTAGCTTTGGCAAACCAGATTTCTTCTCAATCATGAGCCCAGCATACAGAACCCCAACATACTTGCAGCCTTCTTCAGCCATTCCCTTCACTGTAGGGAGAATTATAGACTCCATAACCACTGATTGTAGTTCTTCTGTCAGGACAGGAGCTGGAGAATATGCCCCCATCCCACCAGTATTTGGTCCTGTATCGCCATCCCCAACTCGTTTGTGATCTTGAGCAGATTCCAGAGGTATGGCATGCTCACCATCTACTAGAGCAAAAAATGATGCTTCCTCTCCTTCCAAATATTCCTCTACAATGACGCGAGAACCAGCAGAACCAAAAGCATTGTCTACAAGCATAGAATCAACAGCCTCGTATGCTTGCTCCAATGTCATGGCAACAATCACCCCTTTACCAGCAGCCAATCCATCCGCTTTAACAACAATTGGGACACCTTCCTGTTTGATATACTCTTTTGCAGCGGATGAGTCTGTAAATGCTTGATACTACAGATATTCCGTAGTAGATGAAGTCAAGAAATGAAGTGAACCAAGTAACTACAAATCCAAGTACCATCACGGTATGTTCTATTAAAAGAAAAACCAGTTAATGTAGATAGACGAAACTGGATAAAGGGCCCAAACCTTTGCAGTTGGAATTCCATATTTATCACATAAGCTCTTCATGAAGTTCTTAGAACCTTCTAAAGCAGCTGCTTCTGAAGAGGGGCCAAAGGTAGGAATTCCTTCCTTGACAAGGTCATTAGCAAGGCCTGCAACAAGCGGAGCCTCTGGACCAACCACAACCAGCCCAACTCCCCTTTTACGACAGAAAGCAATCACAGCTGAACTATCTAAAATATCAAGGTCTTCTATGCAAGTCGCGTCACCTGAGCTTGAAATTCCAGCATTACCAGGTGCACATAAAATAGCATCACAAGAAGGGGATCGCCTCAGAGCATGACAGAGGGCATGCTCTCTCCCTCCTCCTCCAATTACCAAGACAACCACCCTTTCCTCTATAATAGCAATTAGCAATGAACCAATAAATAATACTGAGAAATTTGCTACATGATACAGTATATCACAGAAAAACATAGGTAATGCTAGTTAAATAGCTCCTGTATGTGCCAAATAAGTATATAACACCAAAAGACAGTACTTTATATCTATTAAACAAAAGAATAGGTCTTCCGGCATTTCAACAGTAGAAATTTTGGCCAAACAAAGGAAAAAATTTGAAAGAAAACAAGTAAAGGATTAACAAAAAAGCAAAACACCCATATTCACAAGTTTTCCCTACTCCTATAAGCACATTGTTAGCAGTTCTTACTGGGATTTTCAGTATCCACTGCGACACTATTGAAAACTGTGGCGAAAGACTTGTAAGTGTCAAAACGACGGCAAGAACTAGGACGAACGCGAAGATCGAAACAATTGCTGGAAAGATGTAGTTTGTTTGCCGAGAATAGCTTCGCTGAATGATTTTGACAATTGCTTACACTTTTCAAACCAGAAGCTGCTACTATATTGAGTGACATACATGCCATTTTTCTTCAATTCCTTTACCAATGAGGAGCTGGAGAAAGAACAGCAAAGTGTTTTAGGTTTTAGTTTTTTATACTTCTATTCTGTTTGGGGTTTTAGCACTAAGCCCATTTCCGTTAGTCAAACGGAATGTTAAGCGGCTGCCTGTGAAATAAGTTATTTTAAAATTAATTATTTGAAGTGAATTTTTATTTATTTAAAATTAATTTTTGAATTAGTTATTTTTTTTAAGTGAGCCCGAAAAGCTGAGTTAGTTAGCTTTTTAACCTGCATTTTTTAATAAAATTATTTAATACTTATATAAATTGATCTGAATACCATAAATATGTATAAAAGATATAATATGTTTAATATATCTTTTAAGATGAGAGAAAACTTGAGAGAAACAGAATTTAACTGCCTCTATATTTCTAGAATTTGAGTTTCTACTAAAATATAAAAATTAAAAAGCTTTTTCTCTTTCTGAAAATTGGGAGAACACAAAGCTAAAGAGAAATAAAAGTTGAAGAAAATACTTATATCTATATACAAATTCCCTCTCTTTTTTAAATTTATTTTGGAGGGGATAACTCTGTGGCAGAAGAAAGAGAAAGAAAAGAATCAGTAAAAATATAAGTTAGTAACTATATCAGCAATACTTCTCAATTCCATCGATCTTACAAGTTTGAAAGAAATTAATAAAGAAATGGTCTCCCATGGCCATTCGCAATTTTAAATAAGAAAAAGTAATATTTCTCACATCCCCTCATTTCATATTTTGGTCAGATTTTCTGCAATTTATATTTATTTACATTGTCAATTGTCAATTTTTGTTCATTGTTATTAAAAATCATATTCAATTCTCATTCTTTTCTTTTTGTGCATTTCTCGAAGGGTTGAAAGAACATTTAAGAATCACAAAGTAGTGATTAACTTATTCTTTCGCCATAGAAATGTAAGTTGCAGGTGAATAAATCATCAAGAGGTATACTTTTATAAACCCTTACTTTATTTACTTTCATAATTGATGGAAAACAAACTTGTTTTTGAAAACTTATTTCCTAAGCAATAACAGCTTTTGCACCCGCCAGACACCAGTGTTGCTGTGCTCACATGCTACGGAACTTAAATTTGCTATCCCCAAGTCTAACTTTCTTACATGTAGATGTGTGTGTATATACATATGGTCCCAAAATTTAACCCCATAGTACCATCGCTACATAATGTCTCAGTTTAATTTGCACCGTCCCATTTCCCTTCCCTCATCCCCCAATTGAATAAAATAGGGAATAAATTGAACTAGAAAATAAATAAATAAATAAATAAATAGACACCATATAATATATATTATGATTATATGCAACTTTTATGATGTCCTGACTCAATTGGTAGCTTACTTCAATGTGATCCTTTGTCGGTACGTTCGTTGCTTTTGCAAGTCTTTTTGCTTTCATTTTTTGGTGAAAATTGTCCAGGCAAAGTTGTCAGTTTACACCTAGGGAGAGTTGCATATTCTGTTCTTTTTTTTTTCGTTCTTTGGATGAAGTGAGTGATTCCATTGATAGCATCAAGAAGATGAAAATAGTACAAAAGTTAATCAAAGTCCGAAAGTGAATTTGTTAGCTCCATTACGGGGTTCCTACATTAAATGGAGCTAACAAAGTCCAAATAAGTGCCAACAATTTAGTTGCTATAACCACCGTATCCTATTAAAGCTAGGAGTAGAAGCAAGGAGTTGAAGGGACCTGAATGTGGATAAGGATAAGGAAGCAACTGAATTGACAATGCCAAGAGTACTTACAATTTCTCATCTCAGGACTCAGAGCAACAAGCTATATACATCCATGCTTAGGGTATAAGGCCTTTGATGCAAATGGCTCTTGGCCACATGAGAATAGCTCTTGCAACTGGCAACGTCAACAGTCAATTGGAGTTGTGATTTATCAAAACCAACAATAATCCAATTTTGCTGAAAACAGCTCTTCTAGTCCCAGATAATCAACATGTGCAACAGTGCAAATGCGATAGCATTCCACAGAATAACACATGCAAGGAAATACCGAAGAAAAACTAGCTAGTAGTGGCCATGAGCAACTTGGTGCTTAAAGAAAAACTGAAACAATTATATAAAAGTCCTCCGCTTTTCTTCATCCAGACCTAAATCTCAGTGTTTCTTACGTATACAAAACGTGCTTTGACATATATGCACAGTATTCGTAACAGCTATTGGGAAAAATTACAAGATGCTCTCTCACATATGCGAAACGGTAAGTCTAACAGTATTGTGAACTTGATCTAGAACCATATTTAGCAAGCACTCATCGATGATGTGCAAACACTTTCATCACATTGTACCTTAGGGACAGTGGCAGAACACAAAATAGTCACTAGGATCGTAAAGCCATGAATAAATTCTGCCTTCGAGCATGTTCTGGAACGAGGCGCTGGAGAGTTTCTGTAGGAATTCCAGTGAGCTCTACAAAGGTGCATACCACAACAATAAGGATACATACATCAAAAGAGCTAGAGAAAACTAACAAACTGAGAAATTGAATATTCAGACACTTGTGAAGTATTGCCACAAGGGGCAATGTTGAATGCTATACGGCTTATCAAGTTGAAAACAACCAGGTACTATTTTGGAGATTGAAGATATATGAATACAGAGTAGGGACTTTCATTTTTTCATCTGTTCATCTGCTTCTTCACACATTTCCAATAAACCTCTATATCTACTTATCTTGTGGTCCGATCAAGCATAGACACTGAATGGTTACATAATCGAGCAAATACTGAAATACAACAAGACATAAAAATAAACACGTTTCATATCAGAATTTTTTTTTGAAAATATATACCAATAGTTAATTTTCGTCTATAGTTATGAAAATGCTATAAGTGAAATATCAATAGCAAAATACATCAATGGTGTCATATCACGATACTAATGTCTAATACCATCACACACTGTTAGGAGCTTGTCTAAATATTATGAGGTTGTGGAATTATCTGCTTGGTCATTCACTAGGTTCGATTATAGTCATCTATCTATAGACTTATCATCTAGGGTTGCTTCTTCTACTATTCTAGTTCCTCCTTTGTTCTGGGATTTTCTTTGTCTAAACAACTAACCTTCTCTGATACTATGATTATTAACTTAGAGCCTCCTTTTCTTCTTTTAGTTTATTTTTCGGAAATATTCTACAGTTTAAAGATATTCCACAGGCTAATTTGATCAAGAGTCTGACACTTTTATTTACAGGAGTTAGGACTAGCTTATCAGTGATTGAAGTAAGTTATTTTTATTATCTTTGCTTTTGAACAGTTGGACATGTCTGGTGGTTAACCGCATTCCTTAGACGTGTAGGTGCAACATAAATAGGCAAAGTGATGCCGGGATCAACCTACATGGTGAATACATAGATCAGAAGCAGTAAGAACAAGCAACCATGCTGGAGAATACAGCTCAAACCAACCCGTATAAACTCTGTCCTTGTGTTATTGAGCTGTTTTTCTCTTTTGTTTTTTTTTTTTTGTTTTTTTTTTTT
>JBDJHY010000001.1:29170286-29182940 GCA_039654485.1 Withania somnifera | reverse complement strand
TTTTTTTGTTGGGAGGGGGGTGTTTTTTTTGTGGTTACACGTTTTTTTTTTTTTTTTTTTTTTTTTTTTTTGGTTAAAATTATGTTTCAGTTGATAAAAGCTTATTCACTTCGGGTTTTTATAGCAAGTATATATGACATGTATTTGTATATAAACTTTTTTTAAACTTAATCACAGTTAATGCTACACTTCATTAAATTACTAAATCATTTTAAGTTAAGATCTTTTGAGTTTGTAGTCAAGTGTATTATATGACGTTATTGAGGACAGAGTCGGCCCATTATTTGTTTTCTTATAACATTAATAGCAAAGTATATTCACTTAATTTTTCTTTAAAAGATAGATATTTATCCTAACTTGATAAATTTTACTATGATTTGACAACTAATAATAGTAAAACGCCTCGTGAACCCCTTCTCTTTTTAACAAAACAAAGGTCTACTTGACTCAACTCTTGATTGGCATGGGAAATAAACATTCACTATAAATCAAACACATTTATAACACTCCCCCTAAATATCTAACTGATAGATAATCTAATTAAGAGTATACATTTCTAATAATATGCATCTTGGTTGCCCCATTAGGAAAATTCAGTGGGTTAAAACCTTAAACCTTATAAGGAAAATTTAGTGGGTTAAAACCTTATGAGGAAAAAAAGAGTACAAAGCGCATTAACTGTAACGAAAACATTAATTTAAAACTTGAGCTTTCACATTCTAATCTTGTATACCATTTTCTCGAAAGTTGCAGTTGATAGAGACTTGTTGACTAAATCAACTATATATTCACTTGAATGATTTGTTGTATGTTGATATCACAATTCTTTTGAAGATCATGTTTATAAAAAGATCTTGGTGAAACCTCTTTTATTTTACCTCTTTCGACATATTCTTCCTTTACTTGAATTATGCAAATAGCATTGTCTTCATATACTGTTAGAATAATCCGATTTTTGAATAGTAGCACCTTATCCTGAATTACTTAGTTCCTAATCTTCTCTCCCCATATCACCAAACATCCATCTTCACATCCTAATTTCTGCTACTTTTATTTTCTAAGCGTGTGAGTTCTTAACCGGCTGATACTCTTATCACATAAGATACTGGATACGAGCCTACATTCCATTCACTCAATTCTAATACGATCCGTAAAATCATTATCAAATCTCTCTAATTCCTTGGTGATTAACAAACCTTAAGGTTGAATATTGTTAATCTTATAGCTTACACAAAATATATTAAAGCATGACTCATCTAGAGTGACCTTATTTTATTCAATCCCTACTTGTGTGCAACACTAGATTTTCTTCCTGTGAACAACTCTAGCTATAACTTTTTAAACATGAAAGGATTTAGACGGATAGCGCCGAGGTCAACTGGAGAATTATTAGCATACTAGATAATTTTGGCAATCTGATCAGACAGAAAGATGTCATCTGATCCTTGTATGTGTTAGGAGGAAAAAAAGAAATACAAGATGCTTTAAAGATAAATTGAGATGAACTGCATTATCGTAGTGTAGGTGATATTCCCAGAAATGTCTACATGAAACCTCCCCTAGAACGTGCAAGTTCAGAACAGATGTTCTGGAAAAGGGAGATAAGTTGCATTAAGTTGAAAAGGAAACAGTATATACCCCCTTGATCCATTCTCATTAATCATGATATAGGGTAAGAGCAAATGCAACTTCAAAAGGACTTCACCTGTTTTTTTCTTATAAACAAACTAGAGCAGTACCAAAAGAAGTCTTAACTGGCTGACATATAGATAACAAGCAAAGCTAGAACTGACTAATCCTTGTAGCAACTATAATCAAAATACCAAAGTAAGACCTGCAACTGATAGAAGCATCTTCCCTCCGTTAGAGACGAGCTACTAAAGTTTTCCAGCAAAGGCCTGACAAGACCATTTGACCACAGAAGGAGAAGATGAGGAGTTGCACAAAGCTTCATTAAATCTAGTAACTACCAGAGCAAGATGCTCCATCTTCCGGTTCACATTTGACAACTGGAGTTGTCTCATCTGCGCATTGATGCATCTTATCACCAACCCTCTCTTCTTTACCCAGATGTTCAAGCTCTACATCTTCAGGAATCAATCCAGGAGCATTTTTCTTTGTAAGGCTTGTCTCATTTGCGCATTGGTGCATCTGATTGACATCCTTCTCGTCCTTCGCCAGACGTCCAAGCTCTACTTCTTCGGGAATCACTCCAACAGTATTTTTCTTTGTAGGGATTGTCTCATCTAAGCATTGGTGCATCTGATTGACATCCTTCTCGTCCTTAGCAATAGGTTCAAGCTCTACTTTCTCGGGAGTCACTCCAGGAATATTCTGCTTCGTTGCGGTTGCCTCATCTGAACATTGGCGCATCTGATCGTCATTCCTATCAAGAGATTCAAGCTCTACTTCTTCTGGAATCACTCCAGGAATATTCTGCAGCACAAATGACAGGTAGGAAGGTTGCTGTAGGAGCTTTCTTTTCTCCAGATGTTGGAAAAGTGTAAACACCAAGGGGGTTAAGGAAAAACCTCTCTTTCTTTGCAGAACAGCGAGACAACAGTATATAAAGACAAAATTAGGGCATGAAGGATGAGATGATAAAAGAGGAACATAGGGAAGGATGAAATTGGTGATCATAGAAAGTCATGCTGGTGACCAAAAGCAGAAGCTTACTTCCAAATCTGTGCTAAATTTCCATCCTTGGGACTGGTTTGGTTTTCCGTCAAATACTATTAATTTAGTCACCAAAAAAGGAAGTTAAGGATATTCATGTCTCCATCCTTTCTCATTTGCCCGATCAATGAGTTTCTGCAACAATTCCAGCTCTTGAGCAATCCTCTGACATTAAAAGTGAAGGTGTCATCAGACATTTAGATGTTTCGCAAGTATAAGATTCAAGATAAAAAATAAACAGGTCGCTAATATTTTCCATTATCATGCAAATGGAGTATTAATTCGAAGAGCTACGAACTATCCAAATCAACAAGGAGTTCTTAAGGAAATAAATTATCCAAATTTAAAAGAAACTTAGTAAGATTGAAACAATACATGCTTTGTGATGTCCTCGTGAAGGATTTTAGCCTTCTGTTCAAGCTCCACCTGCAAAGAGAAGACTAAGTTTTATGGTAGTACTAAATGGAAAAGGAGTTCAGCTGAGTCTATGACTGGAAAACTTGAGGAATTGAGCTTATATCTTTTCATAAATATAGAAGACTATAATAAGAACATCAGCTCTCTAATAACTCAAACATTTAATATATGAATCAATTCACTCTCCAGCTATACTCTATCTTCAGAGCATCCAATAATGCAATTCTAAAGTTGTCTTATCCTTTTAGAGAAAAAGAATATTCAGGTAGCATGCGAATGCTGGGAAAACACATTTTTGAGGTGGCGCTGTAGAGTTTGCCAAAAAATGAAAGAAGACAAGGGTTAGTGAGGCGTGTTTTATTTGAAATAGAACACGATGAAAAAGGCCAGGTAGCAGGCACAGAATATCATGTACACGATGGCAATGGGTTTCAGTGAGGCATGCTTTTTACTTGGTGAACCCAAAACTGAGGACTCTATCAAGTACATGGAATATTTAGTACCCGAGACCAGGACTGGAGAAACTAAACCATCAACCTATTCGCATTACAGCGACTCATCTTTCCGTCAACAACCTACAACAAAAAGGGACAAGGATTAGAAGAAGAACATTGATAATTCACTTGGACCACTCCAGTATTCCCCCTTGATCAGAGTCCTTCCTAGAACAGGTTAAGAAATGGGTGCCACTAATGCAGCCAAGATCTACCCAGGTTCTACTAGTTCCTTCTCGCCAGAGGGATAACACGAGAGGACTGGAAGGATATATGAATATGACCAAGAGTAGTCTCTCTTAGGGAAAGCACGAATTCTAAGACAAGACGAGAGCATGCTTGCTTGAAGAGCTGAGACTGGAGAAACTAGCTCCTACTCAATCCATATTACAAGCTCTTAACACTATATAACAAAAAAGTTGGGTGTTCTAGAGGCAACCAGAAATTGCACTGAGCAGTGCGGACACAGAGACAGCACTTTTTGGACAAGTCATTTATTTGCTGGAAATGATAGTTAAACATATTAAAGCTTTCAGTTATACAATAACATCTAGACTATGCTTCAACATATATTTATGTCAAACTGCAAGCAAAAAAACCTTACAGTTGTAAGCTTTTTAAGCAGGCCCACTTTCACCTTCTCTCTCAGATCATCACATTCTTCCTGAAAAACAGAGAAACGTGTCAAAATATATTTAATTGAAAGGGTTAACACCACAAAAGCTTCTTGGTAGAGCTTTAGTCACCGGGTAGTTCCGCACTTTTAAGATATTTCTCAAGTATGAAGGAAGGAATGTAACAATTTCAAATCAACTAAGGCGTGAGATGCTATATTGTATCTGAAGAAACAAAAACTAGTTTCCACTAAAATATAGACTACTAGAAACGTTCAAGCCTTTTTTTTTAATAAGTAGAATCACTCAATCAATTTTTTCCTCAGTTCAAGAAATACTCAAAATGATCCTCAAAATTCTCAACTGAAGAGTGAACAGGAAAGAGAATAATCAGTAGGTACCTTCCTATTAGGTCTATAATTTTTTTGGATAAGCAATTTCCATTAATGTAAAAGCACCAAGAGTTTCTCAAAAGACTACAATAGTATGAGTACTCCAATTACACATGTAGCAGCTCCAGAATGCTATCAAACAATTATCGCCAATGATACTTTAACTTACTTCCAATTTGATGATCACACAAAACAACCTCACCTTTCACGGAAGTTCAGAATATTGGTAACCCAAATGAAACCACTCTTCAGTCACTGAATTTGGTTTTTACCGTAACTTGAAAACAATCAGGGTCAGTCTGCATACACTTTGCCCTTCCCAGGGCCCACATATGGGATTACACCGCGTATGTTCTTGTCCTCTTGCTGTACCATAACTAGAAAATGTATGAAATTACGATTTCTCTGATGAAGATTACACCTTGTAGGCGTGTTAAAAAGCTATTTTCTGACTGCAATCATCTTTCCTAGAGTGAAATCAATTTTAATGCTACTACAACCAAAACCTGAGACAACCATTAATAATAACTTCTCAAAACAGGAGAAAACCTTTGACCATTTTAAAAGAGCAAAACAGATATAACCTAGAAATTAACTAACATCCAAAGTAAAAATATTCTTGCAGTCAGCTTTTTGGCAGTTTGGAATCTAGCACTAAGTTAGAAGAGCAACAAGTTTAAATACATTGCAAGACTTTGATTACCAGCGTTTAATCTCTGTATGTAACGAAGGTATTCGTAGAAAGATCATATAAGTGTTGTGTATATCTGCCTCCTCAAAATGAGCAGTACAGTGTACTTGCTTCTGAGCAGGCATACAAAAATATTCACAGCCATTTGCAATATATATAGATGATTAGTTGCAAAATCATGTCAAATTATAGGTAGAGATTGCATAGACAGATGCCTCAAAATATGAAGTAGGTTACCTTAGAAAACTCATCATCAGAAAGCATGGTCAAGTTAACATCTCTGTCCATATTTGAAAGTTGAATTAAACTCTCGCTGCTTCCCTTATCGTTTGGTCCAAGCTTGATCCCTGAGAACACTCGCTTGAACAAGAAAGAAGTCAGTTTGGAAGCAAAATTGGTACTCAAGATTAAGGTTTCAAGGGAAGATAATATTCTATAATAAGACATGCAAGAACAGAATAAGATTATGATCATTGCCTCACTCTATCCGTCTCATTTACTTGACCTGCTAGCTTTTCTCTCTTCCAAATTCACTGAGTTTCTTTAGTAGATGGATTATCTTATTTCATCATGTCATATCTTTTCATCGATCTATTCCACTCTATCACATATCAAGTTTCTAAAAAACCTACTAAATTTAATTATAGTAACTTATTTTTAATTTACTCTCCCAACCTTTGGTTCTAGTCAAACTAGGTCTTCCTCTCGTCTTCTTTGGGTTGGAGAGATTAACATGTTTTAGTTTAGCTATGATCATCCTCCTCCATGAAAAGTGTGGATTGCCTCACTCCATCCGTCTCATTTTCTTGACCTGCTAGCTTTTCTCTCTTCCAAATTCACTGAGCTTCTTTAGTAGATGGATTTATCATATTTCATCATGTCATATCTTTTCATCTATCTATTCCACTCTATCTTTAATTATAGTAACTTATTTTTAATTTTCTCTCCCAACCTTTGGTTCTAGTCAAACTAGGTCTTCCTCTCTTCTTCTTTGGGTTGGAGAGATTAACATGTTTTAGTTTAGCGATGATCATCCTCCTCCATGAAAAGTGTGGTATGATCCAGAATCAACTCATCTGATTTCTATGAGAATTCAGACATCAATGTTTGACTTTTGTTTCAATAATATTTTCATATTTGAAAACTACATATTATACCACTAATCAGAATTATTTTGGTAGAGTGTAACCAACTTATTTTAACATATTGTAGTCAAAGAGAGAAACAATTTGACTCCCCAAATAGTAATAGGACATACAACATGGGCAGACAAAGTATAATAAATTGTAAAGAAGGTTTACATGATCCAAACAAAATATTGATGGTGTTAAGAACGAACTCTTCTCTCAATATCAACAATACGGCAATGCCAAACCCAAACAAAATTCAGTTCATGGAAAGATGAAAGCAATGAGTTTTGAGTTTCAACTTCTATTTCATGTGCTTGAACAGATTATCAACGTCATGGTCACAAAAGTTGTAAAAAAGTTGGTGAAGGAAACATAAATCATTTATGTTAGAAAAAGAACAGGTCTTCTGGCTAGTTAATATGCCAATTATCTGAGAACTTCATATTGAAGACATGAGCATAATGCAGCATTCAGACATATTCACAGCAGTCCACCGAGGGATGTTCAGCATTATTTCAAGACAAATCAAAGAATGAAGTCATTTGTTAAAACAACCTGCAATTTGCACAAGCTGATGAGAGTTACGCTGCTCATAATCACATGGATCTAACTTGATACGAATAAAACTCCCTATAATCTTGGTTTTAATTGACCCAGGCTGCTTGATCATCTCCAGCACTAAGCTCCTCTTCAGGTAAACGAGTTTGATATTTTCAGGAATCAAGGCTGCAAATTCACTTTTCGCTGCTGTTGAATACCAAATTGAGGATATCTTCTTCTGTTCAACCTTTTTCTCAGTTTTAGGAGCCATCAACATATCTGTATCATCGTCTTCAAGATCAAGATCCGGCTCATCCTCTTTTAATCGCTCCTCATTTTCAACAAAATGGCTTTCAAGGAGGCTAAATATTCTGTGTCTGTTTACCACTTTCTTGCCAAAAAGAGCTTGTAATCGAACGTCACAAAGGATCCTTCTTTTTTTAACTGGATGGAAAAGGTTATGTTCTTTTATATATTTAGTTACTATTGATGTCACATCATATTGGGATAATTTTGCTCTTGTATCTTGACCTATAGACTTAAGAAAGTCAAATAGACCTTTTGATCCCCATCCTACAAATTCTTTTTTCTTTGAATTGACACTTCTTTGCATCTTTGTTTTCTGCTGTGTACATCTTTTCTTTTTAAGCCTTTTCTTCTGAGGTTCTCCATCACTGAAATCTCCGTTGTCCGAAGAAATCTGCTCATCCTCTTCTTCACTGCATTCATCCTCTTCTTCACTATTTTTCTCTGAATCAGAGATAATTTGGCAAATCTTCTCCTTGCCTAGTTGAGCCTTACCAGCAAGAAGACTATTTTTGTCAAATCCTTCTTTTTCCTTAACTATCTCATAATACTCCCTGAAAAGGCCCTCGTATGTTTCCCGATCTCTGAGGTCTACACTTTCCTGAAAGCAACAATCATTCAAATGAGAAACGGAACAGATTACTCATCAACTAAAGGAAAAATAAAGCAACTAAGAGAGGAAGATATATTAAGTAATAAAAGAAAGACTCCTCTTACTAAATATTCCCAATAAGATAATATTAATGAACACAAAAGACGTAATCTCACATACTCAAACATAGGAAAGCAAAGTAAGCTATTAATAAAGTTTGTGCACAAGAAGATCAATTGTGATAACACCCACCTCACATGTTGCTAGAATATACTCAACCTTCGGAAGCCTAGCGGAAGAATAAATTCAGGAAACAACAAAATGATATCAAACCCACACCTATTAAATACAACTAAGACTACCCGTGCCAAGCCACTCCCTAAAAGGAAGCTTTTCAAATATTAGAGATTTTTTTTTTTTGGATAACAGGGTGTCGAGAACAACTTTCACACACCTCAACTAATTCCATGGGATACCTGCCACCTCCAGCAACAACAAATATCGACTAACTCTGTCCACCAAGGCTAGAACATATATAAAGAAATCACCTAGCGGAAATTGAACCTGAGACCTCATGGTGCTCAACTCACGTCATTCACCACTAGTCACACCCTTGGGTGCTAAATGTTAGAGAATCACAATGTTATATCTTTCCTTTTATATAATATTCTAGCTGATTTCTAGGGGCTTAAATATCTAGTTTCCTTAGCCTTTCTTTACATGTACTTAATCATTGTGTTCTATGGATAATAGACATGTAAGTTCTCTAAAATACCTTGTACAGTAACATGATATCAGAGCATCATAGCTCTTTGGTTTGTTTACTGTTTGAACACTTTGTCTATTGGAATAAGTTGGAACAGAGTTTCCAGATAAAATAAACCTCTCCGCAGACTAGGCAAGAAGAGTGTGTATCTTCACACACCTTGGAAACTGTCTGTCACGCGTCAGTGAGTGCGGGGCAGAATCATTTAGGGCCTGGATTTCCGACATTGCCTTGTCAGTTCTGGCGCATCCGTGGTGCCAATTTGATCATAAGATATTGTTTGGGACTACTCTTCACTTCAGGTTTGATTACTCAACTATTTCTCAGATAAAAACTTTGATTGGTAACTTGGGTTTGATCGAAATGATTTGACTCTCTGGTTTCTACAATTTGGTAACTAGGTTTCAGATAATAACTTATGTCGGGCTTTATTTAAGTTGAGGGTCTACTGAAAACAACCTCTCTAGCTCTACGAGGTAGAGGTAAGGTCCATGTACACTCTAAGCTCCCCAGACTCCACTTGTGGGACTACACTAGATATGTTATTGTTGTTGTTGGTTTGATAACAACTTCGTTTGGTAATTCAAACACAGCTCTTTGGTATTTGGTTCCAATTCGGTTTTTAGTTAATCCAGAAGGCAATCTTTGAACCTTTTGTGACACTTAAAACTTGGCAATTGATATAAAATCTGGTTCACATACTTTCCTGTTGTCAAACTTGTTGTCTCTCAAAGTTATCTGCTTCATTTGTCTCCGTCTATCATGAATATTAAACATAACTCTAGGTCAATGCTGTTAAAGTGTCATGCTATTAACTTTCGAGTTGTTTTCCTGGTCTAGTTCAGTTAACATTTTCCATGTCAAGTTCTCTTCGGATGTGAAAAAAAACATTCCCAAAATAGTGAAGTAGTTAACAAGTTTGTACTGAACCAATAAATATAGTAACCATAATTATCATGCATACCCCATCAGAATCAACATTCCTGTCTTCTTCCACAAGCAATGCAAGCTTTAGACAGTTATTGCAGAATCCATACTTCCCTTTAAGTAGGACAAAATCGATACGACCAATGCAGCGAGAGCATACAGCTCTATCACAACAATAACAGTGATAATTTGAGCTCTTGTGGCAAACTAAGCATGAATGCCATCCTGGAACATGGTAAAACTGATGTTACTTTGTGGTTCATCATTCCAAAAAGTGGAGCATAACAGTTTGGAGCCAAATTAAGCAGTAAATCTTACTCTAATATTGTTTTGTAATTGAGAGGCAAATATAGGTTCTAAATCAAAACCCAACACTAAAGAAAACATGATTACAATAATCATTTCACAGTATATTACTATTTTAAGCCTTCTATATTCTCTTGACTTATATGTAATTATGTATTATCCTATTCTTATCATGGTTTGTTAAGCATACACACGTAGGATAAAGAAACCTATCCCTAGAGATTTTAGACTGCGGTTAAGTGATGAAATTCAAACTTGTATCTACATATTGGGCTATTTAAGTCAAAGAATAATTATTTTTTTTGCCAGATATGCTATAAGATCAGATGGCAGTGCATGTATTTGAATCATCATCAAACTCTACAGAATAGGCGGATAAGCATCATCACACTAATTAAAAAAATAAGTTTATTTTTTAGCTTAATGATTTTCTTATTATTATTGGTCTACAGACATTCAAAGGGAAAGGGCTCCCTTATAAAAGAAGTACGCACACAAAAGATAAATATATATATATATTATAAAAACTGGTAATTTCTATTTTGTTTTTTTGTAAAGAAGCTTAAGTTACAGAGGGAAATCGAAAGATCTTGAATTACTCTAGTTCATCACAGCACTATACCATGTACAGCATATCAATCACCTTAAATTGCGAAAAGTATACTCCAACGACTTTCTTCAAAATATTTTTTAATACTAAGTGCTCCTTTGGTTAGAGGAGTAGTTATCCATCCTCAATGTGGGACAAAAATAACACTCTGATCTTGGAATAACTAATCTCTGGATAAGTTATCATGCATCTTTTATTCCAACCAAACATGGGATAAACTCATCCTAAAATTAATCCCAAGATTAATTATCCCTTGTCCCTCGTACCAAACGAGCCCTAAGTATTAAAAACCTTAGACCCCACTTATGGCATTACAATGAGTATGTTGTTGTTGTACTAAGTATTAGAAGTATAAACTTTGTTAGTTGGAAAAAAATTGCTTCTGAGAATTTATTATCCGTGGAGGCATTTTTCTCTTTTTCTTAAATGCATACAGTGCTGCAACTACACCACAAATTGCATGCACTTCGGCTAATTGCCGTAATGCCCCTTGGTGAGGGAGGAGAAGGTTTTTTGTGGAAAGTTGATTTGGATTCCTAAGGTAGCAAGGAAGGTGTGTTCCTTCACTTGGTTAGTTGCTAAGGGGGTGATTTTGACGGCGGATAACCTCAGGAAAAGAAAGGTTGTTTATATCAGTTGGTGTTGCTTATTCAAGGAGGCGGGCGAAGATGTTAATCAACTTCTTCTCCACTAGAGCCTGCAGATGAAACTATGGTGGGATATGTTCAGTTGGTTTGGTACGTCTGGGTGATGGGAGGATATGTGAAGGACTAGTAGTTTTGTTGGAAAGCTGGAAGAAGCAGGAGAAAGAGCAAGACATAGAATGTTGTTCCTCTAGCTTTAATGTGGATCATTTGGAAAGAAAAAAATAGAAGGTCTTTTGAAGGGGTAGAAATGAGTTTTGAGAAGCTGAGGAATAGCATCCGATTCCTTATCTATTTTTGGTGTACCAATGTAGTCCCGGGATGTATACAGAATTGAGGGCCTTTTGTAGAGATTAGAGAACCATATATTTTGGAAGTTCTTTATTTTTGGTATACTTCTTGTATACGGCCGATTTCGGCCTTTTGATTTATGAAATAAAATTGTTTATCCGACAAAAAAAAAATACCTACAACTTCCCACCAGGATAATTCCACTCACCTCTTGGATAACAACCTCGGTTCATTTGATTCACCTGTGAAAATTTCTTTCAATTCTTCTTTTATTTATCAGCTTATCCTAATCTCCGTCGAGATTACTTCCTTAGCCCTGTCCTATCATCTATATAATGGAGTTCGTCATTTATTAATAGATTTTTTGGGATTTTTCTTTCTTAGAATTGAAAGAGAAAGATTGAAATGACGGTTAAAAATTTGACCTATACCTTTTTTTGAGATTGAAACTAAAAATTATTTTCTTATGAAACGTTCCCAAGGTTGTCATTCCAGCTCCTCAACGCTAGGCCGTCTTTTTGCACATAATCAACTAAAACAATTACGAGGTACTATATTCACACATGCTCTCAATATTTTCTTCTAATAATGTAACAAATGACATCTCAAATTAGGAGTGGAAAGTTGGAATCTTATTAGTAAGATGAGGAGATGGAGAAGACATCAAACAACATTTTCCAATTCTCCATATGGAACATAAAACACCAGATGGGTTTGCTTCTTCAATAAGCTATCAACACAGGGGGCCTGCCACCTCCCACAAACATAGGTACCAAGTAATTCATCCATCAGACTTTAAATAAATTGAAAGAAATCATCTAATGTTTGTGCGTCCACTAGGAATTGAACCGGAGACCTCATGATTCTCAACCCACTTCACTGACCACTACGCCACACCCTTAGGTGTGAACACTTCTATTTACCCCTCCGTGTTGTTGCATCGTTTGGGTGGATGGTATTTTACCATTAGATAACAACAATGTCGAAGAGTAATCGAACTAAGTTAGAGAATTCCATATGGAGAGCACAAGAATTGGCTTCACAGTGCAAATTTTCTACCTTGAAACCTCTAGCAGAATCACTTTTATTATAAAAGAGACGATCCAGTGGAATGATGAGATAAACCTGGCGACCGGTCCGGGTGTTTTGGCTCGGTCCGGCTCGGCCCGGATTTTTTAATTTTTTTTTTTTTTTAATAAATAATATATATATATCTTGTATATATCGTATATATCTTGTATATATAGTATATATATCG
>JBDJHY010000001.1:29063979-29077849 GCA_039654485.1 Withania somnifera | reverse complement strand
GTCTACTTTACCGGAAGTGCTTTGATGGCTAACAATTTCAGGGTATAATATAGCTATTACATTCAATTGCAGTGGACCTGTTTTGGTTTTTGTAGACCTGATGCTGGATTGCTTACTTGGAATTTTTTCTTACGTACTTGAATGATTTTATCGATTCAAGTGTTAAAATTGTTATCACTTCACTCACGCTGTAAAAGCAAGTGAGCTAGCATTAAAAGTTTCATTTGCTTCAGGATAGATGGACTGTTATAAATAAGATGAATTTTGGAATTTTAGTAGAAGAATTAGCCTAAACAACATCCCACTCTGCTTATCAGATGTATAATATGTATATAACCCTATATAATCTGTGTATGATCTATGTATACCAGCTAGAAAAATTAAACAGTGAATCCGGCTGGCTATTTTTGTAAAGACCATTTTAGTATGGGACATTTAGGTTTCTGTTAGTGATGTAAGCAGTTATATTCCTTCTATAACAGTACTATTTTGTGTATTATCTCAGTTTTTCTTTTAATATTGCAGAAAACAAGTATCTGGTACAAAAAAGCTTTAACTACTAATTTGATTTGCAGACTTTTTCAGGGTTTTCAATGAACCGTGCAAAGCAGAATTCACAATGCGGAGAGTGCAAGGTTAGTTTCTTCAGAAGACAGCTTTTGGCAGTTCTATTGTTAAATTTTCTGCATTTGTTGAAGCTGCCTAATTCTAGTTATACTTACCTAATCTACATCAGTTCACATTCACAAAAATACAGAAGTGTCAGCTATGGGGTCCTTTTGGATATCATCCATCCTTTAGCACAGATTATGTCACTTAACCTTGGCTACTTATAACAAAAGAATAGAGAAAAAAACGAACCTTCGATTAACTTACTTCACCTAAAGAAAGAAGATTTCCAAAACCTTGTTTTCAGTATGCGTTTTTCTTTTCCAAGGTCCATTTCATTAAGTCACCACCATAAAGCAGTGCAGGTATTTTTGCCAGTCAAGCTGATGCAACAATCTGTATAAAAACTTATTCATTCTTACACTGGAAGTATAAATCAAAATAATACATTTCTTCAAGTTTGTCGAGCTCTTCTAGTTTCCCTGAAATATCTTCGATTCCTTTCATCCCAAATTGTCTATAAAGATGTATGGGCTAATTTTAGTACTCTTTCATCTCAGGCCCGAATTTCCTTAATCCCTTTAAAACCTGTTACTTTTCTTCTTCTTCTTTTCTAAATTTTATTTTTATCGAAAGACTACAACTAGAATCTGAGAAACTCTGATTGTGAAAAGTGAGCTGACTGCATTTCTCCTTCAAGTCCTCCCTTCCATTCAGCTTTACTGTGTTTTACAACTCCATATTTTGCTTCTTTTATGTTACCATTTGAACTATCTGTTTGATTGTAGGGGCTTGTTATTACGTGCACTAGACTTTTTGTAAGGTTCTTATGGTGGTTTGATACTCTTAGGGATTTCAAGAGAGTGTGTTGTGAAAGTCGTCACTTTGCTCTCCCTGGGTTCCTTTGCCTATGCTTGCTATTAAAGCAAGAACTCGATGAATAAGCACATAGTGTGTTTTACTTACTTTTGGATTCATAGAAATGGGTCATGTTCCCTTAATTTACTTTATGGAAAGGGTTAAACATATTATAAGAAAGCTTAAGAGGCATAGCTTACTTTGAGATTTCTCCTCTAGTTCTCTTTAGGGCTTCACCTTTGAGATGGAAGATTCCAAGTTGACTTCTGAAATAGTCCTTGGAACAAGCACATATTTCATTTTTGTGTAACAGTACATTAGATTCATTGCCAGATAATTATTTCGTGTCAATTCTCTGGTGGAGAGATTTTCTCTGTGCTGTCAACGGACGCAGCCTCCCTCCGTACTGCAAATTTGGCATAAAATATACTCATATGCATTATGGAAACTTCAGTTGAGTCCAGTGAACTAATAAATGATAAAAGAATATTTTGGCCTGGATGCATTCAACTGATGCATCTGCAACACAAGTAACTTGTTTGTCAAACTGATGCATCTTCAACACAAGTAATTTTTTTGACACTAATCTAACTTCGATTATATTTGGGACATGTAGTCCTACCGTTACAGGATTCTCCGTGAATTAACCTCCAAACTTCATTTTTTTAGGTACCACCACCAAGACAGGAAAAACGAGAGAGTGGTGTGACAGAGAATGTGCAAAATAATAAATGCCAGGTTTGGAACCAGAGTTATTTAATTTGGTTTTTGATCTTTGGCTTCTCTGGAGGTTCTCATTTTATTCCTCACAGAAAAAGTGCAGGCCATTAGGGAGTGAGGCACTCCCAGAAGGAATTGTTTCTAAAACATCAAACCTGGAAATGCGCCCATTGTGGGGAGATGTTGAGGTAACTAGTTATTTCAGTCAAAAATTATTCAGGAGTTTTTGTCATTTCACAGTTGGCTATCTTCAATTTTTCGTTGCATGGAATTGATTATGGTTTCATAGATCATCCATGTATACTCCATTCCCATATGTGCTTTTTTGATACTTTGATTTCGTCAGTTGATCTGTTACTGTGTTTGGAAAGCCTTAGGTCATTTATTTTTCTTCAAAATTGCACGAAAATCTTGACTGTGATGTCAAAATGAGGCTATGAAGGTCAGGTACAATTATTCTTAGGCGGTAAAGTGAATGGCCAGAATGAATTATTTTGTCAATGTGGTGTTACACATCACACAAATTTTAAATCATATACCATTATGTTTGCACTGTGTGTGTAATGTATTTAGAAAATGGATGCTATATCCAGTGTTTATGGACTACTCGAGTTTCGGTCTGTGAATTGAATCTCTAGAAATATGGCAATGATTCAGGACTTTAAATTGTCATGAACTTTTACCATGTCATTTTCTTTGTTCACAAGACAAATTATTTTATTCTCTCCTCTCTTATTCGATGTTTCTTTGGTTGCTTATGATTCAATACTTTCGTATTCAGAAGAAGTCTCCACACTCAGTTAACTTGTTGGGAATTGCAGTTGGAATAAAGCAGAAAGAGTTGGTGAACAAAATTGTTAAAAAGGTTATTTTTCTTCATCTTTCGTTTCATGTATAGCTTGTAAATGCCCTCTTATTTTCTGTTTTCTAAAATTGCTTTTCCAATTTGTTGCAGTTTGTTGAACACGACTTTGTTGTGATGCTTTTCCACTATGACGGTGTGGTGGATGAGTGGAATGATCTGGATTGGAGTAGTCGTGCCATTCATGTCTCTGCTATGAACCAAACAAAGTGGTAAAGTCAGTTCTAATCAAATTTATACGATTGTTAGTTGCTGGAGTTTTTCAACTCATTTATCTCTCCAAAAATAGGTGGTTCGCGAAGAGGTTTCTGCACCCAGATATAGTTTCTGAATATGATTATATTTTCTTGTGGGATGAGGACCTTGGAGTTGAAAACTTTCATCCGTACAAGTAAGTCCGTTTTACTGCAGGGTCTGATAACATTGTGAACATACATCACTTGAACTGCTGAATTCAGAGTAGAGCAACTGTTGGGTGCTAAGTGTACAACTGAACAGATTCAGCTGAAAATATTGGTGTGATATAATGTTACATGCAAAAAATAACCATCAAGGATTAGGCTAGTAGTTGGTTATCAAAAAATAATGTTCTCACCACAAAGTATTTTTTCAGGTATATATCTATTGTTAGAGAAGAAGGGTTGGAGATATCACAGCCAGCACTTGATGCTAGTAAATCAGAGGTACATCATCATATTACCGTGCGCAGAGGGAGATCCAAGGTGCACAGGTTAGACTCATATTTTTAACGGTCCTGCAAGCTGATCTTATAGAAGTTGTAGAACTACTGGTAACAAAAGCATCCTAATGCTTACGAAACAAGCTCATGGACCAAAGTATCTAACACCCTTTTGACTTTTAGATTCCAAGACTGAAATTTCAAGTTCCTTTCCTGTTAGAAAATCAAAAAATTGCCGCAAACCTTTGTTTCCTATATGGCTGGCGATAATGCGTTTTCCTGCAAACGATAGGGGCATCTCTCCTCTCTAGCATTTGGATAAAACAAAAATCCTGAGTTTACTTTTACATGTACGGTATCTCGTTCCAATAGCTGACTGATAATTGCTTTGTCTTAATAGAAGGTTCTACAGATTAAATAGAAGAGGCCGAACGTGTGATAGCAACAGCACAGAACCTCCTTGTGTGGGGTAAAGTACTGCAATTTTTTTTCCCTTTTCAATGTAGTATTATCTGATAACAAGTTCCTCCGAACTAAATCTATTTGCTCTGACCCTTTTTTTTCTTTATGGCTCAAATGTCTCAGTATGGTTAGAAATCAAAACAACCTATTTTTCTTTTTTATTAAATCTGTATGCAGGTGGGTAGAAATGATGGCTCCAGTATTCTCAAAAGCTGCTTGGCGCTGTGCTTGGTATATGGTCCAGGTATGGAAACTTTTATTAGTTTCAAGCGCTAACAAGATAATCAACCAACGTAAGTGTGTTAAATACAATTTCTCAAAATGTTTTATTAGTTAACTCAGTCGAAACCACAAACTGTTTTTGCTTTTTAGTTGTCTCCTCCATGATAGTTGATTGATAGTATATGCAGTTAAAAAAGTGTGCACTAATAGCATATCATCTTACCTTTTCTAACCTCACAAAGACCTGCTAAGTGACGACATAAGCAATGTTTATCTGGTAAAGTAGCAGCTCCTCGTTTTGCTCGTCTTTAACTAGCTGTTCTTTCTCTACAGAATGACCTAATCCATGCATGGGGCTTGGATATAAAGCTTGGTTATTGTGCGCAGGCAAATCTAAATAACTTTCTTCCTACTTTCCATCTCTTCTTGGCATGAGAATAACATGTGGCATTAGTTTTCAGGGTGATCGTACCAAGAAAGTTGGTGTGGTTGATGCAGAATACATAACTCATTTGGCTGTCCCTACTCTGGGTGGTAATTCAGATGTAGAAACGGCAAGTAGCTCTTCCCTTGATCAATTATCGATCAGCAATCCTCTATTTGCAATTTTTTATGAATTTTTGACACTTAAGAGCAAATGGATAAGTGTTTGGCTTATCTTGTGTTAGGTGATCAAAGAATTAGATCATTCGCTGCAAGAAAAGAACTCAACTGATTTGGAGGCATTAGTATGATATTCAAACCTTACATACTTAATTGCATAAATTCTTCGTTTTGTACTTCATCTAACGTCAAATTCCTTTTGGAATTGTAGGCTGCTCCAATTGAGAAATACGATAATAGGTCCCTGGTATGTTCCACTTCCGCTTCACAAGTTTATCAAACATGAGTTTGACAGCCATTTTGCTGCACAATCCTTCTTTTCATGTAAAATAAATACTCTTACTTTGAAAAAGTTACTTGCCGTTATAGGTCAGCTTAATTTGACGGTGTAGTAAATATATATATACTCCCAGTGTACAAACCTTGAAGTCTTATATTTAATGATGTTATGCAGGTTAGGAGACAGTCGTATATCGAGATGCAGATTTTTCGAGATAGGTGGCGTAAAGCCACCGAGGAAGATCAATGTTGGGTTGATCCATTTCAAAATCTAGAAAAAGGAAGAAGAGCCACACACACATAATGGACTTTTTCTGATAAGCTATACATTCAGTTGTTTATGTACATGGTATACAGAGAACCACGTAAGAGTAAATAACCATACGAGACAGTTAAAGAAAATATGCATCAAGAGCCACAGTTACGCAACTCAACTGATGTTGTGTTCTGCTGCTAAATGTGGATGTGGAGAAGAAGTTCACTCAGTTTTCCTTTTCCCTTTGGGACTCATTTTCTTTCTCACAGATGAATTTTGTGGTATTTGTAAATATCCTTTTTCTTTTCCTTTGTATTTTTGTCCAATAATAATGCCAAGGTGCTGTATATAGTTCAATTTGGTGATTTGTTTTGGTTCAATAATAAGATTAATGCTCTTGCAATCTTATTTTGAAAATAGTTTTCTTGAGTTAAGAGGATGTTTTTGAAAATAATTTTAATATCCACATAAACTTTACATCCTACCCATTAAGCGCAGAAGTAATGATAATGATAGTCTAAGAATGAATAATAATCATCACCCAAATAGTTTCACATAAATGTATTAGTATTTTTACCAATTCCAAGTGAATAAATTTCAGCAAAAAGATTAAAAAGGATAAAAGATTTCTTTCATTTTGTAGTGGGTGACGCATAAACCGTGATTTATGAGGTTTTAGGAAATCATAAAATTATATCCACCACACATTAGTATTTCCTCAGTTAAAACCCTCGCTCTCATCATCTCTTCTTTAGGGTTTAAGTTCAGCCATCTCCACTCCCAAAGTGTTTCACCGCCATGGCACTTTATGCCGTACTCCTCCGCTCTCTCCGACGTTCCTCCGCCGCCTTCAGAACTCAATTCGTCCACCCTCATCCACCACCACCTCCTCAAAACCCTAATTTCCTTCTACCTCATCGATCATTTGCTTTTTCATCGGCCGAAGAAGCCGCCGCCGAACGACGCCGTCGCAAGCGTCGCCTCCGTATCGAGCCACCAATCAACGCTCTCCGCCGTGATCCACTCCCCAGGGGACCACCTTCTCCCGATGACCCTCGCTCTCGTCTTCCCGATACCACGTCAGCATTGGTGGGACCACGGCTTAACCTTCACAATCGCGTTCAATCTCTCATCCGTGCTGGTGATTTGGACTCCGCAGCCGCCGTTGCTCGTCACGCCGTTTTCTCAAACACACGGCCGACTGTGTTCACTTGTAATGCTATAATCGGTGCTATGTATCGTGCCGGACGGTATAGTGATGCTAAGGCGCTGTTTCAGTACTTTTTTAATCAGTATAATATTATTCCGAACGTTGTTTCGTATAATTATCTCATTGTATCACATTGTGAAGCTGGTGAAGTTGATGAAGGCTTGAAAGTATACAGTCATATTATTGAAAATGCGCCTTTTAGTCCGTCTGCAGTGACATATCGCCATCTTACTAAGGGCTTAATTGATTCTGACCGTATAACGGAAGCGGTTGATTTGCTTAGGGAAATGCTTAATAAAGGACATGGCGCGGATTCTTTAGTTTATAATAATTTGATTTTGGGGTTTCTGAATTTGGGTAATTTAGAGAAAGCGAATGAGCTTTTTGATGAGTTGAAAGAGAGGTGTACAGTGTATGATGGGGTCGTGAATGCAACTTTTATGGACTGTTTTTTCAAGCAGGGGAAGGTAAAAGAGGCTATGGAGTCGTATCGATCCCTTCTCGATAAGAAGTATAGGATGGTCCCTGCAACTTGTAATGTGCTGTTGGAGGTTTTGTTGAGGCATGGGAGGGAAACTGAGGCGTGGGCGTTGTTTGATGCAATGTTGGATGATCACACACCACCAACATTCCAGGCTGTCAATTCGGACACATTTAATTTAATGGTGAATGAGTGTTTTAGGTTAGGGAAAGTTTCGGAGGCATTGGAAACCTTCAAGAAGGTAGGAAAGGGTCTCAAGACCAGAGCTTTTGCAATGGATGTTGCAGGTTATAATAATATGATAACTAGACTTTCTGAGCTTGAAATGATGGAGGAAGCAGAAAAAAATTATATGGAGTTGTGTAACAAGTCATTGAGCCCGGATGTCACAACTTATAGGACAATGATTGAGGCATATGTAAAGATGGAGAATGTGGAAGGCACGTTAGAGAAGTATACGAAGATGGTGGAGGCAGGGCTGAGAGTCATTCCAGTCTATGCTGAAAAGTGGTTTAATTTCTTGATTGAGAGAGGCAAGGTTGCGGAGTGCGTGCCTATTCTCACCAAGATGGGTGAGAGAGAACCAAAACCTGATGTGACAACTTATGATATTGTGATTAGAGCACTCTGTGGGGAAGGTAATTATGATGCAAGCTCCAATTTAGTAACTCAGATGATAAACTATGGTGTTGGTCTCACTAGTTCCCTCAAGGAGTTTCTATTAGAAGCTTTTGGTAACCAAGGTCGTCGTGAGGAGATTGAAAGAGTTTTCTCTACAAAACCTACTTATATTCCATCTCCTAGACCACCTCGAGGACAAGTTCCATGGCTTTCACAATTGCCTAGACAATCAGCATGCACTTCTCATGTTCCAGGTACTTCTCCGCGCCTTTTGACACGTTTCATTATTTTACGTTTTCCCTTGCATCATTAGCTTGAGAGCATATATGGTGGGTTTGCATATATACAACTGAGTGGTTGGAATGCCATTGATATTCACATAAAAACTAAAATGATTGAAGCTTTTAGTAATTTCATTTGCCTAACTAACTTTTAAAAAAACTGCTACTCAATTATGTTTTATGTGATAGTTCTAGTAGGGGTTCTTTTTCCTGCAAATAGTTTTTTAAAAAAAGTGTGTCAACTCTTCAAATTATTATTTCTGAAACAAAGATATCTTACGGGATGTATACACTTTTAACGACCTGTTCAAATAAATTTTTTATACAATAGTCAAATTAATGAATATGTACTTCACTTGATCTTAATTGGTTTTCTCAATTTCGCTTCATCTTATCTTATGGAGTAGGCTTTATAGTTTTTGAAAACAAAAAAATGTGTTGTCCTTCCATTTGCATTGTTCAAAAGGTTAACATAGAAGAGATTCACATTTTCAAAATACTGTTTGGTCTACATTATAGGGTTCACCCAGTAAGCTCATTTCTCCCTCTAAAATCTGAGCCCTTGAATCTCAAATTTTTCTCTCATCCAATATTTCCTTCAATTTTTTTTTTTTTTTTTACACTTCACAGTTTTTAATGTCTTTATGCAGGACAGCAGTCATCGCCAGTTTCAGCTTCTTTATCATCTCAAGTGCAGGGTCAGCCTTCGGCACATAATTCGACGTGGCAACACAATTCACATCCCTCTTTTGTCGGAGGACAGCAACAACCTTCACCACCTCCTTCCGTTGTAGGACAAGGATCATCACAAATGCAAGGCCTGCAGTCAGCATCTAATCCAAGATGGCAGCAAGCTTCACCACCCTCATTTCTTGCTGGACAAGGATCACATCAAATGCAAGACCAGCAGTCAGAACATAATCCATGGTGGCAACAAGCTTCACCGTCCTCTTTTGTTACTGGACAAGGATTACATCAAATGCAAGGCCAGCAGTCAGCACCTAATCCGAGGTGGCAACAAGCTTCACCGACTTCTTCCACTGGAGGACAAGGATCATCACAAATGCAAGGCCAGCAGTCAGAACCTAATCCAAGGTGGCAACAAGCTTCATCACCCTCTTTTCTTGCTGGACAAGGATCACATCAAATGCAAGGCCAGCCGTCAGCACCTAATCCAAGGTGGCAACAAGCTTCACCACCTTCTTTCACTGGAGGGCAAGGATCATCACAAATGCAAGGCCAGCCATCAGAACCTAATCCAAGGTGGCAACAAACTTCATCACCCTCTTTTATTACTGGACACGGATCACATCAAATGCAAGGCCCGCAGTCAACTCCTAATCCAAGGTGGCAACAAGCTTCACCACCCCCTTTTATTGATGGACAAGGATCACAGCAAAAGCAAGGTCAGGCATCAACTTTTCCACGAATTCCGCATCAGGCATCACCTTCTTTTAGTCAACGAGGAGCTTCACCACCGTCTTTCATGGCTGGACAAGGATCACAGCAGATGCAAGGTCAGCTATCAGCTTTTGCAAGAAACATACAACAAGCATCGCCATCTTCTTTCATGCCACAACGAGAAGCTTCATCGCCCTCTTTCATGGATGGACAGGGATCACAGAAAATGCAAGGTCATCCACCACCTTCATTCATGCCAGGCGGAGCTTCTCATGTTCAAGGTCGGCCATCAGGTTTCACACATGTTCCACAATGGTCATCACCACCCACTTATATGGCTGGACAAGGAGGACATCATCGTATTCAAGGTCAGCCACCAGGTTTCACACAAACTCCACTTGAGGCATCACCTTATTCCATGGATGGACAAAGAGCCCCTTCTCTGCTAGGTCTGACATCAGAATCTGCTCATACTCCATTAAATGAAATCTCTCACACATCCCACTCAGTTAGAGATCCAGCATCAGCTTTTGCACAAGTACCTAGGGAAAATGTAAGACATCAAGCAACAGAAGCCGCTTCATCCCAAGGGAACAATATTGAGTAATACCCCGAAGTGGCATGGCAAGGGAGAACGTAAATTGCGAAGCATAGTTTCTCTGAGGGGGCTGCGTTTGATACAGTTATCTGAATAGTACTGCAGGATAGGAAACATCTTGATGTCAGATGCTCACATTGTTGATCTGGCTATGGTCATGGATTAATATGCAACCGATAGAAATCATTGACAAATTTGTAGACAATTGATGGTTTAGGGTGATTACATGATTTGCTCATAAGCGAGAATAGCTGTGCTTGGTGAAACAAATTAAATTGTAATATTGGTGAGAACATACTTTCATTTACTCTGCATCTTGTATGCTGGAATTTTCCCCTTCCACATTAATAAAATTTGTCTGATGATAAAAAATTGTATCTTTGTCGTGTATGATTCTTTTTAAGATTTTGATGATGTATTTGTTGAATTATGTATCTACAATTGTCTAAATCCGTTTAAAAAAAAAAACACTTGGTATCGTGGGGACGTCAGAATCAGGGAAAAGGACAGGCCTTCACTTCTATGACAGGCCTTCGCTTCAATGGCATATATTATCAGTGTGAATTGTAAAAAAAGCGGCTACGTGGCAATATAAATTATCTGTGCCTTTGTTATGGATGTTTACCTTAGAGATGGATTATGTTCAGTAACGGCCGCAGATTGTTGCTTTGGGACTTAGTTTGCAACTTTTGGAGTCTCGGGCTTGTGGACTTCGGTTCTAATGAACTTTCCTGGAGAAAACAGTGCTCAGTGAACTTTCTAAGACTGTGAACTACGATCTTTATGCAGTTACAGTGCATATAGGATTCTCATACTGTTCTGGACACCATTACAGCTTCATTCGTTCTCCAAGCCTAGAGATATACAGAGAAGATCCCTCAGGTAACCATATCCTATATTTCTATTTTACTGTCAATTTTGCTGCCTGTATGGATATAGAGAAGCTGGCGTAGATCTTTGGTTTTATTTGCAGATAATGATGGCCATATCCTCGTGGTCTCGGCAATCTTTTATCCTCCAACAGACATGGCTCCGGATAGTTCTATAGATATTAGCTGTTCTTTTGTTGTTCACTGTAAGAATTTGATGTAGTATGAACCTTTTGTTATCTACACTGGAACTCGTACATAGTAAATGCCAGTGCTTTTATTTATTTATAATTTTCTTGATGCATTAAGTCGAGGGGATGTAATACAAAATATGTGCTTAGTTGAGACTTCCTCTTTGAAGTTGTAGGAAGAAAACGCTTGGATCCAAGCATCTTCAATTGACAAACAGAATTAGAAATCACCATAAATCAGGCAACTCTAAAGTTACTACTAACGTTAAAGAACCAAATCTGGTTCTTTAACTCACGAAAATCTGTAACTCCCAATTCCCCCACCTCCTTCCTGTTGTGTCTTAAGGTGGATTGTTAAAATATTTAGCACCATCAAATACGACACTGATTTGCAGTAAACTGTGAAGTTCTAATATCAATCAAAGGAAAGATATCTGGTACAAACTTTAACTGCAGATGAAGCTACAAAACAATCTAGGATATCATTAGCGTGGTAGTTTCCCCAACTACAACAAAATAATGGCAAATTTAAGGACCTAAATCCTCTCCAACAAATTCTAAACCATGTACTACAAGACTCAAAATGCAGAGCTACTACTAGAGTAAAGGATCTAACGTCAAAATAAAATCACAAGGAAAGGGTGAAAAAACATACCCTTCTCTCTCAAAAATCCTCTTCAGAATTCCATCACTTTGGAACTTAGGTTCAATAAAGGTTCTAGAGCACTTGGATCAAACTTCCTAGCAAAGAGGTAACAAACATGTGTCTTCTCTCTGTTGTATGCACATGCTGTTCCATTGTTCCTTATCAACTGTAAGAAACCTTCAGTAATATTTGCCGCGCTGAATGTTGCAGGGTGTGGTCCCCCTAAGGACCAGTCAACATACGTCACTGTTCGGTTTGCATTTAAAGGTCCATGAAACAATCGAATAAAAGTAGGAATATAGTGCTCATCTGGATAACAAGCAGGCCTGCACAATCTTCTGAAGGTATCATAGTATTTGGCATTTGAAACTATTCTAACAGCTAAAGTTCGATTAATCTCAAACCATTGCGACCCTTTTCGCCAATCAGCAAGTTTGATATCAGGCTTCATATGGCGGTTATAGCGCCCACGCCCATACCGAGAAGGATCATCATATGATTCAACAAAACTATGAATGGATCCAATGAGATAGTTGTAGACGGTTGGGAAATTGTAAACTGGAATACAGCTCTCAGAAAGGAGGATAAACCGCTCATTTGAGAAGTCGAGCAGAGCATTGGCCAATAGCCTCCTCTCAGCATCAACAAGTGTTACTGATCCCCATTCAACATGCTGAAAGAAAAAGAAGAAAAATGGTTAGCTGACTGTTACATCAAATTCCCAAAGATCATTTAAACGATAGAGAACTAGTGCATTAAAGAACAGCTAATTATGATCTATGTCTGTTAACTGTACAAACACACAAACAAATGGTTTTAATTCATTTACATAACTCTGTCTAATCCCCCCCCCCCCCCCCGCTCCCCTGCTCTGAATCTACATCCTGCATGATTTTTCACTCCTGCTAAAAAACATGCAGTAGTTGAGAGGACTTGAGTTCTATAATGATACCCGAATAGAGATAAGACTGCAAAAATTCAATGTATCAAATAATAATTGTTCCTAGCCCACTTCACATACCGCAAGTTCCCAAAGAGAACTAGTGTTTGTAGTACACATGGCTATAACAAAAACATGAAGAGCAAGGATGCACCTCGGATTGTCATGACTTAACAGGAAATCATGGGGAAAAAAAAGAGTTCCCCTGGTGTAGGTCTTTTGAGATCTCTTACAACACAAAAAGCAAGCAAGAAAGATCCATGTCTCACCCTATGTGAACCAGTATTATATGCCTAACCCATCTCATAACGATACCAAATAACTCAGCTCTTCTTAGGGGGTTCCAGTCACATGGCTCAAAAACTTATGCTTGCATTGGTTCCATCAGTGACCTGGATGATACTTCTCCAAGCACCTACAGCCACGAGTTCGTGTCCCTTGTTTGTTCATAGCTGAAAAGTTTGTTCAAAGAAGGTTTAATGGTAACAGGGTTTCACATGTTTAGGAAGTGAAATCCAAGTTTTTAATTCTTCATCCGTAACCTTAATCCTTTGATTTTCTCTATGATACCATTTGTAAGACACACGTAAGTTTGTCATCAAAATTGAAATTAAACAGGAAAGAACAATATCATAGATTGCAAAAGAAAAAAATGCTGAAGGAAAATGAGTTTTTGTTTTTCTGATAAGAGCTCATTTTATTCATAAAACATCACTACCATCTTCATATTGAGGATATGGGTAACTGCTTTCTTGATGATTTCAGTAACTTCTTAAACCAACGGCAGGGTTGTATTTATATATAACTGCCTCCCTCAATTCCTGTCTAACCTAACAGAAATCCAGATGGGCACGGATAGAGGAGAAGGTTAGAGTGACTGTTAATCTGCACGCAACTAACGGGAACTTCAGCTTTTGGCTCCTCACTTAAACTGCGTACAAGACTGCAACCTGTTGCACAAAATATTTTGTCTCTCCTTCTCATCAAGCCTAATCTTAAGGAAATAGAGGCGCAGCAAGGATTTGGTTTACGAGGAGCCAAAAATGGGGTAACATATTTTTCTTTACATGCACCCACTGGAA
>JBDJHY010000001.1:28981823-28998780 GCA_039654485.1 Withania somnifera | reverse complement strand
TAATCGGTTATCGGCATGGGGGAGTAATCACCTTCTTTATTCTTTTTTTTTAAAAAAAAAAAAAAAAACCTTTTTGGGTAATTAGTTTCCTACTTTTGGTTTCTACACGTATATAACATCATCTGTACTATAGGAAAAAGGTAATTCAAACAAGTTATCATTGTCGACATGAAAAAAAAAAGTTGCAAGAAAGTGGTAGGAAGAATAGCAGAGTAGTGGCTGGAAGATATGTTGCCGCAAGAATGGCCATCAAAAGAGGTGCGAAATCGCTAGAACAATCCCAGAAACACACTGTTGTAAAAACGTGGAAAAGAAAACAAACTTTGGCTTCATGATTTCCTTAGGCAGAAGTTATCTTAGTCTCTATCAAGATCGTAAGGGCTTTCGATATCGCGTGAAATGAAAATGAAGAGTGGAAACCCCTTTTGATACTGCCTGGAACTATTTTAGTGTTTTGCTGTTTGCAGAAATAAGAAACATTCCTATTGAGACATAACCATTAATGACATCTACATGGCATTCCTAATAACTCTTTAACTTTCTACAATGGCATTTTCATTAACAATATTTGACACTAACTTCTAATGATTCTTGACCTTAAACACGCACTGAATAGTATCAAATAACTACAAACTTCAAGAAAATACTTACGTGCTTTTACTAGGAATCTAATATTCAGGAGGTTTTTTTTCTTGCATTGAGAACTTATAATCACATGCATTCCTTCAACGGTCCAACCTAATGTGATTATCTCGAGACTTTGAACTTTAACGTGGTTCCCAGCTGCCTTATTTAAAAATTTTCTGTACCAAAGTGCTAAATTTGTTGTGCTTACGCATAGCTTCCTCTACATGAAGGGTTTCTACTGAAGAAAAGCGATAAAAAAAGTGGCTGGAGCAAGCGATGGTTTGTTTTAAATGACAAGACCGGAAAGGTCAGCTTTGTAGCTTTTTAGGTCATGCTAATATCAACTGGTGATAATTCCTTCCTTTACTGGACCTAATTATATGGATGTGTTCTTTTTATAGCATTTCCTGGTGGAGCAACTAATTGTAGGGACTTACCATTTAGTTTGAGAACAGTACTATACTTCTGAGTTTACTGCAATCTTTACTACTTTGTATTCTAGACCAATGATAAGATGTTCCTATATTTTGGTACTATTAGATCAAATCCACAATTAATTTCTCCTTAGCTGTATCTGGACCTATTTAAATGGAAAGCCTACTTTTTTTTGAAGTTTTTCTTTCTCAATTATAGATCTTTCTAACTTCTCTAAAATTCATAATCTGTTCTGATCAAAATCCTAAAGAAACTTATATGTCCAAAACCCAAATTTCAATTGGAAGAATTTGGAAGGTGAACCATCCCAAGTAGGGTATTTTATGTGCAATAAGAGTGAGAACAGAGAAAAACTGGAGGACTTGGACCCTTTCGTTGAGCACTAATATACCTGTGTTCTGCCAGTAAATAGATCTTCCAATATAAGATGACTTAATATTGTTCTCCTTTTGGTCACCTTAAAATATTTCTTGTACACAAGATTTGTTCCCCTGAAGAAAGAAGGCTAAAATTGAGCTCTCACGAATAGTATATAATGTATCCATGTCTATTTAAGTAGTGTAAGATAATCGAACCCAGTGATAAATTATGCCGGGAAAAAAGGAGGATGAAAAGATAGTTCTAGGGATTGATATATGTGGCATATTTGAACATTTTTAATTTTCTTGTAAGAATTATTTTTCTTTAGAGTGGTCTCGTCAAGTAAACCAAAAGTAAAAACATTCTAGCAAAATTATTAGAGTTATACCACATTTAGTTTGTTGTGGCACTGTTTCATAGCTTTTACTTATGCTTTTGCAGCTTGGATATACCAAGAAGCAAGAAGAACGGCATTTCCATGGCGTAATTACTTTGGAGGTACTAAAGTGACAATTGTTGTTTTTGAGATCTAGTTTTTTTTATACTTATTTTCAAAATTTGATTACTTTGCACTTGTTTGGAAAATATATATATCGTTTATTGTAATCTCTACTTTTTAAGATTGAATATTTTTGTTGTATCTCTGTCCGTGTTCATCATGTGCAAGAGAATCAAGAAATATTGTATTGAAACTCATGACCCCTGATGTTAGAGTTATCAAGTGATCCCACTCAAAGAAAGATTCTGAAGAGAACATAGCTAGTCGTTTGTTTTTAATGTATAGATTCTGGGAAATGAGTATATCTATTATTGTTGACTTGGTTCATAATAGTCTTTAACTTGATGATATATACAGATAATAACCTCATCATATTATTGATATTGTGCTGTTTATCCGTGGGTTTTGTACGTACAATATTGCTTAGTTGTATGGATTCTCAACTTAGTTAATTCAGTATGTTTAGTCTTATCTAGAATGAAAGTCCCCTAGGTGATTCAAGAGCAAAAATATTGGAAGAGATATCACGGCACTCAAGGTGGAATTAGCAAGTCTTGAAAGACTATAGTTTAAAGTATGATTGATTTGTGTTTTCCTTTTCTCCCATATTTTTAGTTGGAGAGATGGGTTGGGTGGTGAAGGAATAATAATAAAGGTCAAATGCAACAGAGTTATTGAAGTGTATGGCCTCCTAATACCTTAACTGTTCAAGAGTGCACACTTCTATTTACTTATTCTTTTATCTACATCATGCTCACTCACATGTGGATCCAATTATTTTTCTTGGTACAAGCATGGAATAATATTTTGCTGACGGTGGTGATTTTTTATCTTAGGACCTCTGCCTTATTTGGCACTCTATTGAAGTATACCGCCTCCTGTAAAAGTTTAATCTATTACTGAAGGACACTTTTATTAATTTATCTTAGATATTAGACGAGGGGGAAAAGAGAATTCATGTGCCAGTTGTAGCAGTCATTAAAGGATATCGATACATGTCATATTGACATGACGGATGTATTTGCTATATAATCATTTCTGACACTGTGTTCTTTGATGGTCCCCTATGAAACTATGATTTCAGTTGGCAAATACAGTTTCATGTATGTCTATGGCATATTTTAGTTGATTCCTAGGCTATCAATTGTTGAATGCGCTTTCTATTTGATTACCTGCCTTAGTCATGCAACAATATTTAAAAATGAAGTGCTTCAAGTGTACAGTTAAGGGAGAACATACTCAATTTGAATTTTTTAATTCATTAGGACACTTGCGATTAATATCAAGTAACATCAATCAATGAACCTCTATATTCATTTCAGCAGTCTATACGCTCATTTTATTCCAAGACCAAATAATTTGTCTTTTAAGAAAAATTAGAGGTTCTCTAAAGTTAGTTCTCTAAGTCTTATACTCATCCTCAGCAACAACAATTAAGCCTTCATTTCTCATTTAGATGGTATCACTTATATGGGTCTTTTGCTTCCATTTTATTTGCTTGTAGCTAAATCCATTTTGAGAGATTGTAGATCTTTTGAAACAATTTCCTTCAGTGATTGTGGGCCTACCCCATCCTTATTTAGCACCTATGGACCAACTCATATGGACATTTAGATGGGATATGGCCAAAAGTTTTATCTTCTGTATGTGCTTCTTGCATCCTTCAGTTGAATATAATCATTTATAAATTGTACGACTGACGCATTCATCTTATGGACATGTTGGGCCTTTATCTTCTTATCATGTAACATGCCATACGAAATTTTCAGGAATGTAATCTTGAAGAGTCTTATGAAGAAGGAGAAGGACCATCAAAAAGTTCAAAAGATAAAAAGGCAACTGGGCCTGATGGAGGAAAGGGACCTAGTCTCGTGTTCAAATTAACAAATAGGGTTCAATACAAGACTATTCTTAAAGGTGGTGCATATTTTCTCTCTTCGTTTTTTTTTTGTTTTTTTTTTTTTTTACAAGGAAATTTTATGGTTTGTTGTACCTCCAAAATTTTCTATATTGCAGCCCAAAGTACAGTTATTTTGAAGGCAGAAACTTTGGCTGAGAAGACTGAGTGGTTGAACAAATTAAAAAATGTCATAAGTTCTAAAGGCGGTCAAGTTATTGCTGATTCTGGTTCTGGTCAACCCCTGAAGCAAAGTTTATCAGAGGAGTCACTTGTAAGTACCAAAAGAGCAAAACACAGTTTATTAAATTCTCAGATTAATTTATTTGCAGGTTCTTCCTATAAATGTTCCTTCAGTTTACTTCATCAGAAACAGTTTCTTCAGTTTACTTTATCAGATCACTGCCGTTGTTATATATATTTTATTGCACAAAGATTTTTAGTGCCAGGAGTATTCTTCTTGAACCTTAAAGAATCTCTTCATATTTGACTTCTTGATAAGATCATTTTATTTATACACCAGCATTTTGTGGAATATTCTCTTTCCACAATCTCTGTTGTCAAATATCTTACATGGAAAATACTTGGATTATTTGCTGTTTAGGAGACGATGACTAGGAAACCTGCAGATCCAGAAGAAGAACTTCGATGGATGGCTCAAGAAGTACGTGGTTATGTTGAAGCTGTTCTCAACAGTCTTGCTGCTAATGTACCGAAGGTCAGTTTAGTGTAATCATTATTCTAGGCAATTTTGTTCTCCATACCCTGTTTAACTTTGGATAACTGGTTTTTCAGGCAGTTGTTCTTTGCCAAGTAGAGAAGGCCAGAGAAGATATGCTTAATAAGTTGTACAGTTCTGTCAGGTTAGCAGCAGCCGTATTTCCTTTCAGGAATCATGGATACTAGGAGCACTGATTTTGACCAGATATACATGCTAAGGATCTTTTTTATATAAGAAATCAATCTCATAAATTTTACTTTACGTGAAACTGATCAGCACAGAATATATATGGCATATCAAAGTGCTATGCATGCAGCCATGTTTGTCTTAACAAAACTCTCTTTATTGTTTGTTATCTTTGATTCTTTTGTATTGCCTTCTGACTGCACCCCTGTGTATCAAAACGTGGTCTGTAGCGCCCAAAGTAGAGCAAAGATCGAAGAGCTGCTCCTGGAAGACCATAATGTGAAGCGTAAGAGGGAGCACTTTCAGAAACAATCATCTCTTCTTGCTAAGGTTACTCAGCAGCTTAGTGTTCATGATAATCAAGCAGCTGCTGTGTCTAGCTACTCAGATAGTGATGGAGATGGTATTTGGAAAAACCTTTAATAGCTCTTACTTGAAACCTTAACCTTCAATCTTTGACTGTTTTCCAGCATTTTAATATGTTGCTATCTTAAAAGTATCAAACGAACTCCTGTGTTATAATATACTGCCTCCACAAAATTAAAAATGAAAAATGAGTACCTCTAATGTGTAATTCACCATGACCTAGCACATGTATTCTCATATGACTTGAATGTCTGTGTTCGAATACGGCAACATAGTATTGATGATGCAAAACTGGAAGAACTAAAAATTCTAAAAATGTGCCATCTGTTGGATATCCATGCCTAGACCATGAGTTAGACTGTTATTGTGTATTTACCTAGTAGGATAGTTGCTAAAGGTGCATGGATTTGAAGTGGTTGACACTTGCATGTACAAACTTCAGTGAGCCATGATAAAATTAAGGAAGTATATGATTATGATATCCCCGAGAAAGATGTTATCTTAGTTCCACAGGACCACAACTCAGTAAAAGTTGGGCTAGTGACCCTGGGATACAATCCTTAATCTAATACCGCAAGCTAACATGTTCAAGTAAAGGTCATAGCTGACTTTTAATCTTGTGCAGTTTAAATAAGAAATGCAGTAGATGCCGAGAAGTATTAAGATTTTGAGACTCTTTATGGTGTGAAAGATAACATGGTTGAAAGATCCCTCCACACCATTGCCCTTGATATTCAAACTTGTCAATGAATTAACGGTATAATGGAGATAGCTGAAGCAGTGCTTAGAAAGCTTGAACTTATTGTTTATGAACCTTATATTAATAAATGCTGCAAATTGTACGTCGTGGACCAATGTGCTTCAATTTTTAATTCATCCTCTGTCTCTCCAAGTTTATTTGTATATACTAAGGGTTTCCACAAACTTAGTTTATCACCAATATTCTATTTACACTTGATGCCTTGTGCTTCTTTTAAGTTATAATTGGAAATTATATTGACATCTGCAGAAAGCGCCTCAAGATCCGGAAGACAGTCATCAGGTGATGACTGGAGATCTGCATTTGATGGTACTTCCTCTCAAAATGATGATGTAGGATCTAGAAATCGTCGTACACCGAGCCGGCTGCCACCTGCACCTCCTGGTTCTGGATATAGATCCTAGACCTTTGATTCATATTGTTGGAAGCTGAAGAGGTTTTGGTTCCTTCTCTCTTCTTGGGATCTTGATGTCCTCGGGTTTTGTCACGAGATCTTTGTATACATAGCTTCCACGTTTTAGGTAATATTTTAGCTATTGATCCTGTTGTCTCCATTCACCGACAAAGAAAAAGTTTCCCACTTGCTGCTCAATCCACTAACCCTGACGCTACACATTGGTTTCAAAGTTAGAAAGTTCAGGACAATCTTTATGTATAATTTTGTTAGGCATGGTGGCTGTCTCTATTGTTGGTTGAGCTTTAGTGGGCTTAAATTTTGGTAGCGTTACTTATTGAAGTTGGTGAAACACTTCTATCTAGTCATACCTTGGTTTATAATCTAATTTGATGCTTTAAGATTAGGTTTGACCTTTAGCTTAAACTTTTACACCTTTCTCCAGCAATGTTAATCAAACTTCAGGAAGAGTTTTGAAGTGATTTTTTGTGACAGTTTTATAATTGAATCATTATTCTCTTCTCCTCTCATATTCTTTTTTATTATTTTTTTTCATCAAATCATTTGTCCGAGTTTTGAACGGTTGCAACTTGTTACTTGCTGTGCTGGATCATCTCGTCGTTATGGCAGGGGTGGAAAGGTAGCTCTAGCTGTTTCCTTCAACATAAACTAAATTCTGAAAAGAGATTCTCTTTTATTGAGATGCATATAAAGATAATTCCTTAAAACTATAATTTAACACGACAAGAAAAAGTGTTAAATACATGAAAACTTCAAGGCACTCGAGGAGATAAAATTAACCTCATGGTCTCTCTAATATTGATCTTTTTTATGAATCAATATGGCGATAATTCATTGCTTACATACCCAAACAAGATAAATGATAACTAGAACTTATTATGAAGTGTGTGGCGAAGGTCTAAGAACAATATCGCGTATTGAAGAAAATGATTCTATACAGATGAATATTGATCGTTTTTTCTGTACAGTGGCTAACGTTCTTTCTGCATTCTGGCTGGATATTTACAGTATGTCCAAGTTTAGTTTTTGAATATTATGAATAAGCTGCAGAACAGCTTCAAAGGGTGTTATCTGTTCTTAGAAGATGATTAACGCTTTAAACAGATGAAATGCTAATTTCTCCAGTAAACATGGGTGAACTCTTCTAAAATGAACTGCTAACACAGCCAACAGGAATACCACTCCGATTGGTGAACTGTAAAAGCTTTCAACAGGGAACAGCAAACTGGGACGTTAAAACACCTTAATCAATTCCATACGTTCTCCTTGAAGGGACCAGAATCCTGTAATAATTGCATAACAAGTTTAACCTGTAGGAAAAATACAAGCAGACAGATCAGAGCCGCAGTATCCATATTACTGTGGTTCCGTCTACAGAGAGCAACTTAACGACTTCATTTCATCAAGCACATAAAGATATTGCTTTAACAGAACTAGATATTTTTGTATAACAATCTAAGCTTAGCTACGGCTGGAGGATTTTGGAGGGAAGAAACACACACACACACACACACACAAAAAAAAAAAAAAAAAAAAAAAAAAAAACCCTTGTTCAGACCGAGGGGAAGAAGTCTTATAAAGGCTCTGCAGTTCCATTTTTCCAACTTCAGGATAACCTTGTGACCTCGTTGTTTAGGCGCTTCTGCTCATAAAATGTGTTACTTTACCTATTATGATAATACAAGTTTTTCATTTTCTAGTTTTCCTTTGAGGAAAGGAACATTGGAGAAAAAGGCAAAAGTCACCCTAAAGGCTTTCATTTAGAAGAATAATCACCTGAGCAGTTTCTCGTACCAAGAAATCATCAATGATTCGCTTAAAATCCTCATCTCGAACATAGTGACAGCTGTATGTAGTCACTGGCATATATCCCCTTTGAATTTTGTGTTCACCCTGAGCACCAGCTTCTACTGTGCTGAGATTGAGTTCAATTGCCGCATCTATGGCCTAAAAAAACAGATCAAGAGAACTTAGATACGAAAATTTCAAGCAGGATTAAAGATTCAAGAGGAGCCTGATTTACTTCTGAACCACTAGAAGCTAACTCTTGAAAACATACGATTCTACACCATGAAATGCACAAGTAGCTATCTCTGTGGACACTGTTCTTGTAAGTCGAGAAAACCTGCACGCTGCAGGGAGCGTTCTTTTTCTATAAATTGATGGTTTAAAATACCTGGTAATAGCATGCTTCAAAATGCAAGTTTGCATAGTAAGCTCCTGGGAGACATCCCCATAGTCGTCCATACAACGTATCTCCTCCAATAAGATTGAGGGCTGCAGCTACAAGCTCATTACCTTCTTCCGCAACAACAAGCAGTACATTGTCACCCATCTTTGCACCCATACGATGAAAAAAGTCTCTAGTTAAATAAGCAGTACCCCACCTAAAGAGACAGAGAACACAGACTAGATAATGCAGGTATTGAAATACATTTGTAAAGTACAATAATTAGAATAATATAGCTGACTAAAGTTTAGTTAAGACAGTATCGTAAAGAGAAAAAGCTAATGCTTCAAAGGAAAGAACTCCTACTTGTTATCAATTGTATTTCTGTAGAACTTATAAAATGTATCCCAATGGCTGGCCTGCCAATACCAAATAGACAAGCGTGAAATCAGAACTTTAATCTTATTCAAGGACATACTAATAATTGCACGTGACTCGGGGTTCATGTGCCTTAAAACAAGAAATCGGCCGTTCATGTAAAAACCATAATTAGTTTGAGGGGATGTTGGGTGGAGGGAAGTCCAGCTCTAGGACCTCACTTCTTCAAGAAGTGCAGAGCAGATTATACCAGACCAGCAGAAAAGAAAGACATAAATGATATGCACACAATGTTTAAATCCTTTTGGAAAGGATATTACTAGATGCATGATCACAATCAGGTCATTCATCCCCAAAAAAATAATAAGTAAAAAACAAATAAACATTTAAATAAATCAGATAATGCAGGTCCATTCTTCTTTTCTTTTTTTTTTTTTGAGTATTTGCTGAACTAGTCTGTTTATGATTAGAAAATAAAGTTGAACACCACATGCTAAAAAGAGAAGCAACTTAGATTTTCTTCTATCAGTTAACAGTGAAGGTCAAGAAAATTGTCAGATAGTAAGATGTTTCAAGATTCACGATATTTCTACTGTTTTTAAATAACCGAACACTGTAGCCTAATCTATGTGGTATTTAGGATATTATCTACTTAACTCTAGGATTATATTTACTTGAATTTTTAGAAGTTTTCCCATCTGCTAGAAATATTGAAGAAAGCTTACACTCCCTGATAGGAAAGGAGAGAAAAACAAAAGCAATAGCAGAGATCCAATCAATTCGCCTTTTGATGATGGATGAAGTTCTCTCGTTATCATCTCATGCCAAAACCATAGATTAAGGAAAAGGGATAAATGACAATCAGTCAAGGGATCAGAGCTTCTAATTCTTTGATTCCAGTTAGTAAGAAGGATTTTGAACTAAGAAAGAGATCCTAGAAGCAAAAACATCACCCAATACAAACTAATAGAAAGAATTCATGGAAAGGTCCATATAAAGGATCATATCCTCAGATGTCAAGGACGGTATGGTCCCTTGATCAGTCACTATAATATCACATGGTTCTCAAACAAGAAATACATATTAGCATCAGCATTTATGGACAGAATGGACAAGCAACAACACATCACAATAAACAAATTGCTCTTACTACCCCCAGAAAAATATACCCTATCCGAACAAAGTCACTTATGCTCAAGTAACTAATTAGATGAAAAGTCAAAAGCTGCAAAAATGCACCTTGATTTCATATCCTCTTAAGCGTTTCATGGTCACGTTTTGAGCCGATATCTGAAACAAGAAAAGATCTTATGAGCATTTTGTAAATCTGAGGACGTTGAGAAGAAAGAGGAGGTAGACGCAGTATTTTAGCTAATTATGAAACTAAAAGGCACTCCTCTAAGAAAAATCTAGATGTGATAGAAATAAGTAAACACGTGATGCTGAAAAGATGGGACCGCAGCAATATGCAACATGCCAATGGCTATACAGCCATGTCAACAAAGTGATGCTGCAGATGCGGGAGAACTAAATAAACAATAATAAAGCCTAGTTTATACAACAATGATATTTTCGTTCTTGATTGTAAGAGAGTCAATATAAACATGTTCACAACAGCAGATATATAATTTAGATGTAGGACAACCAAAGTCCTCCAGTCATTTAATTTTTTCGGCATGGGCGACCAATAGGCATGTCTAATTATTATTATACACCACATTCATTTTTAACTTTCTCCAAGTTTTGACTACTGATAAAACTACCAAATGAACCTACCAAATGCTCCAACCTCTCATCCCAAAGAATACTCATGTGGTGGACTATCTCAAACTGTTATTGACAACAAAATATACTCATATTTCGGCATTTCAGGTAGGATCGAATATAATTTAGATGTAGGATCAAAGTCCTCGATCATTTGGTTTTCTAAAGCAGGGAACTACTTAGTTCTGCATATTGCAGACTTATTCTTCTTCACATTATATATTTTAAAGAACTGCTTTATGATACTGACTTTCGGCATGGACATTTGTGACCAAAGGCATGTAAAATTAGATGTACTTTTAGATACAAATACTTTTCTTTATACAGCCTTTTTTGGAAAACCTTCTAGAGCTATTGACTGACCAAGCAATTTTCAAGGAACAGAACAACTACTACTTCCACAAACCTTCTTGCGTTCTTGACGAATGTTTTTCCTCTTACTTTGCTTCATGTCCATCAAAAACTCATCAAAGCTGAACATGTAAGAACAAACTTATCACAATCAAGAAGAAGAAAAACTTACTAACATAACGTATTGGTAAGTATGAACACATAGAAGTGAGGACAAAATTTAAAGGTCTATGTAACGCTCTTTAGATAAAGCAATTTCAATTACTTCGGTGACTTTTTCTTTTTGGAGATTAACGGTGGTGTCCAGCCAGCTTGCGCATGGCCTGACTAATCCACCGGGTACCTTTGATCTCCATCAACACAAGAACAAGGTAACTATGTCCCTCAAGGTTTATAGAGATGAAAACAATTCACCTAGTGTCCTTGTGCGAGATTCAGAAGGCTGTAACTCCAACTAAGGCAACAAGGCTAGCCCCTACCATGGCTTCTGTAATAAGAGGTACTACCAGTTCTAAGGAAACCCATTTAACCGAATAACCAAGTAGGCCCAGCTTGTCATAAGCATCAAGCCCCTTCGTCATACATCAACCAGGAGAATAGACCTTTGGAATATATAGTTTGATAGGATGCAATATGGACAAATGAAATAAGATCACCTACTAAGAAAAAGAATAACTTACGAGCTACAACTATGTGAAATCCATTCCTTTAAATCTCAGAGCAACTATCTCAAATAAGAAGTAGATCTACATACTCACTTTTTATAATTACGATTTTTCCAGTGATACTGCATTCCAATCCTTTGAAGAAAACCTTTCTCCTTCAACTTGTGCCACTCATTTACAGTGGGAAAAGTAATATGAAGAGATGAAACGTTAAACTGTCAAGATAAAATGTCTGTCACAATACAGAAAAATGGAGTACCTTTAGGCATGTGAAATTAATTAAAGCATTCCAAACTATAATTGTTGACTGAAACTAAAAGGAGTTCTAGAATGGACCATATGGCAAACAAAGAAATTATGTACTATATTCTCAGGTAACCACTTCACATGAATCACTTTATGTATCTCTTGAACTACGTAACTCAACAGCAGTTACAATTCAAGAAGCCAAAATAAGGAAATACCTTAGGACCAAAATAAGTTCTACAGTGTAGTAGTTAGACCACCTTTGTTGTATGGGGCGAAGTGTTGGTCTGTCAAGAACTCTCATATCCGGAAGATCGGGCCAAGGTGGAAGTGGCTTCTTTGGCGGACAAAATACCGGAGGCTAGACTGAGATGGTTAGGGCATATCAAGAGGAGATGCATAGATGCTCGGTAAGAAGGTGTGAGATGTTGACATTGGAGGATCTGAGGAGAAGTAAGGGTAGATTGAAGAAGTATTAGGGAAAGGTGATCAAGCAGGACATGGCAAGTCTTTGGTTTACCGAGGATATGACCCTTGATAGGAGGATGTTGAGGTCAAGGATTCCGTAAAAGGCTAGTAGTTAATAGTTATGCGTCTGGTTTCTCCCGCTAGTAGTATTGGTATTATTTAATTTTATTATTTTTCTAATACTATTTCTTGTCTCGTATGCCTCTATTTTCTTAGCTTATTTCTTCATAAAGGTTGCGATTTTGCTTTCTTTGAGCCAATCTTTTTGGAAACAATTTCTCTACCTGATATGGTAGAGGCAAGATGTACGTACACTCTAACCGCTCCGGGTCCTACTTTTGGGACTATAGTGGGTATGTTATTGTTGTTATCTTAGCATGAAAGCAACAGATAGGAACTAATTCATAAGATTTCACTCAAGAAATAACTTCAATCAAATGAGAATTTTGGAGATTTTAATGGTCCTATCAGAATTGTTTTCCGCAATTTGACCACGATGGTACTGGTCATTTTACAGGTTTGACGGCCCAACACATTTAGCATGTCTTATTCCATGTACCTCAACTTCTATCAAACACGCAAACTCGGTTCATTGATCACAGTTCCTTCTTAGAGAGTTTGAGTTATCAAATTCATAACCATATTTCTTAACCTTTAAGCATTGGAAGGCTTTCGACTCTATCTAATAACTTACCTATCAGGCACCGATCAAGCTATTTGACATGCTGTGTTTCCACGCATTCACATAGGAACTGGTAGAATTTCAAATTCCTCAATTGCCTTCTGAGATCATCTACCAAGGTTTTACCATCAATAGTAGTATTGACATCACTAGAAAATGGATTAGACTTATCTACTTCTACCCATGTAGGGACTGTGCTCAGCTACAAAAATTATTTTTATCCACAACGGCTGTTTATTTACTTCTCAGGCTCTGTAATTAGCCGGGACATTGAGGAAATCCAGAAAGGCATTTTGGGAATCGACTGATTCTATCTCTTTTCATTCTATTTGAAGAAAGGAAGGATCCCAAAAAATGGATCTGAAATTGATGATAAAAGTTGTACATATCCGTATGAAGAAAAGAGAGAAAGGAAAGACTCTTTCCTTTATCTTATGTACTATCTCATGTAGTAAGTTCCATTTTATCTAGTTCACTTAAACAGAGATCTACTCCACAGAACAGATTTATCTTCTGGCTTATTATAACTTGTAAATCTTCATCAAGTCAGACTAGAAGAAATGACACCTTCCAATAAATAAGGATAACATAATATTGGCTTTAATATGCAGGAACTTCCATAACCTAAGAGCAAAAATTAACAGAAATTAATAGAATCAGATTTAGAGCTGGTCAATTTGAAAAAGTATTTATGAATTCAACAACAAAAAATCCAGTATATCCCACAAAGTGGGGTCTGAGGAGGGTAGAGTATACGCAGTCGGTACCTTGACTGCCAAATCCTTCATTGCAGAGACCAGGATGTCAAAGACTTGATCTCTATGTGGCGTGTTACGTACCAGGATCCTTGGGCCAGTAACTGGGGTGAAAGGCACCGAGCATTGCAGCTTTGGGTAATAGCTCAAACCATAACTGTAGTAGGCATTTGCCCAAGAATGATCAAACACGTATTCGCCATAAGAATGGCTGCAAAAATTTGGATGAGAAGGAATTAGCTTCAATGCATATTCATTATAAAAATGTCTAGAAATTATCCAGCAGAATAAGCAAGTGAAAAGCATAGTCCACATATAGCATGGCAGATGTTGAACCTTTTGAGATAGAGAGGAATAACACCTAAAATATTATTACAGTCATCCTTAGCAATGATGTGTTGTGGTATCCATCCGTTTCCCTGAAAAAGGACATAAGCTTTTCTTCCATCAAAATGAGGTCATAACAAGAACAGAGGCAGCATAAACTGAAGATAGACGATTGAAGAGATACAGCATAAATGATAAGCTCCCAAGGTCTCTTATGAGTTACATTGAATGAGAGCTAGGGTAACAGCTATTCCAAGAATGATATCCAAGATATGGCAAGAATATATAGCTGGCTAATGGCCAACAAAAACCAGTATAATTAAGCAAAACACAAGGGCAGGTGTGCTGCTCTTATAAGCACCAATAAACACAAAGGCAGGTGTGCTGCTCTTATAAGCACCAATAAACACAAAGGCAGGTGTGCTGCTCTTATAAGCATAGCATTTTCAAGTAGAAGGTAATGATCGATTACCTCAACGGCGGAACCAGACTCCTCTAAGCTGGAAAGAAAACCGTGTGAGAGGAAGGGATTAAACTGCTGAGGACCTATGGCATCAAGACTGCAGAAATCCCACTCTTCAGATGAAACCTCAGAGATTGAGGAAATCACAGAAACTGATATCTTTTCAGAAGTTCCTGTATCCCCCTAAAACAAAAAAGAAACCCAATGACATCTGATGTAGTAATTACAAGAAACTATCACAACTAAGCCTTTAACTACCCTAACTTTCAAAAGGACCACTATATAAAGACTCGTAACTCTGAAATTGCATTCTTGATTTGTTTTGATAACGTCACCGTAGGTTCGAAAAAGGAAAAAACCTAGAATTTATACCAGTGAGTCTGCTGGTGATAAAGTGAATTCCCCAAGTGAAAGAGCAGGCTTCCCACTTCTTCTTGAACCCCAAAACAGTGCTTTTACTTTGAAAATGCAGACTGAATTGTGGGTAAAGTGAGCCGATGAGGACTTTCCCTACAATACAAAATAGATTGATTGAATGAATGAACCATTTTGAAGTACAACTTAAGTAAGTAGTTGTTATAAGAATGAACAAGTAGGAGGTAGAAAGGAACATGGCCGAGAAATGGTGAAGAAGGAGCTGCCCCTGCAATGGCAATGGCAATGGTCATGACTTCCTAGGAGGTAGGTGATGCGTGTTCACGGACTGACCACTGTTGTTATAGCTCAGTTAGCTAAACCATACATAAAGCTATAAGCCAATAAACAGGATTACTAAAACAGTTAACAAATTAATTAATCTGGCGACCTCAGCCTCATTTGTTGTCAATCTTAGCCACCCAAAACAGGGTCCATCAATTGGCCAAGTTCAAGTTAAACCAAATTAATACTAACAATCTGAAGTAAACTATTCAATCTAATCAAAGTTATCAGTTTCTTCATTATAGGGAAATAGTACAATTCTTCCTCAACCCCCAATTCTTTTATTTGTTATTTTTTTCAAAAAATAAAATAAATAACATCTTACCCCCACAAAAACAAATTAATTTTCTTAAATAATATAACATAACTACTTATAACAATAAAAAAATTATATTAACATAAAAGAATGATAATATAAAAGTTACGACGGAAGAAAAAAGATAATCAGCTAGTAAAAGGATAACAATGTGATAAAGTACACAAATTGCACATAAACTTTATGATTATTAATATAAAAAAGACCAATATAATAAGAATAAATTATATGTGATATAATTGGCCTCGAGATAAATATAACATTAATTTAAACGAAAAAATATACATTGCTATATTGCTACATAGTTGAAATAAAAGTGAACCAAACCAACATGCCTAAATAATAATTACCTAATTAATAACCTACATGTTCGTTGCTTGAGCCTTTTAGCATATCAGTTCTTCACAACATCCTATCCATGGATCTTGATACCCGCAACCTATTTTGAATGTGAAAAAATAAACTTTTAGCTCAAATTTCATATATATACAATATATGAAAAAAATGAAATAAAAAGATCAAAATCAATTTAAATTATTATTAGAAATCCTTGTTCTAATGTTAATGAAAATCATTCATATTTTATTTTATTTAAAAAAAGAAATCCAAACTAATCAACTTTTGAAGAAAAAATGTGTTTAATTTTACTATATTAATTTTACAAGATAAATTATTATTAAATATTATTATTTGAGTTTTAGTTGAAACCATGATATATGCTTTTTCTCTTTCCTTGTTATATATTTTAGGACTTTTTTTTTATCGCAAAAAAAATAACATTAATTTTCATATGTTTTTCTTCTCGTCGGATATTTTAGGATTTTGTAATAAAGATTTTAATTAATTTTAAAATTCTTAAATATTATTATTATTATTGTTATTATAATTAAATAATAATATTTTAGGATACTAGTAAATGACAATTTTGTCTACTGCAGAGTCTTTTAGTGAAGGCAAAAAAATCAATTCAATATTTATAAAGACACGTTCTTTGCATACATGTCTTGCATTAACCAATAAAATTATATACAAGTACAATAAAATAATTTATTAGTAACAATTGATGTTAAAATAAATATTATATTTATTTAAATTATATAAATAAATATGGCAATTAATATACTACCTTCAATAGGTTTAAATATTGAGAAACAATGATGAGGATTTACTGCTCCAAAGTAATGGAAATATTATTTGGTTTTCTTCTATATTCATTGCTCCAAAGTGAAGAAAATATTATTGGGTTTTCTTCTATAATAGAAAACGTTATAGGTTTTTTTTCTAATCCAAAACTCCAAAAGTATAGAATTCTGGATTCTCCTTAATTATCTGGGGCTGAACAATTGACAGTTCTATTTTTCTATTATGATATATGAAAGATTCCTTAGTTTTTTCAAATTATTGTTA
>JBDJHY010000001.1:28944866-28955594 GCA_039654485.1 Withania somnifera | reverse complement strand
GAAATGAATTCACTTGCCAAGCATAAAGTTATGGCCTTATTACCAAACAACAAATGGTGTCAAACTTGTTGTCTATAGATGAGTCTTTCTGCAAAAAAAATAAAAATAAAAAATAAAAAATACAAAGATATAAGACACACCTTGTTGCATAAGTTTTTTCTCAAAAGCCTACTATCGATTATGAAGAGACATATTCATCTATTATAGATGCAACAACATTGTGTTGTCCCATCAGTTTCATTGTCCATGCGAAACCTGAAAGACATTTAATGAATGTGGTTATAACCTATTTGTATGGGTCACTTGATATTAAGATATACTGAAAATACCTGAATGATTTAAGATGCCTGAAATATATAGTACAGAGTCTCGAAAAATGTATTTTATTAGATTGCAATTTTTATAGGGTTTAAAGCAATCTGGGTGCATGTGGTATAACCGCTTAGTGAGTACTTATCAAAGAATGGTTATGTAAATAATGTTATTTGCCCATGTGTTTATAAAGAAAACAACATAAGAGTTTGTTGTACTTGTCTATGTGTTTTTATAAAGAAAACAACATCTCGCCAAACCTTTTCTACACACATGAGTTTCAAAAAATGGTTATATTGATGTGCAACAAATATGTTTTGGTGATAATATGACTAATTTATTCACAAAGTCTCTATGAACGACAATCTTCAAAAATATGATTCACAAGATTGGAATGCAACGACTCAGGTTCACGAATTGATGTACTAATTAGGGAAAGCCAATACGCGCTATACTCTTTTTTTATTATAAGGTTTTGTCCCATTAAATTTTCCTTTTAAGTTTTTTAACGAGACAGCCTAAATGCATATTATTAGATGTATGTACTATTTTTACTTCATTAGATTTTTTTTTTCTTTGTGAGTTTTTTTAAATGTTTTAAGAGTCATACTATCTATAGTTTAGACACTAACGGGAGAATGCTATAAATAATAGACTCAATTTTTATAAATATCTATTAAGTTATAGTGAATGTCTATCGAGTCATCGTGAGTATCTATATTAAGATAGATATCTATTTTTAAAGAAAAGTTTAAGCAAATTTTTCTTAAATAAAGGATTCTCTCCATTGTAAATCATCGCTCAAGAGAAATAATAACTTTCTCTGTTCTCATGGTACTAGAATCCTACACAATTAAATGTTTTATTGTAAAAATAATCCTAAATTAAGTGATTAATTATGTATTTTTTCCTAATAATTAAATCATTTAAACTAAAACAGTGATAGACTTTAATGCCCATTGAAATTAAGAGAACGAAAGGATAAAATGGTATCAACCTATAATTTGATTAGAAGGTAATTATAACAATCCTTTTTATTTTGCTCCGTAGTTTTAATTAAAAATGGTAATGAAAGTATTAATGGGAAAATCCGGTTCTCCACCGAGCTAAACACCCTGAGGTTTTACTAGTAGGCAAACCTGCTGTATTTGTCTCTTTTTCCCCTACAAGTACAACTGCCGGCCGCCTTCAACCACAACCGCCGGCCACCAGTTTCTGATTCTTCATTCTCCGGTGAGCACTTTATTCAAGTAAAACCATATTACCCTCACTCCTTTTCTTCCTTGTAATTTCCTGGTTTGTACACGTTGTGAAATAGTTTAGGTTTTTCATTGAAGTTAATATAGTTTTTTTTTTTTTATATATTTGAATTGTTTTAGGTTTTTGTGTGGAGTAAATTGTGAAGAAAATGGGTTCTTTGAAGAGGAAATCCCAAGAATTATTCAATCAAGATAATGTACCTTCAAGTAAACAGCTGAAACCAAATGGTTTACTGGGCGTGAATGAGGCAGTGTCATGTATGCATGATGTATCATATCCTGAAGGCTATGTTCCCTCTGCTTCAACTTCTACTTTGCCTCAAAAAGACTCAAAACCTGCTAAGGAGTTCCCTTTTACCCTTGACACTTTTCAATCTGAAGTAATCAACTGCCTTAATAATCCTTCATGGTAAGTTTGCCTTTTCCCAATAGATAAATTAATTACTCAATCAAATAAGACTCTGAATCTTCTTGATGCTCTTAATGTTACTCCCTCTGTTTGCTTTTATTTGTCATGTTTTGTTTTGCGAGAATCAATTTGAGTGATCTTCGAAAATAACTGTAAGTTACAATCTTTCTCTTGAAGTGCTGGGTAAAGTTTGTGTAGTTTGACTCTCGATAAGAGAAACATGACAAGTAAAAGTGAACAAAGGGTGTAACTCTTACATGGGGTCCCCAAAGCATTTCAGTAATAAATAATTTGTCGTTTAAGGAAAATTGCAGTTTTTCAGTTTCTATAAATTTAACACTTATCTCGGCCTCAGGTAGACCTTAGTGTTGGATAAATTGTGTACCTATCAATGGTGAGACTGAATTGGAAGTTGTGACTCTAGGTATCAGCACACACATCAGCAGGAAAAACAGTTGTGGCATTGTATGCAATTGCCATGTCGCTGAAGAATAACCAGAGAGTAGTATATACTTCACCAATTAAGGCTCTTAGTAATCAGAAGTATAGAGAATTCAAAGAGGAGTTTTCAGATGTGGGTTTGATGAATGGAGATGTCACGATTGATCCAAATGCTTCTTCCCTGGTATGCCCAGTTTCTGTTTGATGCTATTGCTCTTAGTTTTATTATCTGCCCTGGGTTTCAGTAGGATGTGTGATTGTTGTCAGGTAATGACTACAGAAATCTCGCGTAGCATGCAGTACAAAGGATCAGATGTTACAAGTGAGGTGGCTTGGGTTATTTTTGATGCGGTACACTATATGCGTGATAGAGAAAGAGGTGTTGTTTGGGAGGAAAGCACTGTTATGGCCCCGAAAAATTCCCACTTTTTGTTCCTCTCAGCCACGGTGCCCAATGCTATAGAGTTTTGTGGATTGGGTTGCAAAGGTACTTGTTTAAATTCATTGAGGTTGATCAGTATGCTTGATGCTAGAAACCATCTGATATGCTCATGGATATGACTTCCTACTTTGTTAACGACCTTCGTTGAAAATTTACTGGAACTCTTGAGATATATTTGGAACAGTGGTATTTATTGATTGCCTTTGGTCTATCGAATATGTCATCATAGAGCTGCTGCTTAAGTTTTGAAAGTAGTATAAACCTTGCTGCTCTTATAAACTACTTCACAAAGTATATAGATTTGATATGTCTTTAGATGTGGAGGATGATGGCACATGTTAGGGTAATGTATCGAAGGGTCCAGGGGATTTGATTCTGTTTCATCAGCAGTGCACATAATCAGACATTTATGATGTTCTGACTCACTTTCAAACTCTAAATTGCTTGGTTTCTAGCTTGTGTCCTCTAAACCTTGTTTGTACTTTGTAGTGAAACCCAATTTAATTTGGATTGATGCATAGATGAATGATTTGATATATACTTTGTAGTGAACTAGCATTTTCTTTTACGACGTAAGACATAAGTGTAATCTAACAGCTTGTAATCTTGGGCTGTTATTTGATTTACCGTCAAGGTTTAAAGAAACTCTTGTAATCTTTCGACTACAACAATAACAACTATGCCTCAATCCAAACAAGTTTCGTCGGCTATATAAATCGTCACTGACCAAATGGTAATCCATTCAAATCGTGTAATCTTTTCCCTTAGTGAAGGACGTAAATATGTAGTGTGGCGTATGGGCGAATCTACGATGATGCTTTGAGAGAATCCAGGCAACGAGTTCTGGACTAAAGATTGACATAGGTGTACAAGGCATTAGTTAGATACAGCTGGAAACCTGGAAAAGAAGATAATTATGCTAGAAGCTTCGGGGGTTTCCCCTAATTTTCCCTACCTTTTAAGAATCCTGTGTCTCATGAATTTCTCTCTCCTCATTTGCATGCAAATAGCTGTTGACCAATTATTCTGGTCAATCCTAACTGAGGCATGAAGTTATCCTTAATGGAATACGATGAGGAGATCTCTTATTACCAAAATATTTCACCACTTAAGGTCAAGCTGAATTATATCATGTTGCTATAGTTTTGATGTATTCAAGTATTCTCAGATGGTACTGTTTCTGTCATTGATGTTTCAATTTTAAGTATAGAGCAGTAGAGTTCTGGAGATCCTTTGTTTATATGGTTTCACTGTTTTGTTGTATGATACAAGTTACCAAATTCAAAAAATAAAAATAAATAATTATTTCACTACTTAGAAAAAGCAATCTTGAGTTATCCTTGTTTTGATGAGATACTAATTTATGAAAGCTTAAACGTGTATGAATCTTATGGTAGGATAATGATCTGGTTTCTCATTTCAGTTTAAAAAATAATCGTGTTTCTCATAATGCAGGTCCATCAGCGACCATGCCACATTGTTTATACGGACTATAGACCCACACCACTTCAGCATTATATATTTCCTTCTGGTGATGATGGGTTATACTTGGTGGTTGATGATAAAGGGAAGTTTCGCGAGGATAGTTTTCAGAAAGCCTTGAATGCTCTTGTTCCAGCCAATGAAGGGGATAAGCAAAGAGAAAATGGCAAGTGGCAGAAGGGTCTGGTTGTCGGAAAATATGGCGAGTATAGTGACGTTTTCAAGATGGTAAAGATGATTATCCAGCAGTAATATGATCCTCTAATATGTTTCAGCTTCAGCAAAAGAGAATGTGAATTTCTAGCCACGCAGGTATGCTTTCTGTGTATTTTTCTGAAGCATATAATTCTTAGATGGTTATATTGATATACTGTGAAGTTTGCAAAGCAGTCTACCTATTTCCTTATTTTTTTCTCTGCTATACCCCTTTTCACCTGATTCAGAGAGGAGATCACGCCATCAATTTTTGACATGACATTACATTCTGTAGAAGTATATTTTTTTTTCCATTTAAACTAACTCTATGCGTAGAATTATATGGAATTGTTATTTGTTAGCACATGAGAACATTTAGTTCTGTCTAAAAGCAGTGGCTCTTGGGTTAATAGGCTAACTATTCCGCCTTTTTGAATATGGACTAGATGGCTAAATGGATCTAAACAATGATGATGAGAAGGTGAATATTGAAACTATTTTCTGGAGTTCCATGGACATGTTGTTGGATGATGATAAAAAGCTTCCCCAGATGAGCGTCTTATATTTATTTTTGATAGTCATATATAACATGTGGTTACAAGTGAAGCACTGGGATACTCTTCCTAATAAGTACAGTTTCTACCATTTTTCTCTTTCACCATGTGTCCCTGGGATCAGGTTGCATTTGGCTCAGTTATGGGAACAGATTTTTGTTTCATACTTTAGATCTTTGGAAGGAGTAATTGCTAGTTACTGATTGCTATGTTTGAAATTGCAGGTTACAAATATGCTTCCCCTATAGAAACGTGGAATGGGTGTCCATCATTCTGGTTTGCTTCCTATATTGAAAGAAGTGATTGAAATCTTGTTCCAAGAAGGATTCATCAAGCTTAGAGAAAAGAAATCTTTAGTTGCTCTAAAGAATTAATCCTAGTAAGAGAAGGAATTTTTATATGGCAACTTGACTTCATTCACTGCTAGAAGAAGTTGATTAACTATATGTTTGCTTTTATTTAAAGATCTATTTTTCTTGTGTCCCGAGATGTTGCTGTAGTTATGGAGTAGATGAGAATGCTCAAAATATGTAAACTTATTAATCCTATGATAGAATACTACCAGCTCAACTAAGTGATGGAATGATGGTTAGGTGTTAAGGTCTACTTCAATTTTGGTGGAGTGGTAAGTACACTTTCATCCTTAATCATTAACCAGAGTCTCGTGTGGGAGTTGCCTTTTGTAGGGAGCTTACCCCCAAGGTGGGACCTTCTGGTGCCGATCCGGATTATTTGCGCCCCAATAAGGGGGTAGCGGACACGGGGTGGAAACCGGAAAAAAGAGAGAGTTCTTGTTTATAATGGGACCAGAATTTGGAACCGATACTCCTGTTTAAGTGTCCAATGCCTGCTTAGGCTCTGCATCTGAAATATGATACTCCTGTCTAAGTGTCCAGTGCCTGATTAGGCTCTACATCTGAAATATGTTTCTTCCATCATCCTATGATGGTGCTAGAGTAATGGTTAAAGAATAAAGGTTCCAGGGGAATATATATAATCTCTTTTGGGGTTTTCTTCAGATTTTTTTACCTCATCTTTAAGTATGTCTTCTGAAGTCATAGACGCACAGATACTTACATATGCAAGTTCGTACCTATGTATGCGTAGAAATTAAGGTAATATATTCCTGTGTTAGAGACTCTTCTAAGCTCAATACTGATCATGTTGCTTTATATGGTTTTCTTGTAGTGTTTGTTTGCCACAGAGACCTTTAGTATAGGGTTGAACATGCCTGCAAAATCTGTTGTCTTCACAAATGTCCGTAAATTTGATGGAGACAAGTTTAGGTGGATATGCAGTGGTGAGTATATTCAGATGAGTGATCGTGCTGGTCGTCGGGGGATTGATGAATGTGGGATCTGCATTCTTATGGTTGATGAGAAGCTTGAACCTTCTACAGCTAAATTCATGCTAAAAGAAAGTGCTGATGCATTAAACAGGTGCCAATTTTGAATTCTCATTTAAGTCAAGACTCTTTTGAGTAAATTATTTTTCTTATCTTGGTAGGATCAGACATATGTTCTCTCTTTTTTCCCATATTAAGAAGTTTCAACGTAAAGGGAACAGAGACAGCAAACAGTGCATTGATGACAACTGTACAGCTATGTGGCACTACTGAAAAATGAAAAATTGACTAAACAAATGAGTATGGCTGTGTAGAGGCATTATCCACCGAGTTTCAAAGAGTTTTCCACTAGCCCTGGGATGTTGTATTGTTGTCATGCTCCCCCTCCCCACAAACAAACAAAAAAGTTGTTTTATCACTGTACATCACTTTCAACTTCGTATTTGACTTCTATTTTCTGTATATCAGTGCCTTCCAATTAAGCTATAACACGCTTTTAAATCAAATACGGTCTGAAGGCGGTGATCCTGATAATCTGCTCCGTAACTCATTTTATCAATTTCAAGCAGATCGTGCACTTTTTGTTCTTGAGGTTTGTCGATTGAATCAACTCCAGGCTCTCTTTTGATGAAGTTCTTGTGGGTTTTGTTTTTATTTTTCATTTTTCTTGCCAGAAACAAGCAAAATTTCTTGAAGAAGAGAGAAGCTCAATTGTGATTGAAGAAGAAGACAGCCTTTAGAGATATTATAATCTGCTAGAACAATATAAGAGCTTGAAGAGGGATGTACATGACATTGTTTTCTCACTAAAATTTTACTTACCTTTCCTGCAGCCTGGTAGGCTTGTATGCATTGAGTGTACAAAGGTTGATGTTGATGTTCCAACCTTCTTCATCAAGGAAGAGGTCACATGGGGAGTAACAATTAATTTTGAACGGGTGAAAGGGCTTTCTGAAGGTGAGATGAGATTTAGTTTGGCATCAGTTGAGTTCTCTTGTTAGTTATATTCCTTAACCGTTAGTTGAATATCATGTTCAGATGATGCAAACAAAAACCCAAAGGACGCGAACTATACAATAGACGTACTCACGAGATGCATAGTACAGAAGGATGAGGTTGGTAGAAAGACAACTAGAATCGTCCAGCTGAAGGATGCTGGGGAGCCAGCTGGTGTCTCTCTTTCTTTATCCCAGGTTTGTAATACTAATTTAAGATGATCAATTGCAACAAGAGTCTTGAAAATGTACCAAGCCTTCATGTGTTGTTCTACCAGGATAACTTCAAACTTACACTACCAAGGGTGTGGCCTAATGATCAATTAAATGAGATGAAAACTATTCGAAACTGGGTTAAATCTCAGTAGAGGTAAAAAATGCTAGGCCATATTTGTGCCGGTGAGAAGTAGCAGGTATCGACTTGGGGACCACATGTTTAGTAGCAAAACTATGTAAAAAATTACATATCAAAGGAACCTCAAAGAAATAGTTGGAAGAAATATAGGAGATCCTTTCTTGGTGGTCAAGTACGACTAAATCTGCATTTTCCTCTTGATACTCATATATGCATATTGCTGGAACAAGGAAGCCTCTGATTTTGTGTTTGCTCGACTATTGTCCATACATGTCTGACTGTTAACCATGAAGTTTGGTGTGGGGGCTTGAAAAGCTCAGTATCCCTTATTCAATAATGATATAGAATCTTAATAGAGCAATCATTTTCTAGCATGACCAGATTGGTGCATCTTCTGGAATGGGGAATCATGATTACAATAAGCTGAACGAAAATAGCAAATCATTACCTGTTCAAAATAGAAATAATGGGACTCTATCCTGCATGTACTTCCAGGTTATTCCTCGATGTATTTTTGGATATGACTGCTGTGCGTACAATGAAGGGGAGTCTTGGAAGTCTTGGAGCAACAGGTAAAGTTGTTGCGATGTGACCAAGAGGTCATGAGTTCAGGCTGTGGAAACAGTCTTTTGCAGATTTGTAAGGTAAGAGCTGCCACAACAGACCCTTGTGGTTCGACCCTTTCCAGAACCCGTGCACAGAGGGAGCTTTAGTGCACCGAGCTTCCCTTTTTTAGCTGTTGTGCGTACAACAGGAGTGCTCGAAGTGCATGTTACATGGACCATGGACCTAACTCATTCTCAAAATTCACCTCCGGACCATAGTCCTAACTCGCCCTTGAAACTTAGCTGATGAGGTGTGGATTGCCTAATACCATATACAAGACGACAATCCTTGCTCTTAATCAGTATGAGATATTCCGACTCTTTGCTCACGTTTGGGCATCCATTGTGAGGACAAGATAAAGTGGGGTGCAACATTAGGCGAACCGAGAGTAGGAACAAGTCTTGATTCTGGTACCATGTCAATAAAATGGAAGTTGGGCATAAGACAACCGGTAGCTCATAAGGTGATTATTGCTTTAGATTCCTCAATCAATGGACCATCTAACAGTACATACCGCCAGAGCTATTTATCTGGGTTTAGGGGTCTAGTATTGGCATAATTAATTTGAATAAAAGGGCAGCCTGGTGCACTAAAATGCATGGGCTCTGGGAAAGCCGGGCTACAAGAGTCTATTCTATGCAACATAATTAATTTAAAAATGTGTAATATATTAATGCACACACTGTCCTAGTGGATATAATTAATGTGGCTTTTATGATTTTCAAGCTATAAGGTTCTCAATCTGTAGAGATTTGCTAATTGATCTGAGCTCCTTGCTTGGTTGAGAGTCAATAAAACAGGGTCTTAGACGTCCTAAATAGCCTAAGGTTTATTAATTTTTCCTTAAACTTCCCAGGTAATGGAAATTCTGCATAAATCACCTCATTTCCTTTTTGAATTATCCACTCTTTTCAGAAAGGTTTACTGGTGTCATATCCCCTTCTCGCCTCTTCCAACAGCTCAGGCCTTGTCTATGGCGGCTTGTCTGTTGCCTTGGTTTCTGACCTGTAGACCCTAGTCCTGATATCATGGAGGCTGTCAATTCTTGGGCTAAAGGATCTAAATTTTAGGAGATCATGGAAATGACTTCTGTGTTTGAGGGCAGTTTAATCAGGGCTATTAGGAGATTGGAGGAAGTTCTTCTTCAGCAGCTAATACAAGCTGCAAAATTGATTGGGGATATTGAGCTTGAGGCAAAATTTGAAGAGGCTGTTGCCAAGATCAAGAGGGACATTTTCTTTGCTGCATCTCTGTATTTGTAGATATAGAATTTTGGGCCATTCCTGTCAATGGAATCCATATACAAAGGTTAGGTTAGAATGGAGTTCATGCCACTAATTATGCGCTCATGTGTTGTAGGAGTATCCATTATTCTACCCTTAAATTAAAAACCAAATTAACTGTGTTGGTTTATTAGATATACAGCACAGACCAAGCTAAGATGTAGCCGGTTATTCTTATTTCAGTTTTATTGATTTTTCTGATTTTTTACCCTACGTAAAGTACGATTCTTTATTTCTTTCTACCTCTTATAGCTGAAGGCAGTTTCTACATTCATGTTCAGTTGGAATCAAAACAAATTTGATTTGCATACGGACCATTTGGACACACATTTATGTGAGATTTTAATATTGAAGCATCATAATTGTTGACATTCATGAACCAGAAAACAACCTTACACATCCATATATATGTTTCCAAATTTATTTAATCTTAATGATTTTGAGGATAGATCACTCCTAAATACCTTTACTAGCATAAATAGAAAATTCAGGTGCAATAAATTTACTTGATACTTTTTTCATTACTATAAAGTCGTAATATAGAACAGATTGTAGTTGCACTTTTGGCAATAATAGTTCTAAAATGAAATGGTAAATGAGCTCCAAAGCCAATATAAAGCTCTTTGCTTCAGCTTTTCCATACGTACGCACAAGCTTACTTGAGTTGTCGAATGTGAAAACAAGGGAAGAAACAACGGAACAAATAAGCTCCCAAATTGATCACACATCCAAATGCTCCAGCAGCTCTCTCTGTTCTTGCTTCTGCTGTTACAGGTACGCCATAGACTTGATTCAGAACTATATACTGTTGCGGCAAAGTATTATCTGATTGTGTTGGTTTTGCTTGATTGAGTTCATGACTAACATTATTGGCGTGCAGCGAATCCATAGTACCATTAGGTTGACTCAAATAAACTGATGTTGATGTTGAACCTTGCTCTGTCGTGAAAATTGATGAGTGATGTGGTTGTTGCTGCTGCTCGTACTAGAACCAAGGTGGCAAGGGTGGTGCTGACGGATGAATTGGGCAATAAGGGCAGTGGTAATAGT
>JBDJHY010000001.1:28913219-28928775 GCA_039654485.1 Withania somnifera | reverse complement strand
GAAAGAATAAAATAAAGTAAATATTACATGGTTAATATCAAACAGAACTTTTACATAAACTTGTATTTATTTACAAGGCTTACAGAGATACATATATACAAGTCATTAAAACAACACTTAAAACCATTTACATTATTGGGAGCTCATCACCTATCTGGTAATCCACTTTTCCTTTGAAAAAAAAATCGGTTATATCAAGTTGCATGAGTTTAATATTATCTTTGGTGATAAGATTTTCTTTTGCTTTATTTTCCTTCCTTTTCAGGGATGCTTGATATAGCTGGACCAACAGTTTCGACGCACGACAGGTGTGTGACCAGTGTCCTTTTCTTGCACACCTGTGGCACAAATTTTCTGAATTTTTCGTGGGTACCGTATCATACCTCTCATCCCTCTTTTTGGGTCATTGGTTATTGTTTACTGCGAGACGACCACCGCATCTATCATTTCTTCTTCTATCATGGCGATGACCACATCTCGGGCCACGAACTCTTCCACTCTGTTGAAAGTTTGCCTCATTCACTTCAGGAAATGGAGCAGATCCAGCAGGTCGACTTTCGTGGTATTTCATTAGTAGGTCGATGTGCTGTTCAGTAACCAGAAGGTGTGAGATTAATTCAAAATTTTTTGTGAAACCTATACCTCGATATTGTTGCTGCAAGAGCATATTCGAGGCCGAAAAAGTGGAGAATGTCTTTTCAAGCATGTGTGATCAGTGGTATTCTCCCTCCATAATTTCAGCTGCGAAATAATTCTAAACATGGAAGAATTATATTCGGTTCTAGTTTTAAAATCTTGCAACCTCAAATTCAGCCACTCATGACGAGCCCGCGGAAGGACGACAAACTTCAGGTGGTCGTATCTATCTTTCAGATTATTCCACAGTGTGAGGGATCTTTAACTGTTAGATGTTCCATTTTTTAAACCTTCGTCAAAGTGGTGGTGGAGAAAAATCATCGTCTTGGCCCGATCTTGAACCGATGCCGAGTTTTCATTTTTGATGGTGTCTGCCAGAACTATCGCATCTAAGTGGAATTCGGCATCAAGTGCCCATAACATGTAGTCTTTGCCCAATATATCCAAGACAACAAATTCTAGTTTATAAATATTAGACATTATAAGAGAATAATAGTATTACCTTTTATACCTGTTATAATATTTGTTTGAACTGGTAAAGTTTTGTACTGATAACGTGTTATAAAATTAATTACAATACGAAACTAAATAAATTTTAAAAGAGGAAAGTGAAAATTTCTAAAAGGGGAAAATTGAATAAAAGTGAAAGGTCGTTATTTTTTTCTTGCTATTTTTATCTAAATCTACATATTATGAGAAAAAAACATATTTATAGGCCAATTTACTTGCCACTAATCTTTCTATAATAAGGCAATATGACAAAGTGCAAGACTTCCACAAAATGAACTAATACAATGGATTATCATGTGTGTCATATGACATCATTCATATATACTTATTAACCATTATATTTTTACGCTACATGACCATATCCATAATACTACAACAAAAAGTTATATTTCCAACATTAAATAAATAATGTGATCTTTCTTTTTTGCTTAGTAAAATTTCAGTTATTGTATATAAGATATTTTATAAACTCAACAATCAAGTTAATTATATTAGCAAAACTAAAAGATATTTAATAACGTTAAATAAGATCTTACATGCATTTCCAATTAATAATGAGTCTGTTGAATTATCTTCAAATTTTTTATTAATTTACATAACCAGCTAATAATGATTTTTTTTATTTGTTAATAAAGTAGTTTTTGTTTTCTAATGCCCAGAAACGTGTAAAAGTGGATAGAAGTTTAAAAGTGTATTGAGAAGCTTGATTAAAATTCTGTGATTTTTAAAAGTAAACTTAAAAGATAATGGCCTAATTTGCTAGAATTTTACAAAATAGTCAGATTATGCTAATGTTAAGTTATCAATTGTGAAGGAAATAAGTATGTTAGATTTAAATTTAAAATCTAGTTCCTTGCGGTATGTTTATTAGAATAACAAATTAATTTTACGAATTAATTTTTTCTTATTAACTTTGAGCAACTAACTTATACTAAGAAAATAGGTTGAGCCTATTCAATATATATTATTTTCATTGAAAGACACTTCATAATAAACTTTTGGAATTAATAATTCAAAAGTAATATTTTAACGAATTATGAATTCTTACAATATTTTAAATTTTCAACTTGATAATTAATTAAATTTTGATATTCCATAACACATAATTTAAATGACGATGCCATGATTGGATAATAGTTCATATTTTAAAGTCTTTATTTTTTTCTAAGAAATAGCAGCTTTCATATTTTTATGATGGCATACATATCAAGAAGTTGCATTTAAAGGAGAGTTATATTTTATAAAGGTCGTACAAAAATTCGTTCTTCTTTAGGATGACTGGTAGATCATTATCAATTTCATGCATAAATCTGTAAGAAAATAGTAATTTGTTACATAAATAATAATTATCAAAATATTTAATTGTCCTATATAAATTATTATTACATATATATGTATCCTTCATATTCTTAGGCAGATTATACATTATTATTTCTGTTATCTGCAAATTAACAAAACGATATTAGTTAAATTGTATAAATAAAAAGGTGATATAAAATATAGCACTATTATTTGTTGGATGCTAACAATAAGATATTACGGTACTTTATGAAATGTGTAGCACTCCATTATATCAATTAAAATAATAAAAATGAATCCTAAAAATCATTATTACGGGGCAGTCTAGAAATAAGGTAATCTCAGAAATAAATTTTTTAAATAATTTAATAAAATAAAAGTATTTCAAATAAGTAAATACAAGGAAACGGAATTCCTAACAATTAAAGAATAATAATTAGCATAGAAGACCATAATTAAGTTATAGTCTTTTAATTTTTTTCATAATTGTAGACGATCAAAAGTGATCTATAATTAGATAACATAAAATAAAACAATATAACATATAGTAGATTAGGACGCTCGTAGAAAATGAAATAATTTAATTATTCTTTTATTTTTTGAGTTTACTGAATAAGTTTTTGAATTAATGAAATGTTGTAATGGACTTCATATAAACTTCATGCATTTACTGTCTTTTTGAATTGATGAAATCTTATAATGGACTTCATATTAGTTTCATACTTTCACTGTCTTAAAAAATAAAAATATTGATATTGTACCGTCTAATTGTTTCAGGCCTGATGAATTTATTCTCCGTAGGCATATTTTGTTGGAATTTTTAAAACTTTGAATAGGCACCATTTGAGGAATTTGTAAGAGAGAACTATTTTAAAAATTAGATTAAATAGTTAACATACTTATGATTTAAAAAATGTAAAAACTGTTAAAGTTAAAATAATCAATTCAAAAAATTAAATATTAAATTAACTTTGGAAAACATATAAAAACTTAAATTTACTAGTTAAAACCTAACTTATTTGACTAATTTGTCCTAACAACTAACACTTGTCATGATCCTAGGTTGTCATTTGGCATAATTCTACGCAAAATTTTCTTGCTATAAGTACATATATGATATGATTTTACTACTCCTTTTGATATGACATCTTTGTATGAAAAAATATGGAGTGGTACATTTTTTTTTTAATTGATGATCTCAAAGAGTATATGGTATATGTGATGACACACTTTATAAAATAAAAAATCGGTTTCAAAGATTGAAAGGCTTAGCTTGGATATTCATAACCTAAAAGATGATTAAGCGTAAAGATTAATACATTTAATGCACAATAATTTAATTATGAACTGTATAAGGCTGAAAAAAGAGTTATAAACCAAATTCGACTGTCGTTTAGAATCTATCATTTTAAAATCCGTCCAATATAAAGTTAATTAGTGGCCATAGCCCACAAAGAATATCCCCAACATATAAAGACTTTGTGAGTTGTTACTTACAAAGAAAACAAGAATTACTGACAACATAACCATTTCACGATCTTTGTAGCCAATATAAAGGATCTGTGCTATATGGTACAATAATAGTAGGTAATATATGATTATGTTAAGCTTCTTTTTGTATGGCATCAGTATGAATACCAAAAGCCTTGGAAGCATTAATAAAATCTTTGTAAATAATGGATTGATAGAGAGGGGGATTAGATTCATTCAGCAGGATTTTTGCAGGCTCAACGATGCAATTGGGAGCTGGATTGACAAAGACGGCTATCGATGTTCTAGCTTCCCTTGAATTTGTTACTGCTCTATGCTCTACACTTCTTAGCTTCCCGTTACTGATTATCTATTTCATTCATAAATTTAAAAAAAAAAAAAAAAAAAAAAAAGGATCCAGCACGATTGTGTGAATGTGAATTCACTTGTTACTTTATTAGTGAAGTGCCCAAACCGGGGCCGACATCTAGGCTTACTTGTTTGCTTATTACTTATTTTTGGAAGTTGCTAGGTTGGTGAGATGTGACTTGTAAAACCCTTTATTCTATGTACCATCTTCTTTACTCTTTTATACTACCTCTTTTTTTTTTTTTTGACGGTTTTTATCAACCACGTGGTAGACGATATTCCATTTACCTTAAGAACTAGTCAATGTTCAGTTACAACTACCAAATAATAATGGCAAAGATATAGCAGTACGTGTAATACAAGTCAAATCACAATTGCGTAGCATGTCAATGAAACTGTCCTAAAGGATGAGGGTTTCAGGAAAGAAGAAATAGGACTAAACCTACGCAGGAAAAATAAATTTCTAGATGAGATTAGACTGGATTGCCGTGCCTAACAAAAATTTCACCTTCTTACTCTGAATCAACTTAAAACAAATTCGTCCCACTATCAGAATGCGCAAAACATTTTTCGGTGTAACTTATACTAAATCAATCTCTCCCCAAGTAAGATTCTCCTCAAATTCTGCAGCCCAGTGATCTGGTTTCATAAATACATTTTTAGATGAGCTTTCCAATAATTGCAGTCCATTGCAAATCTCAAAATAAAGTAAACCGTCAAGACATGAAGGGGTACATCAGTACATGGGGAAATCATTTAAATATAGGGTCCGATGAACGTATACTTCCGCATAAAATATTACTACTCCCTATATCATGAAAAAGATACCTAAATACAAATGACATTTATCATCAGAGCCAGAATGTAACTGCAAAGGCTATATTTTTATAATATATATACAGTAAGCCATCTTTGTCATGAACATGACTTTATATTTAAACAAAAAGCCTTAATAAAAGGCACAAAAAGATAAAGAAATGCAACAGAAAGTACGACTAAGTATCTCTCCACATCTCCCATTAGAGATGGGTGCAGGCAAGCTTTTCCTGTCTATCTGAGGTCCAAACAAGATAAAGCATCATAAGATTCCCCTTTCTTGACGAAATCATAACAATAAGATAATACTAGGATGGAGAATCCTATCTGTTATGGCATCATTCGCCCCAGAAAATAACAAAAAAATGAAAAACCGATCTTTTTTGTCCTGCCAGTCAGCATCCATAACTGAACCAACCATGCCAGTATGGGCTACACTGTCACGCACAGCATTACTTGCATCCCCAAAAAAACCAAACTATTGACTGATGTCAGCTCCATCTCCCCCCACTCCTCTACACATTATGGGTATTAAGTAACAGGACCCACTTCCTATGCTTTCTCCTCATTGCTAATGGTTGCATCTGAAACTGGTTTGCCTGGTTTCACGTCGTCAACAGGAAGTTTGATCTTTGGTGTAAGACTTTTGGCTTCCTCAACAGTGTAGACGAAAATTTTCTTAACCATGCTGCAGAATTCACTGTACCACATTGCCGTTACACCAAAAGAATTGAAGTCAGTAGGAAGAAAAAAATATAACTACTTCAAGAAACAACAAATTTAAGAACAGAAGGCCATTTCCTTCTCTTTTGGATTTTGTTGACTCTAACGAAATGATGTTTCCGAAAAGGACATTAACAGGGAAACTACTGTATAGTTTTCAATCATCATTGTCCTTCATCTCTGTGCCAGACTAACTTGTCATTAGACAAATTACTGATTTAACTAATCCCAAGAAACTGAGGGCAAATCAAAACTTTGCTGGCAAAGACACAACAGAATCACAAAAGTTATATTCCAACAATCATTTTCTACAATCCAGCTGTGTAAAAAATTAAATTCAAGAAGCATGAAAGTAATATCTCTGTGGATTGAAATATGAAAGACAACTGATGATACTATATTGTCTTTGATCCACATTACTCGGAAATTGCAAGTAGATATCTCAATGCAGGAGTATTGGATGTTTAAGCACAATATCGTAAATGCAACATAGAACAATGAAACATACTGAGGTTGTCAGACTTACTGCCATGGATCATCTCCAACCATCATTGTATCATTTTCATTGTCTGTGTAGATGACCAGCCATTTCTTGGGTGATCCACGAAGTTCACCTTCAATTTCAAACATCTCCTCCAATTTCTTAAGCAGATCTTCGTAACTATCTAATCTTGTGAGATCAACTGCCCTCCCAACTGCCTTCCCTTGCATATGCACCTAAGAAGAATAACAAGAAGTTCAACTCAAACAACAAACTCCAACAAGTGGCGCAATTGGGGGGAAGAGAGACCTTTATACATTTAATTTAAGCTAGTGTCATAACTCAAGCTAGGAGATAATTAGGAAAGTTAACATTGATCTCAATGTATTGACATTACAAAACCACTAACATTGAAAAATCATCAAGATAATCATTTACTAGTGAAAGAAAGAATTCCGCACAGAATAAAATAGATCAAGGTTAGAGTACCTTGGTGCAACTTCGGATTTGTTTGCTTTGAGACTCGTGGGGAGACCTCAGAGATGACTTTTCAGGTTCACAACTTAATGAAGGAATTGGATTTAACGGTTCTGAGTTTTGGTCAGAATCAACATCTAAAGATGGATCTGGCTGATCCTCCGTTATGGCACATGCCTTAGCAACCGATAAACTTTCATCTACAGTTGGGTGATCCAGCAACTCAATTCCGAACAACCTACATCCATTAGCCGGTCTCTTTTCACTAGCAAGTGCAACGGATTCATTACATATCTCTGATTGACTTGACCAGTACATTGTCTTGGCAGAGAGAGGCATGGAGCCATTCTCACCATAACCCAGGCCCTTTGCAGCAGAAGAAAGTTTGGGTGAAGGGTAGAGATCTCGGGCATGAGGTGGACCACAGTATGAGAATGATGAAGGAGAATCTACAGGAGCTTTCCACATTCCTACAAAATGAAAGTTGCATGAGAATGTGTGTGCATTAAAAGTAATAGCGGTACAGCACTGGAGAAAGACTCCAGACCTAAAGCGGGAGGTTCTTGCACTGGCGCTGGTAAAACCGATGGTCGAGCACGCTTGTTTCTTTGAGAAGGCTGGGTGTTTGTAGGCGTTGCTGTGACAAGCGGTTCCATTTCCCATGGTGAAACCCTATCTGGACGCAAAATTGACGATGGTTCATCCCAGTGAACCTGAACAAAACAAATGCACAAACTGGGTTTGTTAGCTACTTCCTACAGGATGTGGCAAAATGGGAAAGAAGGTTTTTTTTTTTAAAAAAAAAGCAGGTACAGATGACAACTCCATTCTATAATCAGGGGCAGATCTACGGTAGTCGGTGGGTTCCCAAGAACCCCCACCCGCTACCGTAAACCTAAATTATATCGAAAAATATATTAACAGGATAAGAATTTGCTGATGGGAGCCCATAATTGAAGAGGTGGTTGGTCCTACGGAATAAGGGAACACCCTAAAATCTCTTCATCATGTGTTGAGCTACCAAACAATTAAAACTAGATGGGTCTCTATCTAGGGCACATAAACAAGAACACAAAATGTTGTTTGATGTGCAATAATAATAAGTGGTTGAGAGGAGTATATCTGATGACCTATAAACAGCATCCAACAACAAAAACAAGATCATGGAGAAGCCTAAGACAATCATTAACAGCAAGCTTGAATGGTCATTCATACAAATCCAAGCACAAAAATAAAAAAGAGCGATAAGTACATTCAAGGATCTCCATTCAGAATCAGGCCATCTAGATGATGTGTTATCACCAACACCAACAATTGTTCCACTAAACCTATAAAACAAAGTAGCCAAGAGTTAGCTGAGCTTCAGCACCTTAGTCCTTTAAGCAATTTGAGCTGAATGTAATACAGATCTCTAAAACCTGAAAGTTATACTCTGAAGCTTTACCTTCTTTCTGGAACTTCCTCGCCCTCAAATCTCATCTTAAACCTCATCCCAACAGAAAGCTTGTGATTTCGCGCTTCAAGGTACTTGTTCACACTAACAATGAATTCTGACTGACTAGTCCTGAAAATCAGCAGTTTTAGTACAGTTGAATAAACATGGCAAGTGAAAGAATCTAGATTCAAGAGCAAGAAAATGTTGAAAATGACTGCCAAGACAATAAGAACCAAGTATCGAAACACGCATATAGAAACAGAAAAACTGGATGATACTAACTCAAGTCCCTTAAAAGCTTATATCAATCACTATTAATTCTAGCTAATATTTTACCAACCTGCAAAACAAATTTTAAGAAAAAAAACAAATTGATATACCACAGAGCTTGTATACGAGAATTAAAAGAGTTGCAACTGGAGAAACATAATGCCACTGTTACAAGTAATTACTACACGTTCATCCCATAAAATAGAGATATATTTCAAAGATGGAAAGGGAAAAAGGAAAACTACCTAGGCTTATAGAACACCGAGAAGATGGTCCCAGTCGAGATTGCATGAGATGCCGTTGCAAGAACACCCAGATGCATACTGTGGCTTGAGATGACAGAAGATGGCATATTATTAAGCTGTCTCATGAGCCTCCTCACACCAACTCGAAGCTCCCCATTCTCTCCCCTGCAGAGATAAATGAAATGATGCAAGGGTTATCAAAGAGAAATTCTATAAACTCTTCTCAGTAAAATATCAATGATATGTTACTCATAGACTTGCCTGAGGAAGATGAAAGCATCACCAGCTACAAGTTTCTTTGCACTGACAAAAACACTCCACCCAGTTGTGAGCAAGTGGCGCCTGGGTTGACCTGAACGTGGAATCAACTTTTATTATGAGAATCAACAAGAAATTATACGTACTGAAGAAAAAGTCTATATGCCATAACCATAGGTTTTGCACTCTAAAACGATAAAAGACGAGTTGCACAATGCAGGTTCCATATCTGCTTTGAGGAACATGGAGAAAAATGCAGCACAACATAGCTAAGAGGCCTATTTTCCGACAGAAGTATCCGAACATAGAAAGGATCTCTGGCCTGAAGTCTGACAAAGGACTGACCGGCACAAAAAGAATCAAGTCTCCCAGTCAGACATCCCACCCTAACAGAAGTATAACCAACTAGAATGAAAGTAGAAATTCTCTTTCCCCTCCTCACTCCCTCTAAAAAATAACTCTACTTACCCAGCTCAACAATACCTTTAATCTGAACTTCCAAGTTATAACAACCAAAGGAAAAAAAAAATAAAAATTGACACATTACCTCGAAAAATGTGGCGGAAGTGCCATTCATTGCCATGGAGATCACTAGCGACCAATTCCTGCCACGGTGGTTGTTGCGACATATCCTGAATGTGTAGCAAGAAATTAATGAGAAGAATAAATGGATAGAGGTAGAGAAGTTCAGAAGGGTGACGCGAAGACAAGGCATAATTATGAAATAGAAGCTTACCAGTGGAGGCAAACATTCATCTGCATGCCTTCGGAGAACAGAAAACCCACCATGGGTGCTAGTATCAGATGCAGTAAGAGTCTTGCAAAAAGAATGGATAGTGCACTTTTCAGGTTCCGGGAGAGGAGGATCAGGAATTGTGATCTCGGCTTGCTAAATCCACAGAAGACAAAAGGAGAATGCAGGATGTTCAGAAAAGAAGTGTGTTTTGGAAGTGTCATATGATCAAATAAAGAACCTCAAGGATTTAAAGGGTGTCACTCACATCTTGTTCAGGAAGAAGAGTTATCTGTGCATACACCTCATCTGTCTCCGACTCAGCCTGCAATTAAAAATGATACTCGTTACCATAATTCAACCACAGGAAAGGAAAATTAACATCATAACCAGTACAACCCCACAAGTGGGGCCTAAGGAGGGTAGGATGTACACAAACCTTACCTCACAGAGGAAGGGAGAATTAAAATTTTAAAAGAAAGTATTATGGAACTAACCCGAAGATGAACATGCATCACTTTGCATAAAATTTTAGCTGGCAAATTGAAAGAAGGAAGCTGTTGGTCTAACCCCTGGTGTGTTGATGCTTCCAGCTGGAAACAGATTACAATCATATAGAATCAAAAAATGAGAGAGGGAGAGATAGAGAGAAAAGCACCATTACACATCAAATGTCCGTTCGATAAAACAGTTGTAGAAAATTCAATAAAAAAGATAGTATGAAACATCACACTACGATTAAGGGTTTATATATCTTCCACGTTTGCGCAAGAAAATCAAAAAAGTGCAGATAAGACCTGAAAAGATAAAAGAGGAAGGAAGAAACTTGTAGATTAAAAGATACCTGTTCCATGTGACCCTGTGGGAAATAATAAACTCTTTCTCCTACGCGAGGAACTGTTACAAGAGGTCCAGCACAGGCATGCCAAAGTTCCTGGTATAATGCACCATTTGGAGAAGCCCCTACAGAAGGATCAAACAATATTATTTTTCACTTTTATAAGTCATACATTATTGGACTGCTAGAGTGGAAGCACAAGAGTTGGTTACTAGCATACAAATGATATACAAGTGCAATAAATGTAAATCTATTAAGGAAGAAGCACATAGGACAGTGTTATGAGCATATTATAAAGACATAACAAGTGCATGTTATAAAGACATCAAATGAAGAACTCGTATGAATGAAGCCAGAGTGAGGGCTAATTCAACAGAACTTGCATATAACTGGTTCATGTCAGACAAGGGAGATAAACAAGTACAAGGATAACCAACGTTGTCAGAGTTCCAAGCAAAAGCAAATAATGGGCAGAAAGAGAGCATTTACGGCTAGCTTATCATCTTGCTGGGTTAATTGATCCAGAATAGGTACATCATAGTACGTGAATGTGGAAAACCAAGTGAGCAATATTTATAACTAAGCATAAACTACTAGTTATAGATTATTAACATAAAAGTATTGGCATTGAAATGGGAAAGAACTCAAACCTGGAGGAGCCCCACCACCGAAGTTATTTGCAGCAAGATGTGCCATAAGAAAATCAATTTGAAGTCACCAACTCTTTAGCGATTATCTGTCTTCAGAAAACTATCTCACGACAAATTCCTGGCAAAATTAATCAGATCCAACCGACAAAAGCCGCTATAGTCAGAATACACCAAAGTAATACTGAAAAAATGTAGATGTGAACTCTAAAGCCTCAACAGCAACAAATCTCCCCAAAAGTACAAGTTACCCTCCCAGATAATCTGCAAAACTTAAAAAATTGGGCACAAACGCCTGCTATGTAAATTAAGCCCCTATTACAATAAACATGAAACCACCCAAACTGCAAATTACAAAAGCATAACATAAAGCCCTATTTTTAGATCCCAAAAATGGAGATTCTACAGCTCAAGACATAGACAATTAGTGCTCACCAAATTCTAAAACACAAATGAAAACTGACATAGAATACACATATCAACTCCTCACAAAGGGGAAAAACATGAAAAAATCAAACAAGTTGTACTCAAAAACATGGGAACCAAATTATAGATCGAAACACTTAACACAACTCCGAGATCTAACACAAAGTACAACAAACTCTAGCAGCTAAAATTTACTTAATACATATAGAAAAATCACTCACCATATGGAAATTCACATGTTTCTATAGATAACACCAGTGATTATTTTTTTCTATGTAAAACTACAATAAATAAATCAACAAAAAAAATAACAAAATCATAATTCAAAGCATACAAAAACAATTACCTTAAGTATTCACCCGGATTTCGCCATTTCTCATCATAATCCACGGAAAAAACGTTCATTTATACGTACAACACAATTGACAAAGCTTCACAAAAAACTCTAAACTCCGTCACAGAACAATATTCGAATAATAAATTGATCGATTAATAGAGCTGAACAATTTACAGAGCTGAAATTAGGGTTTTCTTCTTCTTCATACACAGAGAGAGAGAGAGTAAAGCTATGGAAGAAGAGAGAGAAAATGGGTGATGGTGTTTGCCTGGTTGAAGCCGACAGTACTCCTTTTGTTTCTCTCTCTACACAATATTCATGTGTCCGTATTTGTATACAATGTTTTCTTCTATTTATTTATATTTTCTAAAAAAAATTCTTTTTCTTTTCCACTTTTATTTTGGGATTATATATATGTTGGACTGTGTGGAGCAAAGGTGTCAACTGTCGAGCAAGTTTAGACTTTGAACAGCAGCAATAATAATAATAATAATAATAGCGGGGCTGAGAAAATGGACATTGGATTCGGAGGATTACACATATAAATAATATATTATTTAATATATTTTTATAAAGTTAGACCGTAAGTAGTTTATATCACCGTCTCAAAAATGAGTTAAAGAGTTAAATTTAATAATTTTTTTTAGTAAAATTTTTTATTGTTATAAGTATAAGTAATTATACAGTGATACAAACAATGATGACCAAAGTAGTGCGTTTTTTAGCTAGGATTAGTGATTGAACTAATTTTTACTAACTTGATTAATTACTAATTAGAGATTTACTTTTAACTACTAATACAATAATATTAATAACTCAATGGTCTGCCCAGACCCATTCAATTATATAGGTGTGAATTAAAACTTTGTTTCATGTTTAGTTTGTAGTATTACTTAATTTCAAAATTAAATTGTCCCATCAATTTATACTAAAATGATAAAATTCATGTCTACCAATTTGTAACTTTTATTGATTTAGTAAAAAAATTCAAGAGTATATTACATTGAAATGATTTGATTTTCTGGTATATATAAATGATAAATGGTATAAATGAAGTGGATTCATTTGTAGTTTGAGAGAAGGGCAAAGGAAGAATACTAAATAAAGAAGAAACAGAGAAGAAAAGCTTGCCCCGAAACGCCAACAGGTTTCCCTTCCATTGTCCACGCACGCGCCTCTATTGGGAATTGCTCGCATTTTTCTTTTTCCTTAATTAATACTCTTCCTCCTTCCCTCCCTCCCTGCTTTAATTAAACGGAGAGATAGAGAGTGCTTTTAATTGTTTAATCGGGGGTTTCATTATTGATGAAGGCTTGACTGTGATGTTTTACATATTTTGGGCTGTCACTCCCTTAATCTCTTCATTCGTCATTGCCCATTTCAGTTCCAGATCCCATCCCTTTTTGTTTTAATCTACAGCCTTGTTCTACTACTATTCAATCTTAAGACTTATTACGGGTTTTGGTAGGAAGTAATATTTTGCTAAATAACTAAAAAACTATTTCATTATCTTAAAAATATTTATATATCATTCACCCAGATATGTGAGAATTAGGGTGGATAGGGTTGGAATTGAAAAGAAGACAATAAATTTAAATATCACTTATGTAACTTATTTCTCTACTTTAGTTTAAATACGAAATGTATTTTTCTACTCATTCACTTTTAATCTACTACAACAAAGTACTAGTACTATTCAATCTAGACTTAGGGGTGTATTTGACATGAAGGAAATAAAAAATTATGCTTTTGAAAGAATAAACCCAATTTCTTAATTATTTTTTGACAATTCACGAATGAGCCAAAAAATTATATTATTTCATAATATTTATATAGATAATCTAAAAAAAGATTAAACGAAAGGGGTGGGTTGAGTTGATCTGAGAGGGTTGGAATGTGGATGAAACAATAATTGAAATTTAACTTGCATAACTTATTTTGCCACTCAAAAAAAAAAAAACAGTTTCTAGTTATTTAAAAAAAAAAAAAATTACTTCATATCCCACATACCCTTAAATATTTTCACTAAAAAGCAAGATGGGTTTCTAACATATGTATAATGTGTTTCTTACTTTTAAATCTATGATGACACAACATAAATACGTGTACATTAATAGTTGGACAAATGAAGAAATCACATACATACATACATCGCATTTTGACTTTGACTTCGAACCATTATTTGGACTTCCTTTAATATTTTGGTTGATTGTTTTAAATATTCTATGGACTATGATATATGTCCTCTTATCTTTGTTGCTTAGAACAACAGGACAAGGTAAGTTTGGCCCAAAAAGTTTATTGATGAGCACAAATAAGTGGTATAGTACTATTTGTCATGCTTTCTACAGGAACATTGACCCCATTCAACAAATTGGTATTTGAAAAGATAAAACAAATTCTTTGTATTTATACTCTTAAGTAAATAACAAAATTTCAATATTATAATAACATACTTTAAAACTAATAACAAATAATTCATAATATTATACTAATTTATGGATAAAGATCATCCCATATCCACAGAGTTTACGTACCCTTTGTCTGTCCTTCAAACCATCATAATAGATTATATTAAGCAAGATTAGTGGAAATGGTATTATAATTATAAAGAACCTAATTTTGTCATTTTCTTCAAAACTTTAGTGGAATGGGTCGCACTAATAAGAGAACAAGGAAATGGGGAAAAAGGCCCTACTATAGTTGGGAAAATTGAGTGTATAGCCCACTCAAACAGTGAACAGGTCAAACCACAAAAAATAAACAAAATAAAACATTAAGTGATCGTTCGGTTCTTAAATAAATACATTAAAATTTGTTATGTTGAAATTAATTATACAAAATTAGTTATACTTAAATTAGTTATTCCGATGGTTCAATTAGTTATATTAAAAATAATATATATTGTATAATTTAAAAGAAGAAGTCACTTTTTTTATAAAAAATATCATCCATCTTATTTAATAAAATTTTTTGAAAAGTCCCAAAAATATCTTTATCATTTTATTATTTATAATTAATTAGACGCTATTATTTCACAGTTGAATCGAAACAATTTATTCTAATACTAATTAAAATTAAAGAGTAATTTAAAGAAAAAAGAAGATAAAATAATAGCACTAAATATGTATACAATTTATTTATTTTTTTAAAAAGGGAAAAATACAGGAAAGGATGGGGATGCTTGGGATGCAGGAGAAGCAATAATGGAAGTGAAAGTATGGAATCGTGGCCCAATAAGAGAAACCGTGAAATGAACTCCGCATGTTTGGTTTGAGGTAGTTTTAGTAGAACGTTAGCTACTTTCCAAAGTAACTAGACAAATATTGTGTGTTTGTTGGAAGGGTACAATTGTAACTTTCCCTATACAAAATTAAAAAATATATTTAACCATGGTTAAATAAATTAGTTTAGTTAACTAGAGGGGAATATACAATAAATAAGAGGATTACAGGCTAAATAAGAACAGGCAAGTAGCTTTCTTTTGTATTTGGGATATTTCTATAAATGGAAAGTTTTAGAGTTTTTAACCATAGTTAATTGCCACGTACTAGTATCACTTTGCCGGCCAATACGGAATTTTCTA
>JBDJHY010000001.1:28870490-28882090 GCA_039654485.1 Withania somnifera | reverse complement strand
TCTCTCTCTCTCTCTCTCTCTCTCTCTCTCTCTCTCTCTCTTTTCTGAATAAGTATTCTTAGGTCCAGTGATGGAAGAGATCACACGGAAATAAGAAGCTAGCCCGCCTTCATTTTTGATCATTTTGATAGAGAGGGATGGCAAAAAGGGATGGCAAAAGGAGACAAAACAAATTCACATTTCTCATCGACCATTTACATGAAAAGAATCATATTGAGAACACTCCTAACCCAACGCATTCCTTCATAGATCCGTGTATGATAAGTGATTTGAACCTTTCCGCAGTGAGTCTTCCATAGAGGGAAGTGAAGTTGGTGAGCCAAATGATGGGCAACTATGTCCTGCTGTTCCGAAAGGACTCAACTGAGTACTCCCTTGGTATAGTGGTGGACTTTTTCTCTCTATTGGTTTGTTAACAAAATATCACGCTTGGAGGCCAAGAAGCGGTTTCAACTTACCGATCACTCTGATTACATGTCAAGATGAGATAATGCATAGATTCTACATCTTGAAACCAAGCCAATTTTGGCACTCTGTGCTTCCCTACTACTGGAGTCATCACCCTGCAAAGCCGCGGAATCAAGCAAGACTAAACATGGCCCCAGTAAGAAGTGAGCCTGATATTATCTTAATCTGAGTAGATTGAATCTCTAACTTTATTGCGTTTTCTCTTTCCAAATGTAAAAAGTAGAAGAGACCATAATTTTCAAGTTATCATGATAATGGCACTGATTTTTGACTAATGTAGATCTTTCTCATTTGTTGAGGTGTGCTGGCTTAGTCCTCAATATTCAACACAAGTCATACTTTGGTCATAGGCCCTAATTTTGGAATGCTTAAGTATGACAAAGACATATAAGCAGAATTAAAACAGGAATTTTCTGTTAGTTCCTTCTTCTAGGAACAATCTATAGTAACATAGTCTACATTATAGTGAAAATGCAAAGCAGGAGATTTACCATTTAACTGCTGAATGAATGGTTGGTGACATGCCTCGAGTTAATTCATTTTTCTGTTTCGAGGCTTTCTTTGTTTGCTTTTATCAATTCTTGAGGTATTTAATCTATATAACTTTCTAAATTTTCTCCTTGCCATATATGACATAATTTATATACCATTTCATTATGTTTTAGGTGAAGTTTCAAAACGAGCTGAATCTTCGTAAAAAAGCCGAGATGTCAGCTGCTGCAGCAGAAGAAAAAGCAAGTCTTTTAGAGAGAAAGCTTAGTAGTGTGTCGGAAAGCATAGAAAGAGAGAAAAATCGTCTGAGGAATGAGCTTGAGCAGCTCAAAAGTGAATCCAAGTTTTCTGTCACAAAAATAAGTAACAATGTAAGAATTTTTTCTGCAAAATTAACTAAAAGTGCTAGTTTTATAATGAATACATAGCCTGCTCTCTCCGAAGTTTGATTTAATGTACCGTGTTATATCCAAAATAAGGTGTTATATCCAATATAATGTGCTTTTATGCAGCTTGAAAGAATGGAATTCAGAGCTACCAATGCTGAGAAAGAGTCAGTTCTGCTGAAGGAGCAGGTGGAAGAACTAAGGAAAAGGCTTGATGAGGTCAATGCATCTTCTATCCTAGAATTACTGCTTTGTTTGTCTTAACTGTCTCCTATGAGTCCACACAAGCATATGCTGGAGCAAGGAGAGTGGAGGTTTATCTGTTTTTTTTCAAATTTTAGATTTTATTGATGAAGTTCTTTTGTATATAATTGCATGAGTTGTTGAATGTCATCAAACGAGATCCTCTGTGGACTTGCAATGTTACTTTCATTGCTTCATCTAAAAGTGGTCTAATTGGTAGAAAGGAACGCCCTTTACAGATAACATGGGTGTTAACTGTTATGGAATGGCTATTCTACAGAATTAACTCCTCGCGCGTTGCATGCAGTAGGTAGGACCAGAGGTATTGGTCCTTTATATTTTGATTGTTATGGTGGATTCTTGTTGTTGCAGTCGTGGATGCCTTTCTTGCTTGGAAAATATTGGCTAGCATAAAATGTAAATATCTTCAAGGGAAAAATGTAGAAAGTGTGTTAAGAGTGCCTGAATTGTTGCAGTTGTCTGCATAATGATATGGAAGTTATGTACTAACTATGCAATTACCTGTATCAATGTTGATTCCATAGCATAGTAAGTTGCTGGGCCAGTAAGTTTTGTCCTAGTATTTGGTTAGTACCTTCTTTGGCATGCATGCAGAAATTACATTGTCTGCGGTGTTAGAATGTAGTCTTGCATGTTTTCTTCCGTCTGTTCTTCTTTTTATCATTTGCATCGTTCTTTATTTGTTAGTTTACCATTTTTCTCAATATTGAATTATAATGAACTTACAATTTTCTCTGTTTTATTTTCCCAGTGCATGCAGCAGAAAATTGAAGCAGAGAAGAAACTGTCAAATTTCACATTTCAAGAAGGTTGTTCTAGTGACAACAGCATTTTGGTGAAACATTTGCAGGAAGAACTTAGGAGCTATGTAAGTTAGTTACGTCATCATTCATGATAGTCCAATGTGCAATTAAAAGCTTTCTGTTAATTCTTTGTTGCAAGTTCTAGTGAGAGCTAATACTAGCACTTAAGTGGGCTCTGTGTTCCGAGTCTCTTCCCGTTGTCTTCTCGATATTGGCTCCATCTTACGTGTCCTTAATCGCCCTAATATAAGCTACATGTACCCCTTTTGCCTCCAAACACCCCCAGAGAACCCCCCCCCCCCCCCCTATTGACTTTGTCGTATGTTTTTCCTAGTCAATGAATACCTTACGCAATCAGTTGAAAACTTATATTCTTAAAGTAACAATAAAATAAACAAAATTAACCAGTAACAGCAAACCTAATTGCGAATAAGAACAAAACTATATTTACTCAATAATAATAAACCAATTGAAAAAGGTTGAATATTAAAATGTACTTAATATAAATGTGGCGCTAAGTTATGTCATTTTACTGTGTCTACTGTTATTGATAAAATAATTTGCTACTGGTTTTATCATTTCTTTTATTAAATTATTTTGTGTGTTTATTCTAAGGTTTTGAGATTACTAGTTTACTGTTGTTAGAAAAGGATGTAAACTTTTGAAGAAGAAAAATATGAATAGTGTAATCCCACAAGTGGAGTTTGCGAAGAGAGAAAAAAATGAATACGAAAAGAAAAAAGGAAATAATAGCAAATAAGAAATAAGAACAATTAATTTTAAAAAATAAATGTAAAATGTGGCCGTACACACTACAAAAAAAGTGAAGTCATGGCACTACATTTTTTTTTTTGATAAAGAGGGGTATTCATAATACCCATATTGAACTTGCAAAACATAGAAGTTAAAGTGTTCTCTAGGTATTAGTTCAAAAATAAAAAAAATAATTTTAACTTTGGGTTAGCAAATATTTGATTGATATATCTTGATTCCTTATCAGGAGGCTGAGGTGCGTGAAGCAAAAAAGATGAAGTTGTCTCATGAAAGCATTGGGTTATTGAAAGAAAAGTTACTTGAGGAGAAAGGCAAGAGAGAGAGGGCAGAGTCGGAGCTGTTAAAACTAGCAGTTCTTCAAGGAGATATGGAGAAGTTAGAGGATGAACTAAATGCTTGGAAATCAATGATTAAAGACATTCCTGGTGCATCATGTGCTGCTGATGTGCCTCCCAAGTTTGCAGCTCTGCAGAGGTAAGCTGTTGATTCGATTTTTCTCTTCATTTTGGTGCTTACTAAAAATTTTCTCGTTCTGAAGCAACTATGTTCACTGATGAGATCTGCTTTTAATTTTATGCTTCTCATTGATGCTTAAGAGTAGGTCCATATATGAGTTTCTTTTGTTGATTTAATGATTGACTTTAATGTGGAAAGTTTTTCTCTAACTACTTCCTCTTCATTTCGTTTGATTCTAATCCACAGATCTAATTCTGCCACAGATCTGTTTTTTTTCTTTGGGTAATCATTGTTGTTTTCACTTGAGTAGTATAATGTGCACTATCCTGCAAATTGACACCAACTAATATAGATTGAGTAGAAACTTTCATAGATGTAAATATAGGAAGTATACCTGTATATTTAATATTTGTGCATGTTAAGTTTATAATATGATGAACATCTTTCACACCTTAAAAAGCGGAATTCAGTTTCTTCATTTCCTACACTTATCTTTTGTCGTTAATTACAGTAGTTAGTATTGAGAGATACAATTGCTTTATGTGAAAGGATGAAATAATTTTTATCCCCTTTCTCTTGGATGTGCTGGGGTGGGAATTGCATGATTTTCTTGCCTTGCTTTCATCGCCAACTAATTGGTATTGAAGAGTTTTTGTTTCCTTTTCTGGAAACCAGAGAAGTGCTCGATAGCATGACGAAGGTGGGTGAGATCCAGGCTCGACTTAAACAAATGGAGGTGGCTCTCGATACTGCAGAGCTTGAGAAAAGGGAAGCAGAAAATGAGGCTGTACTTGCTAAGGAGAAGGCAGAATCTTCAAAATCAGAAATCAAGAGGATTGAGTTGAAGGTTAGCATGTTTTGCATCTGCTGCTTCAGAAATTTGTTACTGTAAAATTGCTTTTCCCTCTTCCTTGGGTCTCTGTTTTTTCTTGATTCTTAGCTTGAGAAGTACGCCATATAAAAATAGATTTGGAGTCTAGTTAAGTAGGTTTTAGTAGACCAAGTCCTTGTTAGGATTTGTGTTGATATTACTCTTCCCAAAGAGTGGAATGCATGTCTAGATGGCTACCTTCTTTCGATAATTCCATGCCTCTAGTTTCAGAATTTACCTTTTCCTGGCCTTCTGTGTGCTTTTTGACTTGTTATGCATTGATCTCAAATTTCTTTGTAGCTTGCTTCTGTTATGGAGGAAAAGGACCATTTAAAAAATGTCATTGAGGACTTCAGGAAGCAGAAGAGTGTTGGGAGTGGTCATGAAGTGGTCAGTGGAGCTATTCTTCAGGTTATAATTCTGCCCTATTTTCCTTTTGACAAATTACCTTATGATTGTGCTTTACCTAATTGTCGTAGTTATACTGAATACAGGAGCTTGAAGCATCTCTTGCCAAGAAAGAGAACTGTATAAAGGAACTGGAGAGCTATTTATCTGAACAAAAAGAAGTTAATATCCGTCAGCTCAATGAAATAAAGTTTCTCAATGAGAAACTAAATAATGAAGCTAGAAAAATAAAATCTTTGGAGAGGGAGGGTGATAGCTTACGTTCTCAGATAGCTCTCTTGGAGTCCAAGGTTATTTCTGGATTACATACTTTGTACTGTTGTATATTTTATTTTATTTTGAAATATATATTTCAGATAAGTGACAAAGCCCTGGCAGGAGATGCTGAATGGGGTGTTGTTCATCCATGAAACATAAAAATTTCATGTTCTGGGTATCTGTTAAAGACCTTTTGAGATACTGGTACATGCATTTGGTGGTTATGCAGCTTATGACTTCGCATATACTTGAGTGAGTTAGAATATAATTATTTTTTTTATGACCATGGTGTCCGGGTCAGCTTTCACGGACCTTGACTAAATCCACGGGATACCTGCCTAGAACAGATGGAAAGAATCACTAGTGTTTTTGTCACCTGAGACCTTTTGCTTCTATGGTTCTTTAGCCCACTTCATTGCCCACTAGGCCACACCCTTGGGTGCAGTTAGAATATAATCTATTTTGCCATATAATTTTTGAAATTTCATGTCATTGATTCAGTGAGTGTATAATTTTTGTGGTAAGTCTGTAACCCATATTAGTATCCTTAGGTCACTTTTGGTCCCCTTGCAGTTAGGCCATGGGGACTATTCATCTGGCAGTACTAAAGTCTTGCGAATGGTCAACACACTGGGAGTTGAAAATGAGGCAAAACAAACAATAAAGGCTCTTCAGAATGAGTTGCAGAAGACAAAAGAACAGTTACTGGCTGTTCAAGAGTTAAAAGGGCAGTCAGGTGCACATAACCTCAATTTTATGTACATGTATTCCTGTGATTTGTTGTTATTTAGTGCCTTTTCCTATTATTAAATAGACTGTAATTGAGTTAACTATTCTAGTCTTGTGCTCCCTGTCTCTCATTTTCGTTTAGGCATTGGTCTGTTGTTCGACATTGTTATAAAGATTAATATCTCTTCTTGATTAAGAAATTTCCAAACAATTTTGGAATGGGTGTTCCCCTCTAAGTGATTCATCTTTTATTTTGTACTATGGAACTCGAAAATGATTTATTAAATCATCTATCTACTTTGGGTGGTTGACTCCTAAAATTCTTGGTACAGATATGTTTATTACTTTTCAATTAATAAGTAGAGATAGAATATATATGTATTTTGAAGACACAAGTTTTTGTTAGTGAGTTTTATGCTTTCCAAGGCTGAAGAATATTTACAAGATGAATTTCGTAAAAATATAGATGTTAAGATGAATATGCAGTATCTTTTGTTATATTTTTTTTTTTGAGAATGTAGGGACTATATTTATTTTAGATCGTAATATCCTGTCTAGTCTGGGGAAAATTTGTGCAGACAATGGTATTAGTTTTATGAAGCGGAATGGTTAAGGTATAAATCGTTCAATATAGATGCTTCTTCTTGATCATAATCATCTTTTGTTACTAGTTTTGGAATAGTAAAATAGGAGCTATTAATCTCCCATAATATCTTTCTGGATGTCAAAAGAAGTATATAACTCTCTGGTTAAATCCTCTGTTCATTGGAGCTGTTAAGCAGTACAACAATTACAACATACCCAATGCAATCTCATAAGTGGGTCTGGGGAGACCTTGGAAGGTAAAGATAGACCCTCTGCTCAAGAAAAGCATAACAAGACAGTTCATGAAGAAGGAAGAAGCCATGGTAAAATACTAAAAACATGATAAAGCATTCTTAGAAGGAACACTAGCTACAAACAAAGTAGGATAACGATTGAAGTACAAGAAACAGTGAATCGAATAAAAGAAACGAGAAGAGTACTACTACCACTACTAGTATGACAGGTTAAGCAGTATTAATTATTAATGTGAATTTGTATTTTCCTCTTCCATTCCTCCCTAGTCTTCCTGCTCTTTCTGGTCTATTTACTGTGAGATTTTAAGTGCCTTTTGTTAGTTTCTAGTTTCCAATGCTTAATGCACTTGAAGTGTTAATTGGAAAATATCAGTTTTTAGAGACCGGTTCATCACATTTTGTTATATCTAATTCATGACCAAACAATTATGCAGCTGATGCGGGTACACTGGTTGATTCTTATATTTCTGGGAAGATCATGCAGTTGAAAGAGCAAATAGCAACACTAGAAAAGCGTGAGGAGAGGTAAAGGCTTCAGGATGATGCATTTGTATTGTCGATGGTTTGTTGTTCGTCTCGGAGACTAAGTTCAATCATTCTTCAGGTACAAGACGGTTTTTGCTGATAGGATCTCTGTCTTCAGAAGGGCATGCTGTGAACTTTTTGGGTACAAGGTGTTGCATGCATCCTGTATTATGATTATATTTCAAACTAATATATTTTGCAACTAGAAAATATTGTCTAGAGTCTAGTTAGTATCTCAACCAATGTGTTATAATTCCACTAGTCTGAGCATAAGTTTGGGTTTTGTGCATGGAGGTAGGGTGGGTGTATCTTGTTGGGATTTCTTCAATCGCATCTTCGTTAAGTGCACGGTGATTCTTCCTCAATAATTTTCTTCTACTTTATTATTGGTTGGGAAGGTAGATTGTTTCATGAAAAAGGCATTTTGGAGCTTGTGGGTTCGTTCTTATGCACCAGAAAGAAGTGTAGTTTGAGTTAAATGTCAACTCAAAGTACTTAGTGTCTATAGTATGTATTGCAGAAGCTTCTAGCTAAAGCTAACACCATTTTACCATTTTTTTTTTTTTTTTGCTCAGCCTAACAATAATCGGAATTATGTTGTTAGATTGTGATGGATGATCACCAGCGTCCAGATGGAATAGCGGTTACACGGTTTGTACTTCAATCAATATATGCTCAAAGTGATGATGAAAAGCTTGAATTCGAATATGAATCAGGGAACACAAACATTTTGGTAAGATCCATGCTTTCATTTTGTGGGCTTTAGGTGGGTTGAAGCATGCTTTCACTTCAGTGGCCTTTGAGTTCTTACTTTTGAAGAAGCACGATGATAAACTTTCCTTCTTTTTGATCTTTCAGGCGAACAAGTACACCTCTCAGCCTGAGATATCCCAACAGGTATTTAACAAGAATTTCTGGAAAATCCTTTGTGCAAGCTAATTTTTAGTATTATCCGTTGTCAGATTTTATCCTGTTTGCTACAACTGTAATGGATGAATCGTTCTTGATTATCCATTGTCAGATTTTATCTTTGAGCAGTTAGTGTTCTCTAGCTTTTATCATTTCATTGGCTACATAAAAATGGGTAGTGGAGAGGTATTCAACCTTCTAGTGTTGGGTATTCTGTTTTGCAGGTTGAAATTTTCATTCGAAGGATGAACTCGATACCTGCTTTCACAGCAAATTTAACTGTAGAATCTTTCAACAAGAGAACATTGTCTTGAGGAATCAACACATGGCGGTTTCTTCATTCCCCTTCTCTTGCTGGCAATAGTAATTTGTACTGCTGTTCTTTGTCAATGTTGGTGTCAAGTTTGTGTAACTTAGCTTGAACTGTCAAGTGCATATTCACGTCTCCATGCCGTTTTATGTAATTAATTGATTTTACTATCTAGGTGAAGATATAATATGGTTTTATCTGAACACGGGGGCTGTGTTCGGCAGGGAATGTTTTCCAACTTTTCAATGTTTGGTTGGTAAATATTTTTGAAAAATAAGAAATTTCTTAAAAATGAGGAAAAATGACTCTCCTAAGTAGGGAAATCAAGTGTCATAAATGACATTTTACATTGATTGTGCTTTTTTCACCCTTCTAACACATGTAATCTTCACCCCCACTCTTGTAGCCTCCATCCCTACCACTATCACGCTCACCTCTCATGATATTTGTTTAGATTATATATAAATGTTGTTAGTGTAATTATTTTTTGTTCATGCATCAAACACAAGAAGCTAAAGCAAAAACATTTTCCTTTCCTACCGACATCCTTAATCTATTTCTTCCGTTTGAGTACACTTTTGGTGGGGGCTGTTTAGAAGAAGGGGAGGGTGTTATGGGGATTTGACTTGCACTTCAAAGATATAGGATGAAATTTCAAGCATAAAATTTCAGTTTGTAGCAAAAGTGTTAACGTTACTATTTGAGAAACACTGTTACGGTAGTTTTATTGGATGAACTATTACTCTACTTTGGGATGATATAGAAATAAGGCCATATCAACCTGGATTGTTATTATCTCCTGCCCGTTTAACTATTGTTATTATCTCCTGCCCGTTTAACTACTCCTCGAGACATTTCTGCTGATGGCCCGTCGCTTCTGGCCGCCTTATTCCGTCACCCGAGATCCAAGTCAGCACGGACAAAGGTTTACATATATCCCATGAGTTTTAGGGAACTTGTAAACTAAATTTGCAGCCTACAAATCAGCCCCTACATAATAAAAGCTTGTAGCAAACATCTGTCAATAAACAATTGGATTGTCAGCAAAAAGTAGTAACCAAACAATATAATATAACACATATATAATCCTATATTGCTAACTTTTGAAATACTATACAATGTTGGAGAAATTGGTGTAATGTGGACAATGTGGGAGACAACAAAGAGACACTGCTTTTGAATTTAGGTGGTTTCTAGAGATCCCCCCTTTAACTCTTTCCCTTCTCTTTATTTATTATATTAACAATGCAATTCCTGTGCGGAGAAACATTTAGTGTAATGTTTATTACAAACATTCCTAACTGATGTAGTTGACGAAACCCAAAACAAAAGGAAGTTGAAATCATAACCTCTTGAGAATCATGGGTTGTTTGGTAAATGTAAGTAACAATATTTGAAGAGTAGAGAAAACAAAAGCTTAATAGAAAAAAATAAAATCAAAGGCCACCTGCCGTTTTTAAGAGTAAAAGAAAATAAGATAAAATATTAATAAATTATGAGTGATGTTGCCAGGAAAGAAAGGATTAACGATGCTTTCTTGGATTCCATTAGCACCATACAAAATGAGTCAACTAATGGCAAATATTGAGCAAATGAGTATGAATCCTTTTTTCATAGTAGATCCACCTATTGCTCTTGGATCTAGAAATTTGTCAAAAAGGCAAAAGTTAATTGCTAGTGTTATACAAGCACTCAAAAGATCAAACTCTTAATGTATGTAAAAAAAAAAAAAAAAAAAAAAAATACCTCCCCTTTATTTATTTCCACTCACTTCCATCCTTTTGTTGAGTATATTGCACATGGACGCATTTAAATGTACATAGAAAAAAAAGCTTACTTTAAAATGAAGGCTTGTCATCATTACAACTAGGAAGTCCATGTGAGCCAATATGCCACTAACCAATATAACACCTGTTTTTCAAGTGATAGGATATGTGTCAAAATTTATGGGATTTTTTCCACATTCCTCAACTAGATTTATATAATCTAACAGTGTTAAACTTTTTCTCAATATTTGCCGACAATGATGTATTAACATGGACCAAAATAAAGGAGCTTACACACGTGGACACAACATCATTTTTTGACTTTTTTTTTCCCAAATTTACCGTATAAATATGTATGTAATTTTATTAAAGATAAAAGGTAAAATTTTAAATTTTAAAAAGTGACGTTTATTAATTTAAAATGGATTAAAACAGAGAAGTGAAGTAAGTTAGAACAAAAGGGGAGTAATAATTCTGCACTATTATATATATACGTTTTACTGTAACAATTGTGTTCTTGGGGAATCAATGAATATTCTGAATGGACGTTAGATCTCGTCATCATTTCTTATTTTGTTTTACTCTAACTTTGGGTTTATGGGATTCTTCAGTGGACTTGTAATCTGGGATTTGTTTTTATTTTGAGTCACATATCATAGGAAGAATATTATGTCGTCCTTAATACAACCATTAGAGGCTGAGCTCCTAGCCCGAGAAATAGACGCGTGTATTATTCTTTATTAATTACTATTTAGTTAGTTTTCACGAAACGAAATCTCTCTATTTGTCATGACAAAGATAATAAAAGGGTGAATATTAGGTTGTAGAGATCATCCTATTATGTTGAAACTAACAAGTAGTTTTATTAACCACATCTTTAATTCAGAGTTGCAATAATTTGGAAGAAGGAAATGTTAAAAGTCAAAAGGACTTGAATTTAAGGACATTAAAGATTGTAATGGCAACCAAATTAAAGTGGCAAATAATGTGGTGGATTGGAAGAACAATTTGAAGAAAGGACAATCCCAAAATTCTGTCTTTAGTAACTTTCTGAGCATTTATTTGACCGCCGTCATATAGGGAGGGCCGTAGCTATACTCATCATGTCTGATATCATTAACACATATATTTCGTAAAAAATATTTTAGCTATGCTCATCATATATGATATCATCAACATAAATATTTCGTAAAAAGTAAAAAATAAAATGGTAATTTTTTATTTTAGAAGGGACAACAAAATTTACTCAAATAGTGAACATCACTAATTCTTTGTACTACACTAAGAATATATTTTTGTGACATTAATTCCCATGTTGAAGATCCCTCCCACCTGTTCCTTG
>JBDJHY010000001.1:28818840-28831022 GCA_039654485.1 Withania somnifera | reverse complement strand
TACGAAAGATGTTAGACAGCGGACCACTTAAACTACAACGTTAGAGATTGTTTGCTATTGCTTATGCCTCAGCAGAGGCTATGGTGGAATAATATTGAAAGAGGAAGAAGAAAAGAAAAGGGTTCCGGTGATCAGAAGGACCACTGGTGGAATTTTTGGCTGATCTGTGATTTGAACACACATTGGGATTAGTGCCTGAGAGAAAAAGTAGAGTGGATCCCTTCTCAATCCGGCTCCAGTTGGAATTTTGATAGATCACATTAGTTTTGGTATTTGGTTAGGGATTTGTATGCTCGTGTACCCAATTTGTATTCAATTTTTGCTATTAAAAATATATCCATGTAAAATGCACCCAATTTCGGTTTTTGGGACTTTTGCCATCCCCATATCCTTTCTATCCTTTGCTGTTACTGCTTTATTTCAGCACTATACTACAGTCAAGGATCAAGTCCACATTAAAATTGCATATATTTAGATTCTAGTCTTCGCAAGTGAAACAGGTGTTCTTAAAAGTGATTGTCTTTCCCGGTTGACGTAAAATGATAACAGAAAACACAAAATAAGATAAGTAGAGTTATATAAAGAGGCAAGAGCAATGACCTTACCTTGATTCATTCACATCAGTCTGTCCTTTTGGAACATTGCCGGTTTGTCGCAACAATTCAGTGAATGTACTAAACACATCCATCTGTCGAGCAAGTATATAGACAATTAAAATCAGTTCGTTTAGGAAATTCAAAAGACGTTTCAAATTTACCTTAACATTCTCCTCCCTTTCTTTAAACCTGTCAATCAATTTTGGACAAGCCTGCACAAGGTTAGAGTCAGCATTATTAGATTATTTTGACTATGGGACAAATGGATAATCACAGTATAGAAACATTTCAACTTCAATAGGAATGTAGATATATATCAGCGCAACACATTTGAAAGGAAAATCTAATGGCAATAGAAAAGGGTAAACATTATATCAAACTTCAACTACAAAATAGCTTAAATACGCCAGAATAGGTCACAATTCCTAGTCATACCTGGTCGTACAGATTTGATAGCATCTCAGGCCGAGTAACCACCAATGCAGCTAAACATTTGGCAGCAGCTCTTCTCACCTTCCAACTGACATCTTCATCATCCGTGTATTCGTTAGCACTCTCGCTACAACAAAAATTGAAAAGTGATTTGATTAGTGAGAAGTCTGCATTGTGTAATCCTAATGGGTCTTAGCAAGCTCCAGAGAATAAGTGAACATACTCATCCTCATCTTCCTCGAGAATTTCTTCATCAACATCTTCCTCCATATTGTCAGTGAAGTTGGGATCATACCTGAGATATTCCAGGGTGAGATGCAAAATTTCATCACAGTAGGAAGAAATATCCCGGGGGCATCTTAGCAAAAAGCTCTCAAGTGCCTGGAAATGAAAATAATTCAAAACCAAGGCTGCATCCAGGGAGGAGGGTAAACAAGAACAGGGGAAAAAATACGATCAATCAATATAAAACCTGCAGACTTATTCACGAAGCTCCTCTTCATTTTCAGATGCACTTGTACAGTAGTAGATTAGCAATGGAACTGTCTCTCCGAGGTGAGGACCAAAACGATAGCCAACAGCACGGCTGGAACCACAAGTTGACAGAGCTAAGTAAAAATTAGTCAACAAAGTAGATAGATAGTAAAGTAGAGGATCTTGAGTGGAAAAGGGATAGTCAAGAGTGAGCATGCATGAGTCACTTTGGCACCTTAGTTTTATCTATTTCACATTTATTTAAGTCCAGATTCTCCATTTAGAAGTGTCAAACACTAGACGGTGATCTGCAGCAGAGAGCACCCAGATATAAGTCACTCAACCTTCTTTTGTTTCACTTGATAAAAGTAAGCAGCTCTAGAACTAACCAACAGGACGACCAGGCCAAATAACCACAAACCCAACGTAATTTGCTTTTATCCTCCGATGTACATTTCCAGCACACAAGACTTCCAATATTTTGACTCAATTCCCTTGTGTTCCTCAGTCTGCTTTTCCAGTTATCAAAATCATGTTATATGATGAAGTGGCTTCTTTTCCCTTCCAACTATGTCACAGTTTCTCTAGGGCAGTACAAGCATAGAGTCCAACAGAGTGAAGAATGTTGGATGTGAAATCTGCTAACTGAGTCTCCACTATACCTACTGCTGAAAAAAGTATATTGTCCTTGGGCATTTGTCTAAAGTTAACCACACAAACAAGTATAGCAAAGTTACGCGGCATTTGATAGAACAAAATGCAAGCATTAATATTATATTCAGGAGTTGCTACCTCAAGGCCCCAATCATCTGAATGTTAGTTCGTATCATCTCTGATTTTGAGCTCCTATTGCTCAAAAGGCGAACAACTTCAACTGTAGCCTTCGCCAGCAAATCATCCGACAAACTTGAAGACAGAGATGCTATACAGGAAAAAGGTTAAACTGAATTTACTGCAGAAAAAGTTGAAAGCCTAACCACTAGTCCAACAGTACATGATAGTCTAGGAAATCTTATTAACCCATATTCCATCTATGCAATGGAAATTGCAGTTACAATCTCCCAAACATCTATGACTAAGCCATCAAACAAACCCTACTTTAAGTTGATACACTCTCCATGCACAGTTTAAAGCATATTCGATAAAGAGAAACTGATAACGAAGTTACCTATACATGAAACGCTCTTCTTCCTGACACTAGCTTGATTGGAAGTCAATTGGGGCAATAACGAGGTTAATAATGACTCATGGTCGGCATCCATCAAATTCCCGTACTTTTGAAGAACATCACATAGTATGTCAAGACATTCACACTTAATCTCGGTGCTCATTCCCTGTAAAGGAGACAATAAAAGAGAAACTTACAAAAGAAAAAAGTAGCTAAAAATACGAGCATTAGAAAATAAGCACAGCAACAGAGTGTTTGAGCTCCCCATATGGAAGGCTGATAAGAGAAATATACAGAAGAATGACAGCATTGCTTTCATCTAGAATCCTGCCTTTTGTTAATGAACAGCATAACACATCCTTCATTTGGAATGATGGAGGAACGTTTTATTTTATAGGAAAGATCAGTGAAGAAAAACACTTGAAGCAATTAAACAATTATGGACACCGGAAGGCACTTGCAGATTTCTTATACTTTGAGTCAATGATGGCTCCCCATCTATACATGAAGATGAAGTCCCATAATGTACAGATGATTGGGTGGAGTTCATAGAAAACCATCTGCAGGGTTCTACTTTTGGTATATTTCTATATTGGCATTTTTTGGCCCAACATTAATAAAATTTATTACTTCATAAGAATAAATCTTAAATCTTAATTTAGAACACAAAATTAGGCAACATTGGGCCGTCTAACATCAACAAGCTCACATGTAAAAAACAATTTGTGGATCAAAACCTTCTGTTCATGTTTTCCTTTGTCTCGAAAGTACAAGTAAATGATACTACTTTTCAGAAGCAAATTATTCATTTCAACTTCCTTATATTTTCCTGCACAGTTCTGGCCTAGCAGTCAGTAAAGTGCAAGGACAGCCAAGAGACCTCAGGTCTAAATTTCATTGGAGGCAAAAAAATTACGAGGTGGCTTCTTCTCATTTGTCTAAGCCTTGGTTGGTAGTTAACTTGACAGCTGCGTTGATGGGAGCTCAGGTACCCATTGGAATAGTCGAGGTGCGTACAAGATGGCTCAGACACCACTGCCATAGAAAATCCACACGCTGTCCAACATAATAAGGTGCAAAAGCTCCTTCCTATATTCTCTTTCCACCTAGTCGTCACTAGTTTAGGTCACAACAATTGCCTGGACATCTCTACTTACTGTGGCAGTTAACTTAGAAGGCAATTGGTTAGCTTGACGAGAAAACTAGCACCGGGACTAAAACCAAAGAAGAAGAATGAATTGAATGAGGAGCAAGAAATTAAGTTCATAAAGCCTCAAGATCAGAAAAGACAAATCCAAAAGCCATCAGAGTATATGCCGTACTCTTTCCATGCACCGCAGTTCAACAAGATCATCTAGAGCAGCAAATTCGAACAATCCCATCTCATCTAAGAGAGGGTAGTTTCTGCATCACCTATTGAAAAACAGGTATTCATGCAGTTCACAAATTTAGGATCCAGTTAAGTGTTACTCAAACAAGTTTAAAGGAGAGGAAAAACTACCATGCAGCATCTCTTTTTATTCATGAATCGTGTAGAAAAACACATGAAAATAACAAATTATCCAACTTCAAATGTCAAGTTGTTTCACTTGAAAAAGATCTTCTTACCCCAACTTACAGATGATACGACAACAAATTTAAAATGTTATGTACAGAATTCACAATAAAGTTAGCTTTGAACAGCTCACCGGAGCAGTGATCCCTTTTACTAACTTTGGTGAAACTGAGACAAGGACGTTTCTAGCAATAGATGACGAAGGAACTTCAGATACAATAGTCTTCAAAGCTATGCTAGCAATATCACGATGTTGTTCTTTTCCATTAAGAAGTTTATCACAGAGCCTATTGGTCATCTCTAGAATTTGCTGCTCACGGACCTTCTTCGCCAATGGAGCAAGGCTGTAAAACCAAAAGTAGTCAAGAAAGCAATGATCAGACAGCAATACAATTTTTCCGGGCTTAAGAAATGTGGTAAACCAAGATGATGCATGTCAAAGGGAATTAGTACCTATCGCAAAGTATTGACTTATAAACAGAATGATATTCATTTCTTCTGCTCTCTTTTACCAGTACAAACAGATTATAAAATTCACAAAGCTAGAAAAATATGTGAAATCTCATAAACAGAATGAGTAAACCAAATTAGCAGAGATGTGCAATTATGATCAGGATTGGGCATCACAAACAGGAAGTGGTCGCATACTTGGGTAGCCCAGACTAGACTGATTTTACGTTTTCCAAGTCAAATTAGAAAGGAACTTCAAAACTTTCAACACAGAGGACAGGCAGTAGTAAATATAAAATGGACTAGGTCTTTTTCAAACATGAACTACATGAAACAAAATTAGAATGTCTAATTGCTAAGTATAGCACGAGAAAGTATACCAGTGGATTGGACTATCATGAAAGGTGAAGACTAAGAGAAAAAAGCGTCAGTCAAAATTCTCAAATGGCCCCTCGTTTAAGCATTAGACAGGTAACTTCAGATATTCAGAAAATCACCAGCATCAAATAGGGTTACACAAAACAACTTGAATAGTGCAATTGCCAAACATGCTTGGTCTCAATACCCAAGAACAACATCAACAAGGAAAACGAAATATTCGACGGACCTATGGTGATTATGCGATAGGATCTATAATATGAGAAAGATTACAATCACTTTAGCCACGGTAAATAAAGAAGCTCCTAATCCCAAGCCACAAACAGCACAACAAACACTAAATGGGAAAATGTTAAACCATTTAACAAGGTAAATGAGATATTTTGCAGGCCTATGGTGATTATGCAACAGGATCTAAAATATGAAAAAGATTACAGATCTAAAATATGAAAAAGATTACAGCCATTTTAGTAGAGTCAATAAGAAGCTCCTAGTCCCAAGCCAGGAACAGAACGAGTATAAGAAATGACAAATAAGAAAAGGTCAAACCATTTCACAGCGAATCCAGAAACATCACCGGCTGCATCATCAAGCTGCCGCAAAACTGTGCTTGATAACTTCCCTTCAAGTTCAACATCAAGTTTAAACCCCTCTTTGTTTAACTCATTTAGCAAATCAGAAGTTGCCATATATCTGTAGTCCTTGTCCTTGCCTGTCATCTGCAAAATGGAGTCAAGCTAAGTCAAATTGCACATTTGGATAGACCAACAGGAAAATAGGTACTGCAAACAAATGAGTGTAAGAAATGGATAACAAAGAGAAAAATCCCATGCCATGAGATGTGTACCTTCTCAAGTATGTTTGTAATAGTCAAATTCGCCATATTTTGGGACCTCCAAAGTCGATGTTTTCCCTAGTCTATACCAATAGAAAGAAACAATTGCAGTTTAATTGGCTGCAGATGAAAGAGATAATAATGAAAAGAAAAATATTAATATCAATAATTAATAACAACAATGATCACTAATCATGTGCAAATTAGTAAAGTTTCATCACGGTATAACTCCTCTAACATGTGTCTTGCCAACACAGATGTACTAGTCAAAAGGAAACCTACATCACTGAACAAATTTTGTTCAGAGTGGTAAAAGAAAAGCTCTAAAAGTGAGGAAACAAAAAAGGAAAGTCACACACAGTACAGCTGAATTCTAACTGCTATGACCAAGCCACTGTAGCTACTTAACTATAGAGCACAGGAACATATTAAGTACTAATCCTCATGCTTTAGGAAATAATGTTTGGGCACTCGATTACAGCAAAACTCAAAATTATATGGGTAAGCAATCAAGAATATGATGCTACTGGCCAGCACAACCTCAAAGAGAGTGAACCAGTTGATTCTACCTGAATACCTGTAGTTCAAGAGTCAAGGTTATATGTACTCTCCAGAATTAAAATCACTAGAATGATGGATGCCAGTGATTTTTTAAAATCAGGCAGCAATGATGGATGCTGGTGATATCTATAGGGATCCACAAATTGGTTTGCTTATCACAGAGTTATGAAATATATAGATGTAAGCTCACAATTACTTTTCTCATAACATGCCATAGGCGTATACATAAAGCAAACATGACCAGATATTTGTGCATCCATCCCCAGAAAGATTTTTCATCCAACAATTGTAAATGGTAATCCCTGTGATGAGCAACTGAATCTAAATCCTATTTGTACATTCCATCTATGTATTTATAAATATTCAGCTTATCATAGTAGTACTCTTATCAACAGGAAAGTACACCCCCCTGGGTTCGAGTCACCAATGGGGCAAGTGAAAAAAAGCTACTGCTGGACATAGGAAAACTTTCACAATGGGGTTTACAATTTCGAAAAAACTAAAAATGGGAAAGTATGTTAAGCACCATTAAATTATTTCTTTGACTGTAGATGTTATTACTGATCCAATATTTGAATGTAACATAGCTGTGTAATGATTTCTGTGTTAGAGTAAATATTTGCTAAGTTGCTCACTCTTCAAAAATGTCCATCGGTGCCTGTGTGCGGCATCTAAAGTGAAGAGTCCGTGCAACTTAGAATAATTGCAGTCTTTGCAAAAAGAAGCAACTCTATGCCAAGAACAAATTTATCGCAAGGTTAAGGTTAGTATGAATATGATTTTACTTTGTCAAAATGGAAACAATTCTGTTGTACGATAGGACAAAAATTGGAAAGAAACAGATTGGAGAAAACTATCCAATCTTATAACAGCAGGCATTCAACTCTTGGTAGATTTAAAGGAAAATATTAAAACAAAAGAGCACCACCCAGAAACCTATTTGATCTTAACCAAGTACAACTTCAGCATCAAAGTTTACAAAAATAATCACAACCTTAGAAAAAGAGCCTAAAACACCATCCGATCTTATAACAGCAGGCATTCAGTTTAGATTTTAAAGAAAAAAAAAACAAACAACAACAACAAACACAGTATATTCTCAAAAAAGTAAGGTATGGGAAGGTAAAGTGTACGCAGAGATAAGGTACAGACCCCGCCTTAGCACATACATTTTAAAGAAAAATAAAAACAAAAAGAACCCAGAAATCTATTTCATGTACTTCACCATTAAAGATTCCACAAACAATTACAACTCTAGAAAAAAGCCTTACCGTAACGACAAAAACATCCATCAGATAACTATAGGTACCATACATTTTTCACTAATTAAAAAAAAAAAAAAGACATTGTAGAATTATTCCCAAAAAAATTGTAAATCCTTGAAAGAAAAAACAATATCGAAATTACATTACGAATTCCAATCAAGACGTCAAATTCTCCGACATAAAACCCTAAAGAACCTTAGACTCATCATGAGAATATCTTGAAATCGCAATACGAAAATCCGTTAAAAAAGAAAAAAAAAATTAGAGGAACCTTAATTTGAAGGCGAATGTCACACACAGAGTGATAAGTTCAGTATATCGATGCGGAGAATCGATGATTATTAGTAATTATTATCGATCTGTTGCTGGGATTTTTCCTCTATCTCCCTAAACCCTAGTAATTATCGATCTGTTGCTGGAATTTTTCCTCCTTGTCCCTAAACCCTAGTGAATTTGAGGCTACCAGTCCGGAATATTGGGTTGTCAAAAGTGAGTGAGCATTTCAAACACACTCACCAACGAGGACAATATATGCTTTTTATACACTAGAAAATTGGCCAAAACGAATTATGCCTGTGACTAGTTTTAGTTTTATGTCACTTTGGTTCAATATTATTACTTAATAAGTGAAACTTGTTGGTACGACAAAGGGTATTATTTTAAATTTAGTTATTGTGCTTTTGTAAACCTGTGTATTTATGTATTGATATTTATATTTAATTTTAATTTTAATTTTTTTTATTTTTTATTTTACTATTTAATAAGTGAAATTTGTTGGTATGATAAAAAATAGTATTGAAATTTTAATTTAATTCGATTGTTGTGCTTCTTATAGATATGTGTATATGTATACTAATATTTTTATTTATCTCCAATTCTAATTGTTTTTTCATTCTCAACTTCTCTCTTGATATTTTTTTTCAGAATATGTTTTGTTGTTGAGTTTGCAATTTGTATATTGATGTATCATAAGGTACTTTTAGCTTTTTAAGTTCATGTTTTTTTTTGTGTGTTAATTATATGTTGAATTTTACTACGGGCTTATTTAATATTTGAGTGTTTTACTTAAGTTTGATAACATGTATTTGAATAATTCGTATGCCAAGAACTTTTACAAAATTATATTTATAATTTATTGAGATCGAATTATGTGATTGTGCGAATATATAAATTTTTAAAAAAATATTCTATAGTTGATTCTTTAAAATTTTGAACTTATGATTTTAATGAGTGATCTTTCATTTGTTGCACCGTTTTTTGTTTGTAATTGCAATTTTTTATATATATTAGTTGGGCTCTGGAAATTGACTATGCATGTAAATAGTACACAAGTCAGGCTTTTGAAATATTTTATAGTCAGTTGATTATTGTTCCTATACTCCTTTTTCTCTTCTTACTTCTTTTGCTTAGCGCCAGCTTTATTATTTTAATGAGCTAAAACTTGATGACATTCTAAAAAAAAAGGATTTTACTTAATTAAAAGTGTAATTTTTAAAAAATAAACTTTTAAATACGATTTACTGCAATGATAGATGTGTTGACTTCATTGGAGGCAATCTTTTTCAGGGACCAGGGGAAACGAGAGATTAAGGTTGTGAATGAGTGGGCTGATGAGAATAAAATTTAATAACCTTTGGTTTACGTCGATTTGAAATTCATTCATGAAAAATTAGTCATTTTTTTTATGATAATCGGTATTTACTTTTATTAATTTCTAAGAATGAATTTAGTTTATCAATATATAAAGAATTTGATATTTGATGTTGTATTTATTAAAAAAAAATGTGAATGCAAATGATTTGGCTAAATAATTATAAGGGTATTTTTATTAATATTTTTTATTCCGAGGAAAATGTCACAACCCAAAAGGTTGTGACTGACATCAATACTAACTATTCAATGGGTGAACCAATAACCCTAAGGCTAAGTAAAATTTTACTTAACTAATCTTAATCACATCATATATATTAATGAAAATTGAACTAAAACTTAATAATGAAATGCGAAAGTAAACAAGCAACTATTTATTACATTACCCTACAAACTTAAAGTCGTCATTGCAAGGATTCTACACAAACCGTTTAAGGATATCCAACACCAATAAAAAAAAATCATTGTCTAAAAAAAAAGACAACTAGACTCTGATAATCCATGGCAAATTGAAAATGCATATGCTTGTCCTCAAATTGAATCATTGTCTTGGCTAAAGATGAAATTGAAGTCTCTCTTTTTATTTATGATGTACCGACTTGAATGAGATCGTGTTTGAGCCTCTACACAATCTTCTACACTCAACTAAAGAAGAGCACGATTAGTATCAGTACAAAACACCGTGTACTGGTAGACATCTTTGTCGATCCTAATTAGTAACAAATATGAACATAACCAAACTATATATAATTAATAAACAACACATAGCATATAATCAGAAAATTCATAGTCTCAAGCAAATCATGTCATCAATCTCAAGAAAGAGCATTAAATGAGCAACATTTATCATTTCAACTTCAACCAACCAAAGCAAGTGAAGAACAAGTCACTTGAATCTTTTTATTATTCCTCTTTCATTAATATTGTTGTCGTCGTATCTTCATATCATCTTCACAACTCTCATATCCACAGTTAGTAAGTACACACGTAATAGAGAATTCGTGTCATTCGACTAGTCTTGAGATGTACTAGGATTCATGTACTGTGTCGGTGCGATCCATAATTCATATATATAATAAATCATTTGTGTTGGTGTAAAGCAGGATACAATATAAATTTATATATATATATATATATATATTATCGGCCTGATACTTGATCCGTAAAGAATATGATAATCTATCATTTTTCATCCCCCACTGTCACTTTGTCATCTTTCAAATGTCAATTCAAGCAATATCAATGCAATTCATCAATTAATCACAAGTATATTCGTAGATCATTCACAAGTCATCAAGCAAGATATACTAGTCACTAGTGAGAGTCTAAACTATCATTAAATCATAACCTACCCTGAGTAGATGACCTTGACTCACAAGTTAGCTCACTATCACTTTTTCTTTTCATAGCGCTTTGGCCTTTTTGTGATATATTAATGAATATAATGTAAATAAATTATTGAAAAAAGGCATAAGTACCCCCTTGAACTATTACCACATTTTCAATTAGAAATTTTTTCTTTTAAAAAGTCATATCACCCTCTTGAACTACTTAAAATGAAACAAATACACCCTTGAGAGTAGATAGTGTGATCACTCTCTTGAATTTATGAGAAAAATTAAAATTAACTTACAATCTTATTAATATGGACACATATTATTTTAAAGTGAATATTTTATAATCAATTAATATAATATTTAATTAATTTTAGTACTTAAGTAGTTATTTTTAGAATTATTTGTCTTTCTTTCTTTCTGAAATAAACTCAACTATTTTCTCTTTAGTAAAATGGGGCACATATGATAATAATTATAATTAATTATTTAAAAAAAAGATTCACTTTTTCATGTTATATATGTATTGCCTAAAAATAACACCAATTATGTATGCAAACCTCGACAATATTCTTTAGCAGTTTAAAATCAATTGACCATAATTCAAAAGAAAAAAATTAATATATAATGATCATTTATTAAAAAAGATAACGAACAGATTATTGGTTAATTACATACCTTAGTGTTAGTCAATTTAATTAATATGTAATATAAGTACAATTTTATTTTACGTTTTACTTATCTAAGGTCAATTTATTCACTTGCATTTACGTGTGCTAATTATTAAGTATAATATACTAATAAAGGATCCAAACTTAAAATATCTAAAATTTATTAAAATATTAATTATTAAAGGTATTTTTAAAATTTTATTTTGAAATACAATGAGAATAGAGTTATCAAACAGAGGAGAAGGTGGAGAAATTTCTATTAAACTTCTTGAAGTTTTAAGTTCACATGTATGCACTAAAATTAAAGAATTACAAGATAGTTAATTACCATTAAATATTGTATCCTCGATCAAAAAATGATATGAAAGAACAAATTAAAAATTGAATCATATTTTTTTTTAAAAAAAAGTCATTAGTTAATACATCAGGTGAAAAAGTAAGTCTTTTTCTTATTCAAAATAATTAATTATAGTTATATAATTTATATATCCCATTTTATTAAAGAGGAAAAAAGTTGAGCTTATATCACAAAGAACGAAAATCTTTTTCTTATTCAAAATAATTAATTATAGTTATATAATTTATATATCCCATTTTATTAAAGAGGAAAAAAGTTGAGCTTATATCACAAAGAAAGAAAGATAAATAGTTTTATAAATATCTATTGAAATTTAATGTTGATTAATTATGTGCAATAGTTAATTCTAAAGTGTTTATTTAAGCAATAACGTGTGAATATATTAGTAAGATATTAAATTAGTTTTTGATTTCTCACGTGCCTCAAAGAGAGTGAGTACACTCTTTCGACTTAAG
>JBDJHY010000001.1:28797514-28812964 GCA_039654485.1 Withania somnifera | reverse complement strand
ATTTATAGCAAACTCATTAAATGTAGCCGTTGTGAATTGAATACTAGCCGTTCTGCTGCTCACCAACTGCATTTAATACATCTGACATACAGATTAGTCGACTACTTTCTCTTGTTGGTCGACTAGTTTGTGATCACTCCATATTAGTCGACAGTCTCCTGTGTTAGTCGACTAGTGTGATTTCTAGTAGCTTACTATTTTAGTCGACTACTTTGTTAAGTTAGTCGACTAGTTCACTTTCCAGTAGCTAATCTTGCCCTGCATTCTTTTGGTCGACTAGATTGCAATTTTGGTCAACTTGTGCATTTTCCAGTAGCTTACTGGAACCAACATTAGTCGACTACTTTTCAAAATTGGTTGACTAATTTGTTCCAAAATTAGTCGACTAGTTTCCCTTCTTAGTCGACTAGTCTTCAACTGTTTCATTGTAATTTCTGCACTTTGGTTACTTGGAATGGTCCAAAGTGAATAGGTTCATCTCCAGATTGTTTCTTTGACTTTCGATCATATCTACGAACATATTTTCTGATTTGTAGGAGTTCTATTAACATCGAATCTTCGACTTAATGGTTTAGTCATCAATCAAAACATTAAAGGACGATTTTAGTGAACCAACCTTGGTCCAACATAACGTTTTGATATCTTATCAGTTTAGTTGTTAATGAGAATCTGTAGATACATCTCATGGATGTAGTTACAGCATACCTTTATGGCTCACTTGATAATGAAATTTATATAAGAATTGCAGAAGGTTTTAAATTTCCTAAATCATATTATTCAAAGTCTCAAGGTATGTTCTCAATCACATTAAAAAGATTATTGTCTGGTCTGAGACAATTAGGTCGTATGCAGTATAATCGCCTCAGTGAGTACTTGATAAATGAAGGTTATATAAATAATGTCATCTATCTTTATATTTTTATTAAAAAACGACATTAGTCTTTATTATACTAGCCGTTTACGTAGATGACATAAATCTCATTGGAACTTCAGAAAAGAAAAGGTCCAAAAGGCGATTGAGTATTTAAAGAAAGAGTTTGAGATGAGGATCTCGGAAAGATGAAACTTTATCTTGGTCTGCAAATTGAACATTTAGCAGATGGTATCTTCATCCATCAATTTACCTACACTGAGAAAATCTTAAAACGATTTTACATGGACAAAGCACATCCATTAAGTACTCCAATGATTGTTCGATCAGTTGACGTGATTAAAAATTCATTCCGACCTCGAGAAGAAAACAAGGAACTCCTTGGTACTAAAGTACCATATCTCAGTGCAATTGGTACAATTATGTATCTTGCTACTGCAACAAGACCTGATATAGTATTTTCTGTTAATTTGCTAGCAAGGTATAGTTCTTTCCTTACGCGAGACATTGGAACAGAGTCAAACATATACTACGTTATTTTAAGGGGACTATTGATACGGATCTATTTTACTCTAACGGATATTCAGATCTTTACTAGATGTAGGTTATCTATCGGACCCACATAATGCTCGATCTCAGACATGCTATATCTTCACATTTGGAAGTACTGCTATATCATGGCGATCTACAAAGCAGTCTGTCGTTGCTACTGCTTCAAATCATTATGAGATAACAACTACTTATGAAGCAAGTAGAGAATGTGTGTTGTTGAGATCGATGATACATTCTATTAAGGAAAGATGTGGCCTGAAGGATGATATCAAGGCACCCATAGTCTTGTATGAAGACAATGTTGCATGCATAGCCCAATTGAAAGGGGCTTCACCAAAGGAGACTGAATGAAGCACATATCACCAAAGTCGTTCTTTATGCATGACCTTCAGAAAAATGGGTGATATTGATGTGCAACAAGTCCGTTCAAGTGATAATCCAAAAGATCTATTCACTAAGTCTCTACCAACGTCTACTCTTGAGAAGATATGCATAGAATTGGGATGCGAAGACTTAATCGCTTGAATCATGGTCTCTATCAGGGGGAGTAAGAATACACGATATACTTTTTTTCCCTTAACAATGATTTTTATCTTTTGGGTTTTTCCTGGTAAGGTTTTTATGAGGCAACAAATAATACGTATTATGAATAATCATACAGAGTTTTCCTTCCACATGAATATCCAAGGAGGAGTGTTGCAGACACAATATTTAGCCATGTTGTAGAGTGTTGTACACATAATATTTAGCCATGTTGTATACATATTATATAGCCATGTGGCTAAATATTGGACTTAGTGACTAAGTTTATGTTTAGCCACATGACAACTAACTAAGCTACCATGTTTGGTGACTAATGACTTGTAATGTCATGTGTCAACCAATATAGTGACTATAAATATGTTTAAAGTAGGTTGAAGTTTGACTTCACTTTTCATTTTTAAAATTTTTCTATCTTTAGCTCATTTGCATTTATAAAAACTTTCTATCTTTAGAAAATTTTTCCATTTTAAAATTTATTTGACTTTATATTATATTTTAGTTTTTAACAATTTTATCCTTTTTAGATTATTGTTTCATATATATTACGAAGAATTATATGCAATTACTGTTTAGCAACACAATGGAATAAATGTTGTTTTAATTGTCAGACCGTTAAAAATTAAACATAGTTAATTATTTGCTATATGTTATTTTATATTCATGTGAGTAGTATATTCTATAAAACATACACGTATATATAAGGTGTAAAAGATAAATTTTTCAAGTAGATAGCGGAGCAATTCTAGCTATAAAGAATAAATTTACAAAAATGAAACATAAGAAAATTGTCAAAGGCTTGCACAATCGGTGAAACATGTGGCTTAATTTGATGCAAAGCAAAACTTAGTTGCTACATTTTTTCCCCATCTCTTTTATGTGATTACTATTATCCCCTACAATATACATGTGTACATCAAATGTCAAATAAATAAATGACAAAAAGAATTGAAATCCTTTCCTTTTTTATTCAAAGTTTTTTTCGTTCAAACAATAAATTTATATGTTATATAAAGTAGAGAATGAAATATCAGAAGTTAAATGACAGCATAATAATATGTCACTTGACAATTTTAAAACAAAATGATAAATATTATAATAAAAGATTTGAAAAGTTAAATTAATAATATTAAGTTATATAAACAAATTGGAAATTATCATTAGCTTTAGATTAGGAATCTACAATTGAAGAGTTATAATAACTTTTACTACTTCATAAGTTTATATATTATCAAATATATCTGAATACACTTAACTTAAATATTAAATAAAGTCATCATCATCATCATAATAATAATGGTGAATTAAAGATTTATAAAGATTTATAATAAACACAAAGTATTTTTGTAATAGACAAAAGAAAATAAAAGAGATTTACAATATTAATAGTAACGGTAAAGATAATTGAAAAATAGTTGTTACAATAATACTAATAATACAAATAAGTAAGCAATAGTAATAGTAGAAGTAGTACGTACGTAATAATAGTTAAATTTTTTTTAGTATATCTCATTTATTTCAAATATAAAAAATTGAAATTAAAATAGTAATAGCAGCAGCAATCTATATCTATAAATGGTTTACAGTAATAAATTATTAATTTTTAATTGGAGACTTATCATTGTCTAACCAATTTCGTGAGCTATTGTTTATTTTATCATTAACTAAAAACTAAAAACCTATAATTGAGAGATTCTAAATAACTTTTACCACTTCATTAATTTATTCAGATGTTATTAAATATAATTGAATATATTTAGTTGAAATATTAAATAAATTATACAAATATAATAATAGTAATTATAATGTTATACTAAGAAATAGTAGTAAAAGCTATTCACCTTTACTTAGTATTTGTTTCTTAATAGTCATGCAACTCTAATTTAGAATAAATCTTATAGGTAAAATAAAATAAAATTATCTATAAATATCCTAAATATTCATATAAAATAGTAGTTTATAAATTTAAATAAATTAATATATTTATGACTTAACTAACTTAATTGACGAGCATACCTATTAATTGTACATAAGAAATGACTTCTATTATTTGATTTATGAACAAATTTTCTTTAGAATTATTTTTATTTCTTAGTGATAATTTTGTTGTTATTGTCGACTTGCGGAAGAAATAAAGAAGTATGAAGAGAAGAGTAGATAATTGTGGAAGTAGGAAATTTGTTGGCATACTTGATAAATTTAAATTTTAAAATATGTGTTTGATATCATTATTCTTCTTTTTAATGGTGTTTATTTCATATTTTTTCTACATTTAACTCAATTGTATGCAATTAATAATTGTCCCCTTTTTTTAGGAGGACTATAAAATATATTTATAGAAATTTTGATATTTTAATTTTTTTTTTTTTATTTCAATTTTACTTTTATAGTTACACGGATAAGATGTTATCATTTTCAATGATACCATTAGCACTTCTTCAACAAAAATCAACAGGCTAGGTTTCATATATAAATCTAGTTTATTGATTTTGGACGTCATTTAGTTCCACAGTACAAAAAATATAGTAAAGAATATAAAGATAAATCACAACTTAAAAAAGTAAATCTTAAATATAGTATCTTAAAGTATTATTAAACACGATGTACATAAATTACACAATATTTTTTTTTTGTATAAATAAATTCTTTACTGTACCTTTTCTTTTAAAATTTACATTCGAGAATGTTTTTGTCTATTAGTGAATTCTTTTTAAATCTTAAGACAAAGTTAATATTTATTTTAATTTTAAAAAATAACAAAATTTTGAAATATGAGACAAAATTGTATTGAATAGAGATAAAAATATTAAATTTGAATTTTAGACCATAAGTATCGATGACATATTAAATTATATTGGAGTCTCTTGTAATCTACATTGTATTTTGTTATACATGATAAAATTTATCAAATTTAGTTTCATGTTGTAGAAAACTTATCAAATATAACATATATAAGTGGATAAATACTTCACCATATCTAGAAAAAAGTAATAATTTTTTTTAAAGAATGTAAAAATATAGAGGATTATTTTTTTTTCAATTTACTTTGTAAATATATTAAAACAGTTAGATAATAAATATACTATTATCTTATAGATTTGGCTAAAGGTGGGTGAGATGGGGAGGGTTGCATTTCATTAAGAAATAATATGATAATTAGTTTTTTTTTTTATTATGATAATATAATTTAATATGTATGAACAACCCATCACAACCCATAATATAATATTTTAATATTATCCGCCGCACGATAGTACATATACTAATTATGCTTTTAAAAGACATGATTTGTATAGTTTATCAATCATTTATCAGAATATTTATTGCGTCATTAATAAGACAACGATTGTTTCAACTGTCGGGCATTAAAAATTTGACATAGTTTATTACTTAGTTGTTATCATTTTTGTTTTACCTCTTTTTGCGTGATTACTATTATGGCACAAAATATACAGGCTTATATAAAATGTAAAAATATTAATATTACAAATCATCTTGTTCCCACTAAGCAAATCGTCTAACATGTCACTCAAGTTATTGGAGTATCAAATATTTAACTCATACAAAATTAGAAACCATTGTCAACCCTCAATAAAATCAGTCCACTATGAAAATCAACTCAACTTAAAACATCCAACCAACTAATCTATCATATTATTGATATTATAAGTGAGAAATTTCAAATTGAAATTAATACGTAAGCTCATAGAGAGCGTATATAAAAATACTGCCGCATTTTGTTTTCAATTTATTCCACTCCTGAATTGGTATACCATGAATGATCCATACTAATCCTCCAGTACCGACTACAGAACTGCTTGTACAATTGAGGAAAAATTATTATTGCAGAATATGGACGGACGATAGGAGCTTGATGTTCTATTATGATTGGAGAGTTTCCATCTCCTCTTGCTGCATAGAAGGAATAATAAAGAGGGGTCGAGAATGTCGAAGCAAAACACACATTACCACTACAATATACAAGAGATGTCTTCCCTTTTGGGGTAGAGTTGCGGACCCTTTCAACTGTGTTTCAAATTTAAATTATAACCAATCTTGCACCTCTAATAAGAATGAAAACAGAACAGCATAAATTTTTAGGATCGTCCTGGAAGTCACAGTGGATTAGATCAGGAATGAGACTCTGGAACTTGCATAAAAATCAGTTCGGAGTTCTTTTTCAAGAAACGGGGTTTACAAAAGCCTTCTTTTTAGAACAAGAAACCCCAACTAGCTTTGCACGTTTGATAATGCTTTATATACAAGAACTCAGCACAAAAAAATGAAAATTGCAAAGAAACTAACCACCGAAATCACAAGCTCAATGCTCTTGCTGGAGCCTCAGAATCTGATTCCAAGTCTTCTTTTGTTGCTTCCTTCTTTTCCTGAAAAGAATAGCGAAATCACTCAAGAAATTTACACTTGGCAATCCTTCTAGAGAGCATGGTAAATCTTGAGCCAACAGTTTGATTCACACATTTCTCCACTTCTTGGACAAGATTATGTTCATACAACAACTGACGATCATAATAATGTTCCAAACTGAAAACGAAATCCTTACATACAACAATAACAGACCCAATATATTCCAACGCATCGTGTGGTCTGGGGAGGGTAGAATGTACGCAGTCCATACCACTACCTAGCTCAGGTAGAGAGGCTATTTCCGGAAGACCCTCGGCTCGAGTAGTATAACATACAAAATATAAAATATAAAATAAAATCTGAACTATAAAATTTTAAAATATAAAACACATAATATACTGGAAAGGCATAATGAGAAGAAAAAAAACAATAAGCAATAAGAAAATAATACTTAACAACAAATGCAAAGCTATCAACAAATATTAGTAAAACTTACTACATGAAGCAACCAACCTACCCAAAAATCTGGAAGCCAGACACTACCCCTAAGGTACTATGACTTCTGAACCTCTACGACAGCATATAATATCAAAGCAAATCATTCATCTCTCAATTCCATACTTGATCATTGGGCCGAAAGGTGAAAGAGAATTTTGGTTACAAGGGGCAAACCAAGCTTCTTTTAATAGTTCACACCTCAGGAAGAATAGTGGTGATCAAACCTCTATAATGGAAGAACAGTGGTGACTTGGTTAGCCGACCAATAATCACCCAAACGCCATCATGTTGCCTTTCAGTTTCTCGAGGTTCAAATCCCAGAGTCTGTGTTGCTCGGACTCTTCAGAAATGTCAACGGGTGCATGTCGGATTCGCCAAAAGTGGTGTATATTTGAAGAATTCGACAAGGGTGCGGCACCGAAAGAAAAGAGTTCGCGCAACTTAGCCCAGAGTTGGGTACTGATCTCAGTGGTTTATTGATCTTTACGCGCACAAACTTTTTCTCTCTTTGAAGTGAAGAGAGAAACAAGTGACTCATCAAACACAAACTATAGGTGACTATGCATTGAAGGCAAACAGTAATAAAACTTACCGAATGGAACATCTAATGAGCTTGAATTATATTTCCAGATTATTATGGTCAATCCTAGAGAAGTAAGTTGATAGCAAGTTTGTCTTAAAATGCATATCTATGGAAGGAGGGCATACCATTGTCATTATTGATCCAGTAGAACGGGAAATATTCTCCATCCCACTGCTACCACGAAGAACTTTTGCTCCACATCCAGCTGTATCAACTGTTCCAACAGCCTCTTCATCAACCAAGACAACCTCTACAGATTCCTCACCAGGCTTGCTTCCAGGAACCTGTGCATAATGTTCCAGGATACGGTTTATGAGAAAAGCTGTGATATGCACAAAGGTTCTGAGTGCCATGTGGCTGAGAAAGCAAAAGGATCACGTGAGAGCTATGTAAGGATGTCATTTTTTAAACCGATAGGCTGTATTGAAATCAGAGGCAGACTTGACAAAAGAACCATGTTTCACAGAGACACCGTTTGGGAATGTGATGCATTTGAGCATGAAAGACAATTCAAGTATTTGCTACATGATTAAAAATACATTTGGTCATAAAGGTTCAAGTGAAAAACACTTCGAAAACTTTTGGAGCTTTTGAAACCAAAATTTAGGCACTCCACAAGACAGGTAAAAATCATGTTTAGGTTCATTTTGGAAAATTGGAGCACAATTTCTTATTAGATAGCTACGCCAGCCACTCATGGGTGCTGATGTAAAATCCAAAAGACCAGCTAAGCATCAGTGTCATAAAAGTAAAATGATGAGATATGTTTACAAGGTCATCCAGGATTAATGCCAAAAAAAGTTGGCATACCTCAAACATGGCTTCAGTCAGAATACTTTCTAGTATAGATCTTAAGCCTCGTGCACCAGTGTTTTTGGCAATGGCTTTCTTGGCAATAAGTCGAAGTGCATTCCCAGTAAACTGTAATTTGACCTGTAACATCAAAACAAATCATTTCGAGGTAAATTGACTGATTTTAATCCAAGCATCAGAATGAAGTATCATTTTTTTAATCAAAAAGAGCTTCTTCCCTTTCCCTTTTTTCCTGTGAGTGAGTTGGAGAAAAAGAGGGAGGAACTTCCTTTTTCGGAAGAATGAAGTATCATATGTTGGAGCTAAACAGCACTGAGATAAAAGCTTACATTGCTCAAGTTGAACATTTGCTTGTATTGCTTGCAAAGAGCATTTTTGGGTTCTGTGAGAACCTGCAGAGCAAAAATAAGGATCCACAACCAAAAGGAAGTAAGAAGTAATGTGAAAAGTGAAAAGCAAAAGAGAACATCAACTTCAAATATTCTCTTTCATCTTCAAGCAGCCTATACCTTTTTCCTCCTGGTAGTCCAAAAAAGAAAAATAATTTCAAACGCATGCAAATTGAACCTCAAAATGGTTTCTCACACCAGGTGTAATTTGTAACTGATGTTTTACAAACACACACGGCCGGACACTTTTCATTTTCTTCAGTTGATTACTTCTCTATCCATTTTTTTTTTGTGAAGATTATTTTCTATCCATGTTTTGACCTCCTATTGTAAGATTAAAGCATTTAACTAGGTTGATTTACTTAAATCAGATATTTGAATTATAACCTACAAGTTCAAGACCACTTTTGATCTAGACTATAAATGCAAAGAATCTTAACATGGAAGTTTATTTGAAGTAGTTTAATAATGTAATTGTTGGCACGCGGCAGCCAAGCCTCATGGTCCAATGCTAGGGGCGCAAAAATGATTTTACTGATGTCAACATGGAAAAAGGGATCAAAGAAGGATAGCAAAGGAAAATATCAGAAGAAGGTACCTTTATCAGTACATTACTACTCTTCCCTTCTTAAAGCCAGCTAAAAGTCCACCCTAGCACCTAAAAGCAAAACGAAAACTCCCAAAGTTCCCCATCCAATCAATTGATCAAACCACATTTAAAAATATGGGTTTAATTCACTCAGGTTGGGCCCATTTCGTTAGGACTTCATCAACACATACTATGAGGATTTATCACAATTTGATTATTTTTAGGTAGCCATCAAACTCCTAAGCACAGCTGGAGTTTCAAAAAAGCCGATTAAAGCAGGAAAACATGGAACTAAAAACTATATCGCCAAAAGGTGAAAAGAGTAGACAAACCTGAACAAGCTGATCCTCATCCAGTGAAGATAAACTCACTAAAACTGGAAACCGCCCCACAAATTCAGGTATGAGTCCATATGCAGTGAGATCATCACTTTCTACCTAGATCCAAAAGCAATGTCAAACAAATGCTTCCAATGCATGTGGTTTCTAGAATATCATGAGAATAAAGAGTCACACAATCATTAGATCTACAAAATAGTGATTTGGAAAAGAAAACTACGCTCAAGAGTCACAGGGATCTCCTCACAGATTCCAACAGTGATGATGTGGCTACAGCATCAGTTACACCACCAATTCTCATGTTAGTTCGAACAGGTGCTCCAAATCCAATTGAAGAATCTTGTCGTCTGGGAGTAAAGAAATGCTAAGTTGAACCATAACATATCCCTCAACCTAAACGTGTTTCATCAAATTAATTGAATTTGACAGATTACCTTTCTGAAATTGTCTTCTCTAAGCCAACAAAAGCTCCACCACAGATTAAAAGGACATCTTTAGTATCTATCTGCAAATTAGTATATGGAAAAATATAAAGAGAAGTCAGCATCTAGAAAGAACAGCGATGAGCTAATGAACAAATAACATCCACCTTGTTACAACATTACATCCTTCGAAATGATTGCTGCAAGGCATATAAACCAGAATTTGACTCAACTTCCCCCCTTCCAATATATGGGTGGTTTAGCTGAAGACGTCCTACTTTTTTGTTGAGTACATCAATGTCTGATATCGATCCTAGGCCAAATAATCTTTCCTAGTAATGATTTGTTTTCCACCCCCAACTTAAGCCTATTGATTTTAACAAGCACTAAACTATGTTACCTTCCAAACAGCAAGTAGGAAGCGACTTCCCCCCAAAACTGTTAGCCTCCAATTACTTAAAAAGAAAAAGTAGATAAAAGAGGCTGTAATAGATTCACCGATTCAGTACACCTGAATAGTATCACCACCGGATGCTTCCGTGCTCTATTGTCAAGTACATTTACAATCTGAAGAGAAATAAAGATAAACTCAGAAACTGAGATTGCTAATCTCCGAATAATCCTTCAAAGAGAACACATTTGAAGCCAGGGAACTAGAGACATGAATTTGTAAGCATGTTTACAAGAGTAATAAACAATTTGTAATTAATGCTCACAGTTCCTTCAAGCATCTTCAGCAGCGCCTGTTGGACACCCTCCCCAGATACATCTCTGCCAATGTTCAGGCTCTCAGCCTATAGAGACGACTGATGAGAATGATTACAATTAAAATCAATTACCAAAATTCATAAAACAGAATGGTTTTTGGACCTTTTTGGTTATTTTATCAACTTCATCTATGTAAACAACCCCTTGCTGAGCTGCTTCGACATTGAAGTCAGCAGCCTGAAACAAACATGAACACCATTTCTTGTCTTAAACTCACACTATCAGAACTCTGCTCTGAAGTATCATTAATAAAATGAGCTAACTAAGCAGGTCGGGCATGAATAGAATGAAGAACTTCAAACGCAATTAAAATGTCATGCATACCTCAAGTAATTTGTATAATACAGATTCCACATCCTCGCCAACATACCAGCCTATAGTGAGAAGAGGGATAAATATTCATTATTTTAATGACACTAATATAAATAATAAAAAGGTAAAATAAACCAAAACTTCATTTCACCTCCTTGGAGAAGCAGGTTTCCATAAAGATTAGTCCACGCTTATACGAAACAACTAAAGTTAGAAAGCTAGGCCACCACAGCTCAACAGTATGGGAAGATTAAACAGAAGTAAAATTCAATTGAATGCCACAACCAGACTCATATCTTTTAAGATGCAAGGACAAATGCATAAGACAATTTTCTAATCAACACCAAATTAGATTTGTGAGCGGCGGTCCGATAAGTAGGCTACATTGTAGTTATCAGACAAACTTTAAGCACCTTGAAATATTTCTACGAAGAAGCTAGTCCAGAATTACCAACCTCTCCTTTCTACCAATTTGAGACATACTTGAGCTGAAATTATTAGGTCTCAGGGCCATGTCATTTGACATTTGAGAGTGCAATCCCCAGAGGTACCATTATTGGCATCATGACTTTTTTTAATGAACAGTACTGTCAAAAGCATTGAAACCTTGAAGCAAGGCTCAAAAAGTGTTAAGCGTTCCATCTCGCTTAACGTGTGCTTCAATGTCGTCACCAAGGCTCTAAGGCATATTTTTCCTTCCACTGAGCCTCTCCTGAAGAGCCGACACAAAACAACTGATATTTCACTTCTCCATAATTTTTTTTTCAAATTCTTTGTCCATATATTTGTTATTCATTCTTTGTAACTGTTAGTCTTGGACTAAACATATTTATTTGTATTTTTTTTCTCCATTTGTGCCTCTTTTCATTAAAGCCCACGCTTTATTTGCGCTTAAAACCCCAATAAACCTTTAGAGCACCTTTGCACTTTACAGGTTTGATGACACTGTCAATGACTTACTAAATTCCTTAGAAGAAGGGCAAATAGGTGACCGTATACAAGTACACCAAACAATAGAAACCTTACAAAAAGAGCCCGATTTATATGAATAACGACCAATCTTCTATACTTTTAGGAACCAAATGGGTGCAACAAAAGGAAATAAGGAAAAAGTGGCTGCTCCTCAGGTGTATCAAGCTAACGCATGTGCTAAACATTTCTTAGGATTACTGCCATTGGCTTAAATTCCTGATCCTCCATTACAACTCATTGCTTTTCTGACACAACGAATAAGAGGTAAAGAAAAATAATAGGAGGTGAGCTTTATCAAAATAAAAATAAAACATAAGACTCTTGTCCTGATTTCTTAGGATTATGAAAATTGTAAAGTCAAAGTATCCCCTGCTGTCAAACACAGTCTGCAGATGAAAGGAATGATAATTTGCAATGGATACGTTCTACAAGAGGAAAGATTGAATGATGTGAACACCTTTATTCATTCTACAGTTACATTTAGCTATGGTTCTTTCTAAATATACTAGAAGTGAAATGGTGCATCCTGAATCCCCAAGAGAGCTATTGTTAGATTGAAACAGAAGAGGCTTCCGCAAAGCTGCAAAGTCCCTCGGGTACACCATACCATGAACCATATGGTGGATCGTATGGAGAGGCTAAGGATGAAATCAGCGATATTTTGAAGAGAACAAGCGAACAGTTCAGACAATCATACAGATGAAATTTATTAGCTTTTTGGAGTAAAAGGAGTCCTACGGGAGATGCAGATCCATCGATTTCCTTAGTTCACTCAATGTGCATAAGTGACTTAAGTTCTTAGCTCACTCCATGTGCAATAAGTGAGTTGAGTTTTTTGCTTTGTACTGCGTGCCCCAAGAACACACTTGCGGCTACAGTTAATAAAAAACTCTTTTGACTTGTAAAACAAAGTATACGGCCCCAGTTCAAAGTTTAAGAGATAATCTGTGAGAGAAAAGAATAGAGAATTTGATATTCGATCATCAACAGTTGAAGATTCACCAGTTTGATTATTTAGAAAACAAGGAATACGAAGTCTGTCTTCTTCCCAAAAGCAGATGAATAAATATATAAAGAGCTATATTTTATCCTCCTTGTGTAATCTTCTTATGCATTATGTCAGATTAGTTCTGTCAAGTAAAATTCAATAATTAGATTACTTCAATGAGTTAGCTCCCCGGGCCTTACTTTAACAATAACCCCCCACCCCACCCCACCCCACACCCAAAAAAAAAACCTCCTCCCTTTCCAATATTTGGAAGAATAGGAGCATGCAGTCAACTTAGGGCTTGAGTTCAATCACTTTTATTGTTGAGTTCTTCATAAGTGAACAAGCACACAACTTAGAGCTATTTCAGGAACAAAGGGAGAATGAAATAGCAGTGAATCAACTTGGAGCAAAAATTTATTGCAAACCTGCCTGTGTTAAAGTTGTTGCGTCAGCAATTACAAAAGGAACATTGATAAGACGAGCTAGCGTCTTTGCAAGTAATGTTTTCCCTATCCTTTCATTCACAGAAAACACAAGTTAGAACACAATGACCAATAAAGCTTTATTGAAACTAAGATTCTTATGAATAGATGAACCAGATATCATTTCTTTTAATAAGGTAATAATTTGTTAACAACAGAATATTTTCCTGTAAACCAGTATTAAATGAGAAGTACAGATCGTACAACATAATATGGTTCTCTACGAACTGGCACCCAATCTTCTATACAACATGGAACTTCATGGGCACACCAAAAAGAAACGAGGAATGCGGGGCTATTCCTCAAACTAGAAGTCAGATATCATGCCTGAGCCAGGGGGGCCCATCAGCAAAACATTGCTCTTCTCTAACTCGACTGAATCATTATCAACATTTTCCAGCTCATCTCTAACTTTACTGGAATCTGAATCTGACCTGACATTAACATCGGTACTATCAGTTATTGATGGATCCTGATTGCCTCTGGTACCATTGATGATCAAAACTAATACATCTACAGTGACTTTCTCCCAAAAACACACTATTTCAACTTGCTTTCAATCTTTCTTCTTAAAACTTTACAGTTTTTTTTTTCAGCAATAAGTAGAGCAAAACTTATTCACAAGTGGAGTAGCCAAGGACTAAGCTGGTGGACATTACAAAAAAGGAGGATCACCGTACAGCATCAAATCTGCCAATAATGATAAAAGATAAGTATAACTATACTCATATTTACAACACACCATCTGCAATATATGTTACGTTCAGCAATATATGTATATGAATGTTCACAGGGATTACTTCAAACACTATTAAAATGTCATATCTAAGTAGAAATCAAAATAGCTCCTGAAATTGTTCGAGACAAGCGTAAAATAAGTAGCTAAACTAATCAAGTTTCTAGATTGGATGGCCTATCAAAGGATCAAACTTCCCACTGAAGTGAGACATCTTCACAAATACACATGTTAACAGGGTGGATATGTCATTTAACAGCACATGTTTACTCAGTTTTTATTCTCAGATGAATGATATATTCGTTTATAATGGTTGTAAACTGCAACAGAAAGCACCTGCAAAATGTAGAATATCAAGTGAGTAAGACCAAAGTTGAGTACTCCTGGAAAAAAACACGACTTGCTAACCTTCTTAGCTGTCTCTTGCCCAACAACAAACTGATCAAGGCCCTTACATATCTCCTTTGGTGTAAGAAACTCTATCCCCATATTAGCACCTCCACACATTCCTCTACCACACCCTTCTTCCTTCCTCGCCTCCAAATCCTTAGTTACAGTTTCACACCTATCTTGTCCACCATCATCACAACTATTATTCCCACTATAAGACCTCAACTTTTCCCAAATCTTCCCAACACTCTTCCCACAACTCCCATCCATTTCATCTTCGCTCTCTTTTTCACATCCCTTAACCCTCCCAATCTCGATAAACGTCCCTTGCAAGGGCTCCAACTTAAACGGTCTAAAGTAAAACGCCGTCCGGCAATGAGGACACAAATTCACGGCCTGGTAAATTCCTGTCTCTTCGGCGGTGATGGATAACGGCCGGTTGGAGAATAACACCGTCATCATCTTCGAACAGCGTGGGCAGTTCACTTCTGATTTTATGTGATCGTAGTTGTCGGAGCTTCCTTCCCATTTATGACGATCCAAACCCTAGTATAGAACCTTCGAATCTAAACACAAGTCCTATTCTAGAACCTTCGAATGAGCTGAAGAATAGAGAGGGTCTTCGTCTGGGTTTGCGAGAAGAATAAGTAGAAGAATGGAATTTGGAAGAAGATACTGAAAAAAGAGACGTTCTGAAGGAGAAATCGTGGAGGTTTGATTTGTATCTAAATAGGGCAGACATTTGTCAAGCTTTTTGCTTCTTCTTTGGTTCTTTTGAGCTCAGTCTCTGGCAATGGGCCGGTCCGGTCCGGTCCGGACCGATCGGTCCAGGGACCGGC
>JBDJHY010000001.1:28782893-28797414 GCA_039654485.1 Withania somnifera | reverse complement strand
CTACCTCATCCTGAGGTAGTGGTATGGACTGCATGCACTCTACCCTTCCCAGACCCCACTTTGTGCGAATATACTGGATATGTTGTTGTTGATGTGAAGTTCCTCTCGCTCCCCTCCCCCCAAACATCCACATCCCTTTCCAATATGTAGAAGAATTGGAGCATGCAACCGACTAAGGCTCAAGTAAAATCATCATTTATTGTTTATTGTTAGTTCTTCATAAGTGAAAAAGTACACAACTTAGAGCTATTTCAGGACCAAAGGGAGATGAATAGCAGCTAATCAACTTGGAGCGAAAAATTATTGCAAACCTGCCTGTGTTAAAGTTGTTGCATCCGCAATTACAAAAGGAACGTTGATGAGACGAGCTAGTGTCTTTGCAAGTAATGTTTTCCCTGTCCTTTCATTCATAGCAAACACAAGTTAGAACATAACAACCAAGTAAGTTTTACTGAAACTAAGATTCTTATGGATAGATGAACCAGATATCATTTCTATTAATAAGGTAATAATTTGTTAATAATAGAATATTTTCCCGTGAACTGGTATAAAATGAAAAGTACAGAATGTATAACATAATATGGTTCTCTACAAACTAGCACCTAATCTTCTATACCAAATGAAACTTCATGGGCATAGGCGCCGAAAAGAAACAAGGAATGAGGGGGCTATTCCTCAAACTAGAAGTCAGATATCATACCTGAGCCAGTGGGGCCCATGAGCAACACATTGCTCTTCTCTAACTCGACCAAATCATTATCAATATTTTCCAGCTCATCTCCAACTTTACCGGAATCTGAATCTAACCTGATATTAACATTGGTACTATCAGTTATTGATCATCCTAATAGCCTCTGGTACTGTCAGTGACCAAAAACAATTAAATATACAGTGACTGTTCTCCCAAAACACACCACATCGCGGTACAGAACCATATCTGCCAATAATGATAAAAGATAAGTATAACTGTTCTCATAGTTACCACGCATCATCTGCATTATATGCTATATTTAGCAATATCTCTAAACGTATGTTTACAGGGATTACTTATCATAAAAAACTCACGGATTTTCTTCTACTCATTCACCTTGGACCGAAAGCAATAAGCTAACGTGAATGCAAAGTTTTTTCTATAGCATATGCTTTTGGTACTTGGACCTACTATTTATAATTCAATAGTGCTAAGGATGAAACACTACAACAGGTCTAGGCGAAGCGCGATGACAGCAGTCAACCAAGCTATTGGGCGAGGTCAGATGCGAAATATAAATAGTTTCATCTTCCATCCTCCAGTTGCGCTGAAACTCCTCTGTTACATACTTGGACTAGAATTAAGCATTTCCAAAGAAGAAAAGCACCATCAAAATGGAAGAAGCATACGCTATTCTCATGACCCTTCTTTGATGAAAGTCTTTGTTTCTCCCTTTGTAGTCTTATTCCTTGCAGATAATTCTTGGCTTTTTCCTAGAGATGAAAATAAAAAATTCCTTATGCTCATTTGTGATCAAATGAATCTAGTCATAGTTTAATCTGGCCTCTGAAAATGTTCAATGTGTAACTGTTTGTCTTCTACAAGTTGTAACCGAGTCCTTTTACTTTTCATGAACAATCGAGGGATTTCTTTCACAATTTTAATACAATAAAGAGCAGTTTCTGATCATAAAATTGGAGCATCAAAGGAAAATCAAAATAGCTATTAAATTGTTCGAGACAAGCATAAAATAAGTAGCTCAAATAAACAAGTTTTTAGGATGGGATGGCCTATCAACTGATCAAACTTTCCACTGAGGTGAGACATTTTCACAAGTACACATGTTAGCAGGATGGCATGTCATTTAACAGCACATATTTACTCACTTTTTATTCTCAGAGGAATGATATATTCGCTTATAATGGTTGTAAACTGCAACAGAAAGCACCTGCAAAATGTAGAATATCAAGTCAGTAGGACCAAAGTTAGAATACCCCAGCAAAAACAGAGACTTGGTAAAAACCTTCTTGGCTCTCTCTTGCCCAACAACAAACTGATCAAGCCCTTTACATATCTCCTTCGGTGTAAGCAACTCTATCCCCAAATTAGCACCTCCCCACCTTCCTCTAGCACACCCTTCTTCCTTCCTCGCCTCCGAATCCTTCGTTTCAGTTTCACACCTATCCTGTCCACCATCATCACTGCTATTATTCCCACTACTATTATTCCCACTATAAGACCTCAACTTTTCCCAAATCTTCCCATCACTCTTCCCACAAGTACCAGACATTTCACCTTCACTCTCTTTTTCACCTCCCTTAACCCTCCCAATCTCAATAAAAGTCCCTTGCAAAGGCTCCAACTTAAACGGTCTAAAGTAAAACGCCGTCCGACAATGAGGACACAAATTCACCGCCTGGTAAATTCCTATCTCGCCGGCGGTGATCGATAACGGCCGGTTGGAGAATAACACCGTCATCATCTTCGAACAACGTGGACAGTTCACTTCTGATTTTATGTGATCGTAGTTTTCGGAACTTCCTTCCCATTTATGCCGAAACCCTAACCCTAATCTAGAACATTCGGATCGAAACACAAGTCCTATTCTAGAACCTTCGAATGATTTGGAGAATAGCGAGGGTTTTCTTCTAGGTTTGAGATAAGAAGAATAAGTAGAAGAATGAAATTTGGAAGAAGATAGTGAAAAAAGAAAGGTTCTGAAGGTGAAATTGTAGAGCTTTGATTTGTATCTGAATATAGCAGACATTTGTTATGCTTTCTTCTTCTTCTTTGCTTCTTTTGAGCTCACTCGCTAGCATTTCAATGGAGGTTTTGCAAATGGAGGGTGAATTGAATTGATGCGGAAGAAAATGGGGCATCCAATACCCGCCCCGAGTCTCCAGTGTAGGCCCAATAGGCTTTCTTTTGTAGTGTTTTCCTAGGAATCTTTACATAAATAGCCAGAAAAATACTTTTTTCTTTTTAGTTGGTATATATACATTAATAATATATTAATACGATTATACATGGAGATATTAATGAAATTATATATTAACCATATATGAGCATGCATACATTATGACTATAACATATTTTAATGTAATAATGGTATTTATGTTGAAAGCAAATGTGTATAGCCAGTCATGTGGTAAAAAATAAAGCTTAGTGACTAAGCCTTATTTTCGCCACATGGCAACCAACCAAGCCACCATGGTTGGTGACTAATGACTTATAATGTCATGTGTCAACCAACATGGTGGATATATAAAGGTAAGAATGGGCTGAATTTATAAGTTTAATTTTTCTTTCATTTTGAGAGAATTTCCCATTTTAGCAAGTTTCCTTAAATAACAACTTTTCATATATAAAAACTTTCCACTTTTAGAATTTATTTAGCAGTGTATTATATTTTATTTTATAACGGAATTTAATTAGATACAAGCAGAAAATTATTAGATGTGACATAATTAGATATTCAACTTTGTTTAGTAAATCAGCTATCGTAGGATGCTCCTCTTTCTTTACTAGTATTATTTATATTTCGTATACTACTTTATAAGATCTTTTACTTTTTTTCTAATTTTATATAAAAGAAATATGGTCTTTAAAGAAATTTTATATATGTGTAAAAATAAAACTTTTTTATATGTAAAGAATGAAAATCTCAAATAAAAAGGATCGAAAACTGAATATTTTTATAATAATTGAAAATCAACCTTTTCCGGCCAAAAGATAAGATATTAAATCTAATTAAATAATATTAAATACTTATTTTGTATTATATTGAATCTTACAAGAACTACTTTATTTGATGTAATTATAATCCAATACTAAATTTAGTTATACTCCTAAACCATATCAATTCTTATATTTTTTAAAATAAAACTAAATAATATAAGAATTACTTAAGTTCTTACATTTAAGGCTCTAAAATTAATTACAATTTTATGACTTATAGCAATCATTATTAATCTAATTAATTATTCATCACAATCCTTAAATTGTATAATGGATAAAAGAAAGAAAACATCAAAACACAACATACTTTAAAATGTTTCAATCAATCGAGTGTTTTTATTATTCACTCTTTTAGTTAATTCTATACTTTTTTTTTTTGGTTTAATTTATATGAAGATGTTTGATTAGCACATAATTTAAGAGCTTATCTTTTTGAGCTAAAATCATCTTATATAACGTAATATGAAAAAAAAAATAAATTAAAGTTATTACTAATATTTAAAGTACAAATTCCTACAGCTTTTTACCCTTTTGAAACATAAGTAGTTATTTAATTAGTTTTTTAATATTTGTAATTTAAAATTAACTACATTTTATGTATAAAATGCTTTCTTATTTGTCATATATAAATTAATCTAGTAAGTAGAAGTTTAGAAGTGATTAATTTTTAAAATAATTGTACATTGAATAAAATTATAATTGTGATGTAAAACACACTTCTTTTGAAAAACATAATTTTAAAAAAGGGTAGGGTTCAGGAATGGCTGTATCCTATAATATTTGATATAAACAAGTGCAAATATTAATGGATACTTTCACTAATTTTGGTGAATCTTTTTTAGTTTTATGACATATTAATTTTTGAGCGATCAATTACAAATAAATAATATAATTTTAATTATTAATATAAAAAACAAGTAATAAAATCACATGTATTTTATAAATGCTAATTGTTTAAACGAATAACTTATTCTATATGTTCTAATCGACAATATAACTTTATATGCATCGTAATACTAATATTTATATTAAATGTTAATCCATCAATTGGGCAGTAATATAAATTTTGTAATAATTAATATAAAAATGTACATATATTGGTATTTAACTAAGTAAATGACTTTTTTTTATCTCTCAGTCGAATGATATTTTTACGACGCTTTTATTTAATGAAGTATTAGAACAAAAAGTGTGACAAAAAAATATATGATTTAGCTGCGTCGTTCTATTATAGCAATAAATTTCTATCTATTTGTAAAGTTGTTGCCACAAAATTTTGTAATTTGAAGCAAGAATATTTATTTATCTATATAATATTTTATTTCAAATAACTTTTGTGGCTATGATATTACTATTGCTACAACAACTTCATATTCATTGCTAAAACATATGATTTAGCTACAATATTTTAGTGTAGCAATAAATTTATAGCTGTTTGAGTACTTATTGCCATGAACTATTATAACTTGAAGAAAAATGATCTAGAGCTAATATTTTGTTTCAAGTAATTTCTATAGCTATAAATTTACTATTGCTACAATACTTTCGAACTCGTGGCAAAAATATATTTTTTAGTTAGGAAGTTTTACTGTGGCAACAAATTTATAGTTTTATGATTAATAATTGCCACGAAAGTTAATAGCTATTACAAAAATAAAAAATCAGCTATGTCATTTAACTTTTATAGTTAATTTTTCTTATGAAATTATAATTAAGTGTTAGTCACGATCTTCAAATTTGTAGCTATAGATGCATAATACAGTAGTGATAGTAAAAATCTCTAATTAAAAAATTTTACTCTTGTATTGCACACTGTAATTTTTTATGAAGGAGATTCTCTTCCAACTCCAGTTGGCTTTTAGTGTATAGACGTATAATTTAAACTATGTAAGTCTAATACAATGTCATATGCAGAAATAGTTGAATCTGAAAATAAATAAATAAATATATATATACACTGACCTAACCATATCTCATTAGAAATAAAGAAAAGATCAACTCAAGAATCGACCATCCTTAAAGTCTAACGTTGTGCAAAATTCAGATTAGAAGCTCTGAATCTGAACTACTTTAGCAACAATAAACAGTTACGTAACAGCAATTGGCAGCCTTACCCCTACATGCACTAGAGTTAGGTCCTTTTTTTGGGTCCTCAAGAGGAAAAAAATGGTTAAATATATAATTTTCATGCTTCAATAATATTATTTTTAATGAGTAATATATATTTGAAATGTAGTCACGTAGACTCTAATTATGCTGAGTTATTTGAGGTTTAAGGTCAAAATCAAACAGAGTCTTAAGCTTTTGAAATAAATTAGCATATTTTTTAAAAGTTTATTTTTTTTATTTCTTTAAAATATAAAGTTGTTAATAATTTTTTAATCATTAATTTCATCTAATAATATTTTTTTTCAATTGACAGCATAAGCAATACATTTATCTTTCTTCGATACAGTATTTTAGATATATCAAACTTCTTCTAATAATTTTTTTCTTTTATATAAACAATTTATTTGTTCCTACAAGTAATATCCAAATTTTTTTTTAAAAAAAATTATAATTTATTATTGCTAAAAATAAGGCCACTCAAATTTAGGGTGCCTTAGGTCATTGCCTTTTTATTCAAACTGTTGAGCCGGCACTGGTCACTTGAAGTATACGTCTATATATATATGATTTATAAGTTCATGGATTTGCCAAACCTTTTAGGACATAATCTCCACATATAGGTGATCTATATCTATATAATCACATTTTTCACACTGTTGAAGATCAAAATGACTGAGAAAAATGAATGTCTTCTTGATTTTTTAATTTATCACTCGATATTATTCGATATCATATTAAAACTTAATTAATTTAAATTTGTCCATGCATAATTCTTTTTATACCCAATGTTAGAACTCAAAAATTCTATTTGCATTTCTAAATTAAAATCAAATTTTACGTACATTTTCAATGTCTATATGTTGACTTTACGTGAGAGTTTCCTTATATCAATATTTTCATACTTGGCTCGGCAAGCGATTCTGACAAGTTTAGGGTCGGGGGTTAATGGGTCCAACCGATTGTTCCGGACGTAAAAAACCCTTCGACTCGGATGACGTCATAATGATGCAATAAATATTTTAATATTATAAATATATTCAACACTAAATTTAGACACATATAATTTGATAAATATTATTGTCTAACCCACAAGATATCAGAAAATGAATTGAAAATCAGAAAATGAAATATAGGGTTGAAGAAATAAAATTTTCCTTTTTAATCTCAAAAGCTCGATTTTTTGCCGGTCCGGTTCAGAGTTTTTCCAGTTGAACCCGGGTCTTGACCAGGTTTGACCGAGTCGCTTTCCAGCGATTTTTTGAAGAGGACCGAATCGATCTGGTGTCCGATTCCAGGGCGAATCGGTTGGACCGGCCGATCTGGTCTGAGTTTGATAACATGGCCTTACATAGCCGGTACAGACGAAAGGGGAAAAGTTACGGTATGTTGTTAGCTAGAATATAACTAGTTAATTTATAACAAATTTCCTCTACAAAGATTGTTGAGATCAATTACAGAGTCAAATTGTCATTAAAGAGTTTCAAAATTCGAATAAGTAAACAAAGAGGTTCAACATTTACCATATGTATATAAAAAATAAGTTTAACCATATATAAATAATATAATTTTTTATCGAAGAAGGTACAGATGAAACCCTGGTCTTGGTTGAGATGATCAATTAAAGTTGAGAATGATGGTCATTGCGATTCACTTCTTTATGTGCCTTTAATCTAACTCTTCTCTTAGAACGATTCTTTAACGATGGTTCAAACTTGAAAGTTTCGGACTCCGGTTAAAGGCGAAGAGATTTCTACTATATTTCCACCAAAATTCATAACCATATAATAACTCTTATTTCGTTTCACACACAACACAATTTCTACATATTTAAATTCAGTAGCCATTGTTGACTATTGATATGTAGTCTAATAAACATTAACTAGCCACTCTTGTTCCATACAAGTTGCATTAAATTTTATTTCAGTTTCAAACTTCAAAGATGCCTCTATGTCGGCAAAGAACAAAATTTATTAGGCTCCCAAGTACAAAAATAAAAAAGTAGTTTTATTAGAAAGGAAAAATAGGGGACTCTCGATATCACGGGTGATTTCGGTTTCAGTCTCGAGATTTTGGCTTAAGAGTTTAAATTGGTACTACATTATCGCCATATCAAACCAGCTTTTTTATATTCAATATCTAGTACACCACTTCATGGCTCGACGACTTATTAGAAATCAATCAACAACTCCTACATTATACGCGACTTTCTCTATCAGATTACAACAATTTTATTTTTATGGACTTAAATTAATAATACTTTTGATTAAGGAGGAAGGATTACCTATCACACAATATCACCTTTAGTATTATTCATTGTTTTTTCTCTTTCTTTTTTAGTCTTATTGAAACGATGAGAAATTATGTTATAATCAATCTTATTTATATTTCACTTATGAAACTCATTTCTAAAGTAACTATTAGAAGCAGGGATCAGCGACGGACAAAATTTTATAGCTACACATTAAAAATTTCATGCTAAACCCATTTAACTAAAAATTAGCAATGAATTGTCAAATTTTTTAACTAAGTAAGAATATTTTAGCGAATGAATTCGATAAAAATTACTGACAAAATCCAACTAATCTCATGTTTTAATTTCTAGTAGTGAAGAATTGTCATTAATGGGTTTTTACTAAAGCATAAATTTGAACTTTTCATAATTTAAGTACTAAAACATGTGAATTTAATTATAACCAATAAGATTATCCAGAAATTCTTCCTCGAGCTTGGAAAAGGGTAAATAAACTATTTATTTTTTAGTATAATTTCCAGTAAACATCGAAGAAGTCTCTTCCAATCAAAGCCTAGAAGGAATCATTTGTTATATATTTATGGCAGGAAGGTTAATGATTAAAGGCAGATTAAATTTATTTTTAAAGTGATAATTAATTAAATATTGATCAAAAGACAGGGGTGTCAGAAAACAGAAATTATTCGATTTATTAGCAAATAATTTATTTTGAAATTGCAATTAATTCAATATTTAATGACCGGCTTCTTTTGTTTTAATATAGCAAGAGGGTAATTAATTAAAAATATTAGATAACTTCTAAGGCAGTAGACTTAAAGCAACATTTTAGGATTTTGTTTAATTAGTACAGTAAAAATAAGAAAATATATTTATATTTGTTTTGTAATTTTCGATATATAGGTATGAAACCATCATGATATATTAATGTATTAGAAGCCGATGATATCAATCTAAAATTTATTACTCTTTTTTTACATACATCGAGAGAAAGGATTACATAGCTAGTCCCTTCCCGGTCAGAGAGCCTCCAGGATTAGGAGTGTTTGGTATAATAATACAAATTTTTAGTGTATTCTTATTTTGAAAATTCAAAAGAAATAAATCAAATAAAAACAAATTATCTATGACATATTTACAGTTTCTTGAAATCTAGGTAAACATAGAATTATGACAATGGAACTTATGAGTTCTAGATTCTAACTTTTTAAGTTACTAGGAGCTAAATTAATAATATAAATATTTAATATTAATGTTATATTTGAATAAAATTAGTTATTGGATTCGACTGAAATCGTAGTCAGAATTAAGTGTGACTCCATGCTTACATATATAGTATTTTTGGTCCAATAATTTCTAAAAGTACTCTTTTAGTCCTATTCGAATTATGTGCAAAGTAATGGACATTGTAGAGAAGTTTTAGTATTTTTATTTTTATTTTATATAATATTAGATTGAAATTAATTGAAGCATGTTATGGTTTTCAAAAATTTATCTAGAGGAAACTCCAACTCTCATGCTAATAAGATATATTGTTCATTAATCTAGATTCAATCCAATTTATATAAACACTTAGAGAAAATTTGAACTCTCCGAGTTCAATTCAAATAAATTTTGCAGACTCTCAATCATATGATGATCGTCCAAGCTAGCTATTTCATCAAGTATTATCTAATTTTATAATAAATTTATCCGTCATAAATTAAAATAGAAAAAATTGTACGTATATATGAATGGGATGTTCGTGGGATTCAATCAAGTTGACATGAATATATGGAAGAATGTTAGTCTTTTAACATGCAAATCACCCGTTTTTACGCCTAGAAAATAATTTTTAATCAAAGCTAAAAAGTCATACATGTATGGATCACCTTGTTAACAAGTAAAGTAACTTAACAGAGCACATAAATAAATAAAGATTTAAGAAAAAAAGAGAGCAATAAATTATAAGTGGTATATATGAAAAAAGTAAACTTTGAACCCTAGTGGATCATTAGTCTTTGTTACGATTTATGAGTGGGATTCCTCTGACTTCTAAATATTTTGACTAATTCATTTCTTATTTATTTATATTTTTATTCTGTGACAAAGTTTAAATTTTTAATAAAGAGGTTCAAAATTTGAAAAACTAAATATAAAAATTATTCGAAGGAAGTTCGACATCTACAATATATATATATATATATAAAAAATACTTTTAACCATGTTATAGTGTAATCTTATGCCGAATGGGGGTATTCCTCACTATTTTTGTCAATTAAAATACTTTTCATCTTTGTTCATTAGTGAAGAAGAAGAAGAGAGAATTTTTCGTTTTACAGGTATACAAACAACCATGTATAAATATTTATATGAATTGGGCCATTACAAGTTTATTGGGCTTCCTGTTATCGTATCGTATGAAAATGGGCTTGTCTATGATTACAAGTGTATTTATTTGGTTTCACATTATCCATTAAACTTGTATTTGAGCATCCTAATAGATCAACATATCGAATTATATATTACATGGATGTATAATACATGTTGTGCATGTGGATTAAAATTTAGGGGAAATGACACAAACATACAACTATTTCCACTGAAATAGCCAAAGGTTCATGTGGTCCCCTCCAGCCTCCACCCACGTGTCCCCACACCATCGAACGCACGCAAAATTTTTTATATAGCTAAAAGGATCCTATTATATATACGCTTATGGACATAGTAGGTAGTTCAGGATTTATTACTACAATTATTGATAGAAGCAAGATTGTCAAAATGGGAATCCCGATCTAGTCTAACTTAAAGAAAAATTCAAAAAGCTTATAACGTAATTGAGTTGGGGAATTGGGTGAAAGACCCCAACTAGAACCCTTAAGAGTAAGCTCAACTTGCTCCAGACTTTGAAATTGATAGAGCTCACTTTGGGGGAGGGGCAAGTTGTCCTTGGGCCAACTCGATCGCATTGTCAAAATTAAGAGTGTCTTTGTTTGTCGTTCTTCACTTACAAAGTTTAATCATAATCTCAAGATAGGTTATTTAAAAAATGTATTGTAATTATTATGTATTATTTGAAAAAGTTATTCTAACATTAGTAATTTTGTCTACATTTCAAAGTGAAAGTTTTTCTCTCTCTCTCTCTCTATATATATATTTATCTAAGTACTATATAAAAAAAAATAGAAGGATACAAAATCAGAACCAATGCACCCAATCCAACAAGTTCATTTATGTTTGGATGGATTATTCACCAATTTATTTATTAGCTCAATCCGTCCAATTTAATTTAACCTTATAAAAATTAAGTTATGTATTGTTTGGTGTCTTTCTGTTTTTGTCATGTGATAGAGTCTTTGATTCACACATTTTTTCTGGCTTGTCTTATGCCAGTATCATTTATGACTTATTAATGGAGAAAAGGCAAAACATTTAGACAAAAATTACATCAAGATCTTTGGCTAGCCATTTATAATATCTATAAAATTTTGTAAGTTATTAATAAAACAAAATCACTAGACATGTAATTTCTTAATACAAAATTATTAGACATGTAAATTAAGAAGAGACAATCATACTATATCTAATTAAAACTTACAAATAAAATCGTGGCAAGGGAATTTAATCAGCAGTATACTTGTACCATACCACAAAATATTCAAGTCATAAACATAGTACCTATTTTCTATTTTTGGTCTGAAAATGATAACCTTCATTGATGATCTCATACTCCTATGTTAAATGGAAAAACCAAGCTACATAGAGAATTAGCACTCATTTATTACAGGTTATAATAATATTTTTTGAAAATTATTAAACTATCACTTTAATTACAAGTCATGACTATTTTAAATAATTACCCAAATTTTTAAGTAATAGTAATATATTTTTTTTTAAAACAAATCCTTAATTATCATTAATAGTGCACTTGCTTATTTTAAGGTAGAATAGTTATTAATAGGCTAAATTCTAGTACCGTCTTCTTATCTCTCTTGACTACGTTGGCTTTTCAAAAAATCCATAAAAATTCATTAATTAATTGAATTTACCTATTAATTAAACTGACTTATATCTACCATACTCTATACATAATTCATGTACTAAAATATATTTATATACCATCGGGTATAAAAAAAGGTTAATTAAACCAATTTATGTATTGAGAAGGCTGAAATTGATCAGTAAAATAAAAACCATGTCCAATAAAAAAAGTATCATATTTTATCCACAGTTCTTATACTAATATATGTGGTATATAACTTGATATAAAAATGATTAAGTAAACTAATCTGTATACCATATTTTATATCCATTTCATACACTAATATATGTTTGTACACGACATGATTTTAAAAAAAATTAAGTAAATCAATCTATATACCATAATATATATCTATTCGATATACTTTTTAAGGTTTATATACTTGCAATCCCCATTCACTTTGATGCTTCCCATAATAGCTTGTCCTCCTTTTTACATAAGTTCCACAGTGCAGCTTTATTTCAGGTAGAAAATTCAAGAAAATTCAATTGTCCTTTAGACTTTGGACAAACACAGTTTTCCTTATTATGGATATGTTGATTGATTGATTCTTAAGATATTATATAGCCTTTGAGATATACGCATGGGGTTATATGCGCTTGATTGATACTTGAGTGAATTTCACACTCGTGTGTGGGGTTTTTTTTTTTTTTATTATCATGAATTGATTATTTATTTGATAATTTGCCTGTGTGAGGGCTTGTTGATTTACTTGCTTTCGTTATGCCATATTTCCTTATGCTTATGATATTATTAATTGTTGTTGGATTCTATATGATAATAGGTGGTGGAAATAATATAAAAGCAAAGGTCGAGGCTTGTTCCGGTATTGCTGTGATATGAGGATATTAATGATATGAAAGCAAGGATCGAGGCTCGTTCTGACATTGGTACGATATGAGAGTATTAATGATATAGAAGTAAGGGTCGAGGTTTGTTTTGATATTATTGTGATGTGTATATGTGTGCATCGGGTACCGTATCGGTACAGGTATTTGGCTTAACTATTGCATGTCATAGCATACCTATTGGTGTTATATTTTCTTTTCCTTGTTGTTGGATTCGTAAAATTGAAATAAAAAACACCTCTTGATTAAAATGAACAAATGAGAAAATCCATTACTGATTATGAGTTAAGACATGTGAATCGATTATGATTGAGATAAAAAGAAAATACGGTTATGGTTACTATTTATCTCGGTCTATTCCTTCAGAACCCATTTTACGACTATATTATTTGGTATTCAGGATGTACTTTTTTTATCGTGGGTGGACTTGTGTGTTGAGAATTGACAGGGATGTAAAAGACTCCTTACACGAGTTAGTGACATTACGAGTTGGATTTTTTCATTAAGTTGTGACTTAGCTTCAAAAGGGAGGCCTGCACCTGAATAGACTAGTGATGATCCCATAGTAGTGATGCAGACGAGATGAGTATGGACTGGTTATGAGTTGCTTTACTGATATGGGTCCAGTTATTTCAGAATTTATCCCGCAAGTCCATTCTTTGATTTCTAAGATATACCCTTCGCATCACGGGTAGACTTGTTAGTTAGAAACTAGCATAGATGTTAGACTTGGGCAGTGTTCCTTTTACCTTGGCCTGATCCTTTTAGAAGCTATCCTACGAGTTCAATTCTCGACTCCTAGGATATACCCTTCGCTCTGTGGTTGGGCTTGTGTGTTGAGGACTAAGTAGGTTATTAAATGACTTCTTCCACGAGATAGTAGCACGAAGAGTGAAAAATTTTCACGAATCGAGAATTATTTCGAGAACATACTCCTGCACCTACATAGGTTGAGCATGAGATTTTGGTACTTGAGATTGTTTCGAATTTAGTTATTTATTGATTTTGACACTTTATCTATTGAGATGTTTGAGAAGGCAGTGTTGATACTTTATTCTTGGTGATATTCTGTGGAACTTTATTCAGATACTTCATTGGTGAATTTCGATCATTACTGTTGGATTGTGCTTAGTATTTGATGTTATAGTTGATATCCCCTTCGCCCTATATCTGTTATTATAAATTGATAGATATATTATTTGCATGCAAGTTGTAGCTCAGGGTAGTTGATACTTGTCACCACTTTGTTTTAGATCCATCCAGAAATGCTTGTTGAATACCTGATTTATTTCTGGTACTCACCTTTGCTTTTCTACACTTTGTGTAGGTACGGAGCCCGACACAGTTTGATTTGCCTCCCAGATTAGAGTTTGAGGCTTGAGTTCGGAGTATCCGAGATAGCTTCTTTGTCATCTAACTGACTCCATAGACTCCTTTATGTTTATGTCTTTGATTCTACTTAAGGATTTTGAGACATTGAGACTAATATGTTTTTATCAGTTTTGTACTATTATGTTTTAGAGGCTTGTACTCAATAACCTCAAATTTTGGGATGGCAGTTAGATTGATTTACTTATGTATTGAAC
>JBDJHY010000001.1:28771884-28782793 GCA_039654485.1 Withania somnifera | reverse complement strand
AAGATCCGTTCCGACCTCGAGAAGAAAACGAGGAACCCCTTGGTCTTGAAGTACCATATCTCAGTGCAATTGGTGCACTTATGTATCTTGCAAATACAACAAGGCCTGATATAATATTTTCTGTTAATTTGCTAGCAAGGTATAATTCATCCCATACGCGAAGACATTGGAACGAAGTCAAACATGTACCACGATACCTTAAAGGGACTATTAATATAGGTCTATTTTACTCTAACAGATATTGTGCAGATCTTGTTGGTCATGCAGATGCAGGTTATCTATCAGACCCACATAAAGCTTGATCTCAGACAGGCTGTGTATTCATATTTGGAGGAACTGTCATATCATGGCGATCTACGAAGCAGTCTGTCGTTGCTACTTCTTCAAATCATACTGAGAGAATCGCTATTCATGAAGCGAGTAGAGAATGTGTATGGTTGAGATCGATGATACATTCCATCAAGGAAAGATGCAGCCTGAAGGATGATATCAAGGCACCCACAGTCCTGTATAAAGACAATGTTGTATGTATGACCCAATTGAAAGGCAAAGGAGACCGAACGAAGCACATGTCACCAAGTTGTTCTTTACGAAAGATCTTAAAAAAATGGTGATATTGATGTGAAACAAGTCCGTTCAAGCGATAATCCAGCAGATCTATTAACTAAGTCTCTACCGACGTCAACTCTCGAGAAGATAGTGCATAGAATTAGGATGCGAAGACTTAATCGCTTGAAACATGGTCTTCATTAGGGGGAGTAAAAAATACGAGCTGTAATTTTTTTCCCTTAACCTTGGTTTTTATCCCATTGAATTTTTTCTGGTAAGGTTTTTAACGAGGCAGCAAGCAATGCGTATAATAGATAATCATGTATGCCTTTCCTTTCACATGAATATCAAAGGGGGAGTGTTGGAAGCAAATGTGTATAGCCATGTGGCAAAAAATAAAGTTTAGTGACTAAGCCTTATGTTTGGCCACATGACAACCACCAAGTTACTATGGTTGGTGACTAATGACTTGTAATGCTATGTGTCAACCAACATGTGACTATGAGCTGATTTTTTTAGTTTAATTTTTTCCAATTTAAATTCTTTTCATATTTAGCCGCTTTCCATATATAGAAACTTTTAATTTTAAAAGTCTTCATCTTTTTGAATTTATTTAATTTTATATTATATTTAATTTTATTTTATAACAATTTAGATGAATTCCTTAGTTTTGGAACATCTATTGTTGGAAAAGCATTTTAATGGGCTTTTATTTAGCCCAGATTCCCTAAATAGCAACCATACGCATATAACCAGGTAAAGTTGATTGGATTGTTTCTCCTCCATTGGAGTTTGGACTTCGGAGCATGTGGAGGAAATAAGTCAACATAACCCTATACATTTGAATAAGGGATTGTATATCCGTCTACTAATATTTTATACATTTAATTTTACTTGTTTATTACTTTTAAAATAATTTTTATTGTCATTTTTCATATATTTAAAAAAATTAATTTCATATTTTATCTTTAGATTATTATTTATTCTCAAATTATTTTTAAGACCTAATACTAAGTATCAATTAATAAAGATATTATGCTAAAATAATCATATCAATTATTAATTTTTAATAAGTAGGATTACAAATATATCCGATTACAATTAATAAAGATATTATGCTAAAATAATCATATCAAATATATCTTTTAAAAATCTCTTTTTGTGTTGTTCAATATATCCGATTACAAATTTAATATCAAAATTTCTAACCCTAACTTGAAAGAGTCATGAGAAAACTTTCGATTTAGGTGAGACTTGAATAAATTTGCAATTTTGTGGAGAATATATTCAATGGTTTATTGAAGAAAGCTTAAAATATCTTTGATTTGGCTTAAGTAGGATGCATATTTGGAGGACGATGTCAAGGACATAAGTCTATTTTTTGGCAACAACCATAGCAATTATTTTATTTGACTATATTGATTACTTTTTAGAATAAATAAAAGACCGTTTTCATCATGTTTATACAATTAAGAACCATTCCAATCATTTTTTCCCTGCATTGATTTTATAAATTACAAGTCCATCCTATGATTAAGAACAAGTAACTTCTTAATCCGGTGCAAGCTTAATTTTGTGAGTTAACTAGTCTAAAGAGAAATATTTCCGGTTTGCTTAATTATGTATAATATTTGGAGTTTGAAGAGCCAAGCTTTCACTGATTAAAAAGATTAATTTCATGTATTGTAAGTTGCTTTTTTAATAAAGTTAATTTTTGCTTCAACTAAAAGAATGTCATATATAGTAATTGAACTGAACTTGTCAGAATAGTTTCGAAGTTGCAAAATCTTTTCCCATCATATGGAAGTAACTATATTACGAATAATTCTCTCATAAAACGATATTTTTTTTTTGGATACGAAGAAGGTTATTAGTGAATGTATTGGTCATATATATATATACACATACCAGAGTTAATTTTTACACTATAAAATTATACTTCTTCTGTCTCATATTAAGTGAATTATTGAAAAATCTTTTTTTTTTTGAAATAACTTAATTGTTCAAATTTCAATAAAAATATTGAAAATATTTTCTATTTTTGCTCTTCCTTTATATTTTCTATTATGATCATTTCTATTTTCAAGACTACTTTTAAATTAACTCATAAGGATAAAAATAAAAGATTATGTCCAAATATTTTTTTTTAATAGATGCACATTACCTCCACAATTTACTTAATATTGAACAAAACAAATAATAATTTTAATACTTGTCTTGAAAACACAAGTCACACATTTTAAAAAAACTTACTTGTAAATGTTCTGATAATGTTAAAATTCTTTCCAGAATAGTTTTTAAATTCCATTTGAATTTTTGTATTACTCTTTTCTCTACCTGCCACTAGCTCCTTTATTCTTGAGGAACAAATTAAACTTTTAAATTGTTTTCCCCTCAAAAGGCATAGAAATGGTAGCTTGGTCCAAACATGAAGTTAAGACCAATCTGGGTTTTTTTTTTTTTTTTTAAGATTAATGGACCACAAACATTAATTAATTACAAGGTGATGCCAAAGGATGCAATTTTGGTATGTGGTCACACAAGTCCCTAAAAGTAAGTCAATCTGGAAATCACACATTTGTAATTATGTTCATGTTCATGGTCCATATTTCCATTTTTGCTATTTTAGTAGGTCTTATCATATATATACTTGTTTTGTCTTATATGAGACTTTAAAGCCCTTTAAATATCGTGGTCATGATGGAAGTCAAAATGGTAGAGATCAGTTCAATACATTTCAGCATTGGGAGGAAGTAATACTTAATTGCCTTTCATATGCAACTTCGTAGCTACCAGATAAAATTTTAGGGTACAAAAAGAAAAAAATAGATTTAAGAGGGTCAACACAACCAAATTCAACCGTATTTAATATATATACAAAGAATTACTCATTAAGGGGGAAAAGAAAAAGAGATTTTAATTTTAAGTTGAATTTCTGTTTCTGTTTTTGGGAGTCAGGTTCATCCCCTGTTTTTGGGGGAAAGACAGCTGATGCGGCTTTGGAAGTTCCCATCCGTACAAATAAAAAATATAGTGTCCATGGCTAATGCAAAAATATATTATACTAGTACTTTATTTGAGTTGTTTTGAGTCATAAATTACTTTTAAAATAGTCATCCTAAGAAAAAAATCCATTAAAAAGGTGCATAAAGATAAATCCAGTCAGCACTGGAGAGATTAATTAGTTAATAATTAAACAAAATCCAAACAAGAAGAACTTCTTCTTCCACCATTCCAATTCCCACATGCACGCTACATAACAGTGTTATTCTTAAATATTAAGCTAATTCTAGAAAGGACCATACCACATAAATATTTTTTTTAAAAAAAAGAAAAGGAGAATTAATTAGTAGATGGAAAATCATCAAACTTGATTTTCATGAGGAATATTAATATTATTGGAATTTTTCTTGGCAAGACTATGCTTATTGTTGTGCATCCAAACTTTGAGTACTCTTCTCTTAACTCCAACTTCTTGACAGAATTGTTGCACCACAGCTTCCTCTTGTTTTTGTATTTTCCATTCAACTTTCTCAGCAAAATTGAGCATTTTATCCTTTTGTTCTTGAGTAAACTTTGTCCTAAACCTCTTCTTGACATGATGATGCTGATGACGATGTAATGGTCTAGCCATAGCCATAATTCCACCGCCGTGATCTTGATCATGTTCTTCTGACTCAGAATTAGGAAGTGACCCCATATTATAGGACATTATCATCTGATGATGTGGTGGTGGTGGTGGTCTAGTAGGAATTATAGTACCAAATGGCTCAGGGCCTAACAGGCTCTTGTGGTGATGGTTGTTGTTGTTGTGTCCCAAATAAACTTTTTTAGCACCTCCCCTGTTGAGTTGATAGCAATCACAAGAAGAGGGTAATTGAAGCTGTTGTTGTTCACCTTCTATTTCTTTTCTATGGAAGTTTCTGTGGCAATTGCAAGCTGAACAAATGAGAGCTTCAATTGTACCTTCGTCACCACTTGGCATGAACTCTCCACATCCATCTGTTGCATTCCCACCCATGGCTGCTGCATGATTCTTTAGGCACTCTTTGTACCTGGGAAAATCATACACAATTATATGTGATGAATTTAATCAGTAGATTTTTCTCAAACAGGCATATAGCAGGAGCTTAGTGCACCACACTGTAATTTTTTTAGTTTTGAACTTACGTACGCAAAACAACAGTCTCGCAAAGTGGGATGCCGGTTAACTTACATACACATTACTATTTATCTCTATACACATTGTATAATTTTCCAAAAGTAGTGTTCAACTAATAATCCTTTAGTTCATTTAACTATCAACCATTTAGTTCAGGTAGCTCTACCGTTGGTTGAGATAATCACATAATTCAACAAGATAATAGAAAATGCAAGAGGTATCACGCCAAAGCTAAAGAAAGTTGATCTGTGTTGTTAAGCTCATCAAAAAGAATTAGTTCGGACACAGTTCAGAAGGCCGAATTAAGTTAAAATGATTCAACAAGATAACAAAGAAGACTAGATGTTTGTTGCACTGTTGTAGTTATTATTCACCTTTTTAGAATGTTTTGTCTTTTTTTTAATTGCATCATGTCTTTTTTCAATCAACTTTAATATGTTTTTCCTTTAACAGAGTTTATTACAAGTAATTTATGTACCTCCCAAAGACAACAAGATAACAAAGAATTAAGACTAGATGATATTGTAATTACAGTTCCTTTTTTTCTTTCAGAATACTAGCAATTTTTCTATCATGATTTTTTTCACTTCCTTTATTTTCTTCAATTTGCTTTCAAATGTTTTTCCTGCCAAGTGTTTATCAGAAACCTCAAAGGTGTGAGCACTCCTCTCTAAAATCTGCTTACAAAATTACACTAAATATATTGTTCTCACAAAAGAAGACTACGCTGTCTCATGCCAAAGAAAAATAAAGTTCTACTGTGTTTAGCTTATCGAAAAAAGAACTTGTGTGACCACATTTAAGCTAGTCCACATGAAGCTACACCACTAGCTGAGATGTTCAAACAATTCAACAAGATAATCTAGTAAGTTCCAAGGTCTAATTAGCAAAAAGAAGTTGAGTATTACATGTTTAGCTCATTAAAACTAATTAGGCCTGGGCGTGTTGGGAGGTAATATAATTAATAGCAGAATGCTGACAATTCTATAGTACCTGACCATTTTCTTGAAAGGTACATGATGATCTGCTGCTGCTGCTGCAACTGGTGCTGCATCAATGGGAGGATCATTCATTGAAGGTGGTATAATATGATTGGTATTGTTGGGTGGTGTAGAATCATGATGTATCATGTGCCCATGACCATGTCCATGTCCTCCTCCAACATATGTGCTGTTAATTGGTATTGGCATATCCTCTTCTTGACTTGGAAGTTCCATTTCTGACCTCTTTCAAGAAAATATTTTTCTACTTATGTGGAGACCAAAAGGGACAGGATAGGATATTATTAATTACTACTACAAGCTACGCTAGCTAGAGCTATATAGACTTAAATGATTAAAATTGAAACTAGCGGCTGACTTCAACTAGTAAAGAAAAAGAAAAAAAACAGAAATAGAAAACCTAGGAAACCTTCACAAATTGCCCACTCTTTTTGAAACACAACTAGGAAATACTACATTATTGACTTCATTATCCCCTTCACTATATCCTCTCATGCATCATCAACATAATTACTTTCTCACGTAGAACAAAAAAACACTAATTTTTGCAGTAGTACTACTAGCTAGGATCATGCTAAATTTTGAGTTTTTGAAAGTGAAGGAGAAAAGGTCAAAACGCTTGCAAGGTTGTTTTCGTGAAAAGACTAGTACTAGCTACTTCATTAGAACATACTAAAACGAATTGAAGGAAAAATGGAACTCAGTGACATGATAATGAAGTTAGTATAGCTTGGTAATGTTCTTTGTGAAGGTGAAAATAAAAGAGATTCTTTAACTCTTCAAAAGCAAAAGATAAAACTGCCAAAATGATCAAGAATTTTTTTTTCCCTTCCTTTTGTTGAGTTAATTTTGGTATAATATAAAATGAAAAAGGTGATGAAGAAGATGAGAAAGACAAAAACACAAAGAAATGGGATGAAGAGAGACAAATGGGAAAGTGTGTTATTGCAGTGGGTTTTGCTAGTGAAGCACTTAAACACGAGCTTATAGAAGTAGTGAGGACCCAAAAAGAGTTGGAGGGATACGAGGGTGGGCAAAAAAAAGGGACAACCCATTTTATTTCTTTAATCGATTTAATTTCTCTTATATAATAGTTTATAAAGAAAATAATTATCTAATTAGTTAATTACTATGATGAACATTGACTGATGAATTGGTAGAAAAATAGTTAATAACTTGTTATAATAATTAAATAAATTATATTATATATATACGACAAAATTCAACATATATAATTGAATAATTTTGATTCAGATCTTGTAATTATCTTAACAGATACATATTAATAACTTCATGAAAGTTAGAATTTAAAATTTATAAACTTTAACTTTTTTATCTACTAATTGTGATTTAAAAATAATAAAAAAAGAATACAGGCAGATGAGAATACTGTATAAAGTTTATTTTTCTGTTCTTTTTATTTAGTAAGGAAAATTATTTTTTTAGAAAAAATAATGAAAAGGGAGGAAATAAAAACAGTGGGGTGCTTGCTTAGCTTGCACTATCAGGCACCAAAATTACGCCATATAGAGAGAGTGCAGTGTGTCAGAGAGAGCGAGGAGGATAAAGAGAATCCAATAAAGACTTGCTAAGAGAAAAAGGAAATAAATTGTCCTCCAAATTAATTTTACATAAATAATATAAACGGTCTTACAAGCAATCTCTTCTTTTTTCTTCTATTGAAAAAAGTTCCTTTTGTTTTGGAAAGAAAAAATGTTTGAAAATAGAATGAAATGGATATTGGTGGAAAATGCACATAGATCTATACTACTAGATTAAGGCAAGCAATAGAGGTGATGGTTCCATTTGGAGCATGATTTTTACTTTGAGGTGAATTTCAAAAACCAAAGTTGCTCATCGATTACAGCAATATACACGGTATATTTCACACATCATGAAGTTTAGAAAGGATAAAATATATGTAATTTATATCATTACTCAGAAATTGGATAGAGATGTTGCTTTCGAAAGACCATCGACTTAAAACAGTATAATATAAAAATATCAAATATATAACATAAAATAAAAAATATAAAAAAAGCCTAATATTATGATACAACATAATGTGGAAAAAAAAAATAAAAAACTAATAACAAATACAAGACTAACAATAAATATTAATCAACTCACAATGCATATTATATTTGTGTATACTCATAAGTCATATAAAAAAATATACATAACATTGTATACAATTTTCTTGATTTTTTTTTTTGCCTCTTCAATAAAAAAGAAATTCGTGATGAGATTTTTATCTTGTTAATTCTTTTGGAGTTTTTTAAGTTCATTGCAGTGATATACTTTTCTAAATGAAAATTTATGTGATATTTTAATGCGTAAATTCCATGTCTATATTCATAGTCAAAAAGTTCTTAAAATTTGAACGATAAAACATAAGGAATATAACGATGATAAAATTATTTATACAATATAAATTGCAAGGGGTAAATATAAAAAATGTAACTTAGTAAAAATGCTTCCAATAACTTACTATCATATGATAAGCTATAAACTAATAGTAAAAATAAAATAAAATATTGTGCTGTCGATATATATGTACATGTATACTCTGATCCATTATTACGAAGAGCCGGTCTAATATATTGTCAGAAAGAAGAAAAAGTTCACACATATCACTTGGAAGTTGCCTTTTTTTCAAAATTTATTTATTAAAATTATGGACATGGAAAAGAGAAATGGTCGAGAGCATAATAAATACGGATAATCGAACTTTCATTAGTAAGTTAATAGCTGGAGTCGGGATTTTGACTAAGGATTTTAAATTTTGAAAAAATGATTGCACAAATTAGTTGAAGTAGATTCGATAAAAAATTTAATAATATATAAATAGTATAATTTCATCGAATGAGATTCAAATGTATGTCACTCCATACCAAAGGGTGGCTCCGCCACTATATTGTTGGATATTTACTGAATATGAATGAAAAAATTAATTAAAAAGTCAAGCTAAGAGAGTGTTTTCTCCCACGTTGGTAGTTTAAATGAAATGATAACATTTTATATATGAAAGTGCTCCTTGTAGGTTTATAAACTATTGGCAAACCTATATTCTGTAGTACAACCTCGCGTGTGTGGACATAGGGGGTGTAAATCCAAGGTTGTGTGGAAGTCAAATTAGCTTGATCTGTGTGAAGGTGCGACCTGCGAACCGTAAAATGGGGCCTGATCAACCTCAAATTTTGCTATTGGTAGGTTAATCTGAAAAATTTCCAATCAAAGTCCAAAGGTCACATTCAACTATAAATAGCCAGTTTTCTTCATAAAAAATACACAACAAATTTTCGAAAACTCTCTCTTTTAGTTACCTTTTAGTTTCGAAGTGTTTATCAAATTTCTCTTTGGTTCGCTGGTGAAACTGTTTAAGTGTAGAACAAACTTCATGTTTTTCGTTGTATCCTGGGAGACAACACTATTGAAATAACCTCTAGCACTATCCGTGAGAGAACGAATTTATTTAAAAAAATTGTATTGAACACAATTTTCGAAATTTCTTATTCATTAGTTTGTTTATTTTTCCTCTAACATATATAACTTTTATCAACTGAACTGCTAAAATTTCCTCACAAGTTTAGTTATAAGTAAATTACAAATAAAAATTATTTTTGACCTACAAAACTAGAAATAAATTAATAATATATACATTAACCGGGTAGAGAAAAATGGGATGAGAGGTTGATAAGAGGGTATTAATAGGTGGGAAAGCAAATAGGATGAAATTGAATTATTAGCAACAAAGCCTTTATGAGCCACTGGTGATTTGGTTACATTTTGTATCAATGTAAAACTACTCTCTTTATGACTAACTTTGACCAAATATCCCCCCCTTAGTGCAATGCAACTCATGTGAATCTTAATGACATTAATTAACACCCTATTATTAAAGTATATTGAATCTTTTTTTTTTTTTTTAATCTAAAAGCAGAGTGTCTACTATCTGGGAAGCAATAAATTGTATTTTATTAACTAAATAAATCTCTTAAATTAAAAGTGAAAAGCAAATACACTTTTCGGTGTAATTAGTGTAAGAAAAAACAATCATCATTTCATATATAGGAGTATTAATTTTATTTAATTACTTAGAGTTTTTCGCTAATGATTGTCAGATTTTTAAATTACAAGACAAAATAAAATGTTATGCTTTTATTTGTTTATTTTAGGCCAGCACGACAAAAAGGGGAATTGCCAAAAAGATTTTATAAAATAAATGTATATTTTGTGAAGTTGGAAAATGCTAGTATATTCTTGGTTGAAAAAAGAATGGCAAACCTGCCCCCCAAATAGCAATGTACAGAATAAAAGAATTTTAGTAGGCTCAACTAACCACCAAAGTTTTTTTCTTCTTCTATTAAATTGTTTAGATTTAGCAATTTATGAGCTAAAATCTCATTGAAATTTGGACGAAATTATCAGAGGCCAAGTGATGGACTTTTTTTTTTCTTTCCATTTTGTGTGTTTTTTTTTAATCAATTTGTATAAATAATTATGCTCCATAGCCAGCATATTCATACAACTACAATTGAACCACGATATACAGATTATTTTTGTATATGTATATCGAGATTTGCTATTTATTTTGTATTTATATGTCGAGATTTAACTAGTTGTATTTCTATGTAGCTACGAAATATAATACGCCAATTATAGGTTAAAATTCTTAATTTTGGATTGAAATTTATCATTTTTTTTGTTTTTTAAAAATTTTGATTAATTTATATTTGTATTTAAAAAACTCAGTTTAAAGAAAAAACTATTATAAAAAACATCACCAATCCTAGAGTTTGAATATGAAAAAATAGAGGATGTGTTTGGAATGGAGGAATATTATTTTTTTAATTTTTTATGTTTGATTGGTCAAAATGTTTGACATACATTTTATTTTAAAAAAAAAAGTTTATGACTTCATAAAAATAAATAAATTGAATAAGTGAGATTCCAAACTTATTATTTCATTCGCATCCACCCAAAAACCCTACCCGCCACTCCTGAATCTCCACCCCTAATCATCCCAACTCTTTGATATTTTACTAAATAATATATAAATATTTTTAAAATATTATTTTTTTTATTTTCAAGCATTAAATGATAAGTAAGTAAATCACTATTATTTTTTAAAAAATATTTTCTAAACCAACACCCAAACTCATAGTCTGTTTGACTAAGTTATTGGGAGGACAAA
>JBDJHY010000001.1:28722147-28734776 GCA_039654485.1 Withania somnifera | reverse complement strand
CTATATATACAATATCGATACAGTACATATATATATATATATATATATATATATATATATATATATGCGACTGTACTTTTTGTAGATACTATATATTTTGGCTATTTTTTTAATACAAAAATAGTAGCTATATTCTTTATAAGCTAATAAATTTTTGGTACATATTTAAAATTATCCTAAGTAATATTTCATTTAATCCATCCGTGAGCTCATAGTTTTCAAGACAATTAATTCTCTTGATCTTTTTACCTAGAAAATATAAAGAAAAGACAAAAACAAAAAATATTTTCAATATTTTTATTCAACTTTAAATAATTAAATTATTTTGAATAATAATTTTTTTTAAATAATTCAGAAAAATGGGATGGAGAGAGTAACTAGAATGAATCTAGTTAATTGTTACTCATTTATCTTCCATCTATATTTGAAAATACAGTAGAATATTTGAAAGGGTCTTTGAATTTCAAGCAAATACTTGCCAATTGGCATATCATTCCTCTAGTGTTGTTTCTTCATTCAGCAACAGATAGCTTTGTGTTGTAGTGAACAACTGAAGTGGGAGATCGTTTCCAACTGACCTTAGAATGATGCTCAGTTGAATACCTTTTTGTTAAAATAAAATAATGTTATGTAAATAGTTATTTTTTGGTGTGATTATAAATTATCTTATTATGATGAAATTAACATTTAAATTTACAGTAGTTACTAAATATTTGAAATGTATAATTTTTTTGGAACTGATTAAAAATAAAAGCGTGTTATATAAATTAGGACAAAATAAGTACAACATCATAAGCCAAAATTATTATTTTTTTAAAAAAAATGAGAAGTGAAGTTCGAAAAACAACGATAACAATGATAAAAGTAGTATACGTATTATTTCAAAAAAAAAAAATAAAAAAATGTACACCACTCCAACTTTATATCTACATGATAAAATATTAATTGTTATCAGAATCCCTTTGAAAGGAAGGCAACTAAAAATATTATTTTACAGATAATTTTATTTTAACAGTACATCTAGGATAATTATAAACGTTGAGCTATATGTTCTTATTCAATTTTTTCCCTTTACAATCTAAAGCTATATAATATTTGAAGAAAATAACAATATTCAAATTATACATGTAGTAGATTAGTCAAAATGCTAGTTTGTATTATTAACAATGATCCATTAAAAAAATTATAGATAAATATTTTTAAGATAAAACATATATTTTATATACGCATATTTTTTTTAATATATTAAATTTAAAATAATCCGTGAATCGTGCAAACTCAAATTCGACCCTCAACTCATGTCTGGTGATTAGTGCCTTTTCGAATTGAAATCTTTATCCCTTAATGTTTACTTTAACTTTCATTCGATAAAAGTTACTACGATGTCTGGTGATTAGTATCCTTTCAAATTGAAATCTTTATCCCTTAATATTTACTCTTAACTTTCATTCGATAAAAGTTACTACAGTTACTTCAGTTTATCTGACACTTTACAAAAGATTTAATTTAAATATGTTTTGTTAAATAAAATTTATTAATATTGCTTTGATACTTTAAGTTTGACTATTACTTTTACTATTCTAATTTATATCTTACGCATCAAACTTTGAGATTTAAATTTTTAATTGTTGACCACGTTGAATAAAGAAGCTTTAGTTTTATGAAATAAATTTATGCATTTGAAAGTTACGTGAAGATTATTATTAATAATAATTAATAAAAAGAATCTAATCAAATTTAATTGATTCTTAAAATGTTATCTCAGACACCTAAATTGGAATGAAAAGAGTATATTTTACGTAGTTATTTAATACTAAGGGTAGCATAAAAAAACGAGAGCAATAAAATTCTTTTAATTTGCTGGACAAGTAAAATAAAATACTTATTTTTAGTATAGGAGCGGAGCAAAAAAAAAAACGAGGAAATAGCCTCTCCATTTCTCTTGTAGCGTATTAACAGAATTTAAGAAAGTAAAATAGTGATATGTATAATGTATCTAATTATATAAACTTAATCAAGCCGGGTAGAATGCAAAATCACGAAAAGACATTTTTCTAAACAACTAACAAAGAAAGTAAAATAAACAAACAACGGAAATATTTACGCAACCTTATCTCAACCGAAAAGTATTCTAAATCTCTTCCGACTATCCTCACTCGAAATTTGGCTTTATCATACACGTCCTTAACAACTCTAAACGTAAATTACATGAAGACCTCTAAACTCCAAGCATTTATATATGTAAAACCTTCATGACTTTATCATATGCATTTTATAGGTCTGTAAACACCATACGTTAAGTCTTTTATTTTCTCCGTATACTGCTTCAACAATCTCCTCAGGAGATGAAAATGCTACTATTATCGATCACTTAACCATTCACTCCAACAAAAAGTACTCAATAACACAAATAGGCAAACAAAATGATGGTATTTACTGTAATAGAGGTGGTTTGAGAATTGAATCATTGGTTGCTGCCTCTGGTTATTATATACTGTACTAGGAATCATGGAAGGCTACTGGTACTAAAAGTTTCTTTAAGAGGATCTGGTCTTTTATCTGTCTCGTGAGGGACTCCATTTGTAGTCTAAACCAGCTCCATATTGCCAAGCTTCAAGTCTACGCTTCCATTCGTATCTCATCTTGGCTGGAAATGATCCTATCAATGGCCTAACATAAAATGATAATTGTCGCGTGACAATGCAATAGGAAATCAAATTGCTTACTACACAAGACATGAAACTATGGATTACAAAAGTTCATTACCTAATTGCAGGGTCAATGAAGGTAGACAGAAACGTATAGCATCCCAGCATGAGGAAATGTCCAGACCAGTCAACAAGGACAGGAATTCCGACCTGAAAAATCATCTGGCTTTTAGTTTTCCTCACTGATATACAAAACATCATTTACACATCTAGAAATATTAGAATTGTATCATTTTTAATACAGTGGCTTGTATTGATCCTTTGATTGACAAAATTTTATGTCTTTTACAACTGTGAGGTTTTGGCTTATTTTTGTCTTTTTGGCTTAAAACCACTTTTTATTTTATCCAAACACTACAAAAGTGCTTAGAAGCTATTTTGGCTTCAAACAGGCTCTAAGTTTTATAAAGATTTTTGTGAAACTTAACAGTCTCTCTCAGTTATCCCCAACTTTGTAAAGCTACTTCTCAGGAGCCTAAACTGAGAAATGAAATATTCTCTACTTCTTTTTATCTCCAGTGCCTTTGGTCAACATTAGTAAGCAACTTAAAGATTAAAACAATATCACAAACTATGATTATCTTCTACTGCAATAACACTAAAAATGCAGAGTTAAGTCATTGCATGCATTTTCTTGGATTTATGATTCATATGTCAATTAAGGATGTTGGATAAATCTGAAGGGAAAAACTTGTTGGGGAATAATAGTAGTGAGTAATTCAGAAGATGGACATAATTTGGCATATAGGATGTATCACTATTTGACCTACAGCTCATGTCACAATCTAAAAGCCATAAGATGGTGGTTGTGGCATTGGTTTTAAGCAAGCACCACCATGTCATAAAAAATGGCAGCTATATATTTACCTGCTTGAATATTGTCGGAATAATCTGAGATCTCATTAACGCTATGAAGCCTAATGTTTTCACAAGAGGCTCAAACTGTATAACATCCTATATCAATTAAGATGAAAGGTTATTAGTTCTAGATACAGAAATCGCATACCACAATGAGATAATTCACCTGAAGAAAAGGTCTCAAGACAGGATCCCCTATTTTCTGCAAGTAGATGACAACAAGAAAAGGTTAAAGAACTCAAAATCCTATGCTAAGAATATCAAAGCAATTCTACGCTTTATCGAGTTATGATGGTGTACCTGCATACTCATGAAATTGACAAAAAGTAGTTCATTGATGAAATCTGGTGGAACGTTGGATTGTTTCTTTGCTGACATTGCCCTTTGAAATAACCAGGAAGAACTCAAGTTCGGCTGCATAACACAATACATAAGTGTGGTGATAGCTGAGTTATTCAAGTGTTCATGTATCAGCTGAAAACTCACCATGTAAGGATTCAACATTGACAAGCTTTTAGAGTCCAGGAAATTGCCTTCAAGTGCTTCATAGACACCTTGGCCCGAAAGAAAAAGACTAAAAACAATCAGTGCACCAGAAGCCACATTTTTGTCCAAACGGGAAAATAGCTATGATCTGCTCATTAGCAGGTTAAAAGTTAAGCAGGGCAAAAGATAAGGAGGGGAAGTTCAGACAACAAATAAAGCATGTAATGATCAAAACTAAACAACAATAGAAATCTGCAATCTTAATTTTCTTTCAGCCAGAGCTAAGATTACATCCAGTTAAAAAATCTCACACAATTTTAATTAAACTAGCAAAATATCTAAGAAAGGAAAGCTGGTGGACATGCGTAATTAGTCTTTTCTTCTTTAAGAAAGGTTTCATGTACCAGAAAGATGTTATAGATGGAAATAAGACAAACTTTTACCAGTAGTCAATCTCCCCAGGTGCCTAGTCAAGCTCCCAAAACCACCAAAAGAAACCGGTGACTGTATGCCGCTAGCATCCCCAAACTGTAGAAATTCAAACTCATGTATTCTATTGATATGAAACTGCAATGCGTCATGTCTTTAAAGGGTTTGATGAAGCACCTGTATTACACGATCAAAAGCTGCTGGCAATGGGCTGCCGTCAAAACGAAAGGGAACAAAATTATTAGAAATAGTAAAAAGAAAAGTGACCGAGAAGTTATTTGATAATAACTTGACTTACAAAATACCAAAAGTCATGTATCAAAATGTAAGGTGTTGGTACATTTAAGGTTGCTTTAGTTATTCAATTATCGATGGCAAAACAAATTAAGTTAAGTGGCACGTCAAACAACAATAGCATCTGATGGATACAAACCAAGGCCTGCACAAACTTTAAAGTTAATCAGTACCCGTCTCTATGCGTTGGGAAAATGCCAAATACTATCCTCAAGATTTCCAGATCATCCAAAGACACACCCTACAAATTCAAAATGGAAAAAACTAGAGGTTGAATATATCACTAAGGACAAAAGACAAATTTATATAACAACATTGCAGTTACTGTTAAAAATCCAAAGCACAGCAGCTACAAAGCTAACCCGAACAACAAAAGAAATAAGGTAAGTCCCTTGGAAGATGTTTCCAACTGATTCATATACTTTAGGGACCTCCAAATAAGATAGATTGCAAGGAACAACGACAAGCTACAACTTCCAGAAGAAGAAGAAGGGGAAAACAGAAGTATGCGAAACATAAGCCCCAAATTTCATACTCCAAAGTTTACCTGGTACTTTGGCATCAAATCCCAGTAACTCTTCCAGCTGTGGAGATCCCGGTTGAGGATCAACATAAGTGAACATATAAGTGGTTCGATCTAGGGGCCCGAGCCGGCTGGAAATGCCTGAAGATCTTGGGAACGTTGTTATTCGCTAAGCACAAAAGTTTTTCCAGACTACGATGTGCATGATAATCCAAAGAATTTTAATCCTTCACATTGCATCCTATCCAAGTTCCTTGAATCATTTTACCTCCCAGAAATATTGGGCTAGTGACTGGCCAACTTCTTTTGTGGAAGCACTGCTAAATATGACATCACTTGTAGAGTTCCCCTTAAAACCACGGCAGCAAGTACCAACCACAAGGAATATACCATCTGGTTTCCTTCCACATCTAATCTAAAGCAATTTTTAATCATAAGAGCCAGTTCAAGACAATAGGAAATGAACTAATAAAAGAATCTATAGAGGAATTAAGTTAGTGAGGTATAGAAGAGTTTTAGAAGCGTTGGAGTAAGGATTATGAGGTCCAACTAATCCTTGAATGCATGATATTTTTGGGAGAATTAAGTTGATATAATAAGAGAGCTGTTTTAGTTACTGTCTATCAATCCAAACATATTGTTCTGATGTTAACATAACCGACCCTTAACTGGGGCTTACCTCTCCTAACCATATATTACATGATACAAAGATCATTTCTTCACAGAAAGAGAAACCAGTCATAGTTGTATGCTTTCAAGAAAAGATTCTATACCTGCTTTACAATAGGAGAAAAATTGCCCATTGCATCAATGATGAGGTGCGAAAATAAAGTCTTTCCCTCCTTTAGTTGCAGCACCTGTAAGAAGATAAGCATGAGCAATATCTGGATGAATTTTACTCATTAACTATGAATTCAATTAAATCATAGCAGAAAGACGATTGGCAGCATTCTTTTGATGGTAATGTGAAGCCCTTTGAGTGAAAGAAACCCAGATATCATACCATCCTCAGCTCATCTTCATAACCCTTGTGATTTAGTACTACTTCCAAGCTTTTTTTCTCTGAATGAATTCTGGAGTTCTATGATATTTTAATTGAAATATTGTGTATTGTGTTTAAAATTTCAGCCCTTTAGTCTCAGCCTCTTCATTCTGGTCATTGTTAGGTTGGCCAAATTGAACAAAAGTCATTTGAGGTTAAGCACAAAGTCAATCAAGGCAAAATCCAATGCTAAAATTAGAAACAAAATAAGGAGTTTCATTGTTTTTAAGCCTAATCTAGGAATATGCTGCCTAAGTGATAAAATGCATACTTAAGGAGCCACATTTATGAGTAAGTAAGCATACTGCTGCGTCCTGATACACGGATATGTTAGAGACACTGTAACCTTCAAATGTGATACCTCCAAGGGAATCAAAACGCTCTTTCACAATCACCACAAGCTTTACTGGCCTGTGAAAAGATAATACAAAAGAACATTAAGACCTTGACCTTGGTTTTATAAAAGACAAAGAAAACAAATAAGTTCTTGAACCATGTTCTTTAAAAAAGTGAATAGAAATTATATGTGAGTGAAAAACCATCAAACTAGAATAATTAAAACTTGTATGATATTCAGATGGCGCATAGAAGTACTTCACTTCATCAACTGGAGAGTCTGATAATTAAAACTTCTACGATGTTCAGATAACTGATTTTTCCAACTTCTAGTTACTACAGTTTCCATAACATGGAGAGCATGAAAAACAACAATAAGGAAACTTCTCTGCACTTCCAAGCTAATTGGCGTCGGTTATATAAATCCTGACCATCCATTTTGTTATATTTGTTCTATTTAGACCCTATTATGGGAAGTGAGGTGTTAACCCTAAACAAGGCAGGGCTATTATGTTGATACATTTGCCTATGCACTGCCTATGTATCTTTAGAAAAGACTTTATCTATGATTTTTCACCATTGAAGTTCAAAACGTTATGCTAAATTGCTAATTAAACCTAATTGGTTGCTTTCATCAGTATGATTCTATCAGGTTGTTGTGTGTACGGCCTGCTCTTATCACTTCCTAATTAGCAGTTTTTTCTGATCCTGCTTCTGTTCCAAGAAAGAACAGGACTTTAATACATCCTTCAGGAGGATTAGATAACTGGATATTGAAGGATGTGCCCGGTAATAACAATACAGCTGCATAACTCATTGTGTTTCCAAGAATTCTCAGTATAACTATAGCAGGATCTAGAAATATTAGACATGTAGCTTCAGAAAATCCTCGGTCCTGTTTCCATCTACATCTGCATAATACATCTGTTTGTTTCAGGGGTGTTTCTTTTTTTTTTTCTTTCGTAATTTGGCACATTTGTAGAGAACAGCCAAAAAATCTGGTATGAAATCTATCTCCGCTTCATATTAAAGCTTATGTGTGATCGTTAACATTTAACAAGATAATTGAGTTTACATAGTGTTGACAGATGAGTCTAATGTACTAACTTTACGTGCAAACAGTAAAATAAAAGGGGTTTTGATGTTCATATAGTAGCAAACACAACAAAACTTAAAAGTTATGAAGTTTGGCTGCACACAGATTGAAGAGAGGACAAGGTCAGGGAAACAGACTTACGAAACACCAAGATTGAGAATGTACTGGACCCAAATGTCTCCCTTCCCTTCAAATCCACATCTATTCTGCAGAGTGACTCAGAAGCCGAAAGAGAATAAGTAACAATGCTAGAAAACAGTAGAGGACCCTTAGCAGGAAACAGATCCCAGATCTCATTTCATTATTATATACTTGTGCAACAACATTAGTAAGATTATTAACTTTGCCCTCTTTTTCTCTATCCTCACCCCCAAGTGGCCAAGTAAAAGGAAATAAATTTGTCCTTATAGGCCTTTCAAACAAGAAATTGTAGGTCGGCACTGGTCAAAGATCGTTATTACCAGAATTTGGATTAATTATGCACAAGACTTATATTAGTTTGAAGACAAATATCAAGGCACGTAGTGTTATTCACAAGGCAAGAACAGTCCAAATACCTAAACAACAATCTTGTTATCTGTGAAGACTATTAAGGCTACCAGTGCTTTTGGGCTCAGAATATTGATAAAATACCTTTCATTGACATATCCAACAAATTCCAGGATAAAGAACATACAGGGTTGAAATTGGCTGCTGTAGCCTCTTCAATGTCATCTTCAGTTAAAACGCCAACTTCAACAAGTTCCAGTAGCTCTTTCCTTGATATGTTCCACTCTTGCTCCCTCTGTTCCATTTCCCAAGAGTCAAACATCATTGGACTCCTAAGCAGATGACTAGTTCTAAATAGCATAATTGAATCCCACTAACGCAGGGAGTATAAAACGATACCCCTCTTAAAACATTCCTTTCCACAACTCCAACTCGAATACCTTTCAAACTTAGTGCTGTGGAAATGAAGATTCCCAAGGTACCTCCACAAACGATGACATCAAACATTTCCTCGGTATTTTTAACTTGCTCAGAATCTTTGAATGATCAAGGGACAGAAGAGGCTACTCTCTGGGGTTCTTCAACAACTACAAACAGGAAAATTAAAATATTAATAATATCCATTTATGGTGCAAGGATAAGGTCTGGGAGGAGTGTATCCAGGCCTTTCCCCTACCTCCACGAGGTAGGGAGGCTGTTTCCAAGGGATCTCGCCTCAAGTACAACACATCAAAGTAGTTATGAAAAGGAAAACAACATTGAGAAAAAATTAGCAACTAATAGGGAAAGCAGTGTAGAGCAAAATGAACCAGTAGAATATTGAATAAATACAATTTGTTGGAGCCCTTCTAATAGAACAGTTCAGATGTACGTGTTCTCAAAAATATGTTTATCTACCTGCTGAAGCAGAGCAAATCTTATACCAGAGAAGGTCCAATCTTTTCAACGCACTATATGAATATGCACCACCAGCACCACCAACCTCCCAACTTACTGCAATCCCTCCATTATCCTCTGCAACAAGATTCCATCTTCATATTTATTCATTATATATCGATACCTCACTCAACATATATTTGTAATATATTACTACATGGTCTTTTGAGTGTCCAAACAAAATATTTCAAGAATTTGAATTGACCAAAGAGAGTGCAACTGAGTTCTTGTGGGAGTGGCATGTGCTTGAAAACAAACTTTTTTCCTACTCCCAAAAGGTATAATTGCAGAAGGATATTGAAAGACTCCATTTTTCATCATAGTTGGTTGCAGCTGTAGCTGAAGTGGTATTATGATAATTCAAGAATCAAAACACAAAGAAAAAAAAAAGATTCTTTTCCTCAAGTTATCAATATTTAGAGTAGTGAAATGAACCAACTAGTTAAGAACTAGTGGAGATAACATGAGAACAAGCGTTAGACACGTAGTTAGACTAATAATATTGACCATCCACCCCATGCTACGAGAAATCTCATCCCTTTTACTTTTTGGGATCACCCACTCCAGGTTTTAAGACTACTAGCAATTTGCTGTGGTCCCTTTTCTTTCCATTTTCTCATCTGCTGAAGTATTTTACCTAGGAAAACAAAAGCAAGAAAAATAAATTTTATAAATTATATTTCACACTTTTTAACACACCTTTATTCTCACGCTTCAACCTCCAACATACTTAAATCTTCACCCACTCTTCATCCCCATCTACATCACTCCACACAAATACTCCACCGCACTTATAGCTCATAATATTATCTAAATTAAAAATAAATATTTTTAAAATAATATATTTTATTTTATATATTATATAAAAAATAATTATTTTCTTAAAAAATATTTTTTGGCGTACAGAACACACCTTCAATTAATGTTTGTTATTTTTTGGTCTTACTTGGGAACCAAGGAATAGATACTTGTTGTGTCTTTTTCTTGAATAGATACCAATGTAGTTTATGCTGCATAATGTCAGTATCATTATTATTATTTGGTTAGCATGTGTAATGTATCTAACTAAACATTAAATGGTATTGATAGTAATCGAATTTTTCCACCATTGATAGAGACTGTTGAAAAAGCGAAAGTGGTGTCTTTATAGAGATTCGCTAGAGTATCGATATCACGAGACGGACGACGACCAAATAGTATTTGCTACGAAGGAAAATATTTTACGTGAAAAATATTTCTAAAAAGATAAACAAACTTCTGTGTCCCAAGCAAACCATATTTGTTTTTCAAAATATTATGTTCCTAAAGAAATTGTTTTCCAATTTTGTGTTGGGATATGTGCACGATTTTAGAAAACAAGTTTCCTAGGAAAGCTCAGACTTTTTATTTGTTTTTTCCTAAGGAGAATATGTGTAGGATTCAACATTATTTAGTTTGTGATGTAAACTCTCCTCTCTCCAATAGTGAATCTCCCCGGATGAACCTTTATCTACGATCAATAATTGTCAGATAAATCCAAAAAAAAGGGGGATTGAAGTTGGAAACAAATAATTTAACCTGTATCACTCATATATCAAGTTCAATCCCACCAGAACCCCACAACTAATGAGGCCCAACGTCACCCCAGTAATAAGGTTTGTAAGGGGGGCAAAAGACTGAACACAAGTTTTCTTTTAGTTGATAACCGAATGTAATTCCAAAAAACGGATTTTCATGCGCAAATTTCATGGGAGGAATCAAACCGAGCATCACAGATTTTTGCATACAGATGCATCAAAGAAAAACCGTGTTGCTGCAAAAAACAGGTATTAAGGTGTTCTTGTTCACAGGACCCAGCTTATTTCACAAGTTGTGAAGAAAACAAAAAATTAGAAAGGGAAAAACATGTTAGACCAATGTTGGCTTGATTCTCTTACATTTACCTACCATATCTCTAAATTTGACCATGCAAGCTAATGCACGTTCGAAATCACCATCTTCTAAGGCAATAGCGAAGCGACAGTATCCAGGAATTCCGGTCCATGAAGAGCTATTGATGCACAAACCAGTGGTCTTAAGCAAGGCTTCTCTGATATTTGTGTCGTCAAGTTTGCCTTCCCATGAAGATGAAAATTTGCCAATTTTAAATTTCTTTCCGAGATAGGTAGATGGCTTAGCCACCACTGAAACGCCAGAATGAGCCTCAAGCACATAAAAACCACAATTTTCAAAGATCCGTTACACATAAATTAGGAATTTGTATGAGAGAACGTCAAGAATTACCAACTTCAAAGCTATTTATAACAAATTATATATTTGGAGGCTAACTACGACTTAAAATTTTCTTCAAATGGTATGAAAACAGATGCCATGTAAATATTTTCGAATCCAGTCGCATGGTTTGGCCACAACAGAATATGAGAAATTTGTATTAGAGCATTCTGCAGTTCCTTCAATTTCAAGAGCTCATATCGACTAGCCAGAATAGATTCCTGCTCTAAGACTGCATTGGAAAGTTCTGCTGTATGTTCTCTTTGATCCAACAGCTTAAAAATACTTCACTCCGACAATCATGGAAAGATCCAGCAAACTGCCATAGCCTATCATGACTGAAATTTTCCTGTAACTTAGTCAATGTTGCTGATCTGGGAACAAAACATCTAGTATCAATGTGGTCGTTACAGTAAGGCATAGCTACCAATAGTCTTTACAAGAACATTGCCCTTCACTGAAGCAGTGGAACCGATTATTATCCCTTACAACGATCTCCCTCCCCTCCATTTTTGAAATGATTTTGATTGCTGTGTGGCAATCCCTGCATATCCTAAGGTTCTTCACCACCCTTATGACCGAATGTGGCTCAGTAACAAGAAGAGCAAAAGCCACAGCCAACTTCTCGCTATGGGTCCCTACCATCTCTTCCATCTCTTCTTCTTCAACATCTTTTAAAACACAGCTCTTATCAGCCATGTATCCAGCTAGCCTCATCTTCTTTTCTGTTTCAGCGAGCACTCTATAGATATCTAATGATCGCTTGTGTGATCTGTCACCCACTATAAACTTGTGCATCTCCCCATCATGTTCAATCCAACTCCATCCGGTTGTCTTCTTTACTCCTCCAATTGCCATCAACCCTCTCACCCTGTCTACATCTTCCCATCTTCTTGCTGAGGCATATATGTTCGAGAGCAAAACATAATTTCCTGAATTTTCTGGTTCTATTTCGAAGAGCTTACTAGCAGCAAACTCTCCGAGGTCTATCCTTTTGTGAACTCGACTAGCATGTAAAAGAGAACCATATACTCCTGCATGTGGATGCATTGCCATACTTCCAATCAAACATTTTGCTTCGTCTAGTTTACCATTTCTACCTAACAAATCAACCAGGCACGCATAGTGATCGGAGTCTGGATCTTTGATTGAATCAAATATCCTTTGACCTTCTTCTAGCAG
>JBDJHY010000001.1:28645697-28657008 GCA_039654485.1 Withania somnifera | reverse complement strand
TCTTCTATCATGTGGATCCTTCTGAAGTTAGAGGTCAGAAAAATAGTTTTGTAGAAGCATTTACGAGATATGAGGGGCAAGTTGAAGCTGAAAGTGATGAAGGAAAGTGGGAGTGGATGGATAAGGTTCAAAAAAGGAGAGCAGCTCTTGAAGAGGTTGCAGATTCGGGTGGTTTTCTAGTGAACAATCAAGAAGATAGGTAAATTTTTTTCACAACCAGTAGATTGACATTCTGTTTTCAAGCAACCTTTTTGAATTTGTGCCATCTCGCATATTTCTATTTAAGGTGCATTCTTGAGGAAATTTATAAAATCATTAAACTGATTAGAGATACTAAGGAGAAAATCTATCTCTGTACATTAGTAGCCAGTGAATATCTGCTTGACGTCTCTAATATTGTTGATTTGTGGCTTGAGAACCTGAACATTAGGATCATTTTTAGACATCCAATATTTGTACGATGCAAACTGACTTCATCAGAAAGGAAATGGAAGTATGGATCAAATTACTTTTATGAATAGGTTGGAATAGATAAATTTCATGTCTCTGTCATGGCTTAAGTTAGGATGCTGGATTTCCTCTTTTTTGTTTCTTTACTTTCTTTTGCTTTCCAGTTTTATTCCAGTTACTTCAGATTCAACAAATTATTTGCTGGTTATACAGTTGTAACTTTGCTTACTTGCATAAGAATATCTTTATAAGTCATTAAACTCAGATGTGATACTTTTGGCTAATCCATTTGCTCCTTGGTAATTGAATAGGGAGAAATCGGAGTTCATTGAAGAAATTTTCCAACTCATTGAGGATAAATTGAACCGCTCCGTATTAAGTATTGCCCCTTACCTGGTTGGGATCAGTTCACGGGTCAAAAATCCCACACCTCCAGTCCCCAAGAGGGGATTGAGTGATCCACTTTCATGTACGTGGCCAAATTTCTTCATGGTTTAACACCTTTACCTGTTGGTTCCTTCATTTCTTTTATTGTTGAGATTCTTCATGAAACAGGTGTCATCTGAAAAAGGACTGATCAGCTTATTTATTTCGGGGAGTGAAGTTCCCAATTGGTTTTCTCATAAGATTGTTGGAGCAACTCTATCTTTCACTGTCCCTGCACACCTGATAGCAAGATCCAGGCTTTAGCTGTGTGCTCTGCGTACAAAAATGACTGGAAAGTCCGGTTTTAGGGTATTCAATTTTATTTGACAATCCATAACATGCAGAAGAACGTGAAACATGATTTATAGCCCGACTTGCTATGGTCTTCCTGAAGACCAAATGAAATGTTATAGTTCAGCCATTGGAAATTTCAGAGTCAGCTGGATGCTGGTGACACCTTGAATGTCAAATTGTTAGCATCAAGGAAATCGGCATTCACTTAATTCATGGTGAGCAATCAGACATGGTTTCGGATTCAAACAGTCAAGAAATGCAGCAAGATTATCCTTATCAGGGGACGATGCCTGCTGTTGAGAAATAGCAAAGTAGTAATTGAATGTAAACATGCCAGTTAGAGGCCAGCTAGGACAGGTGGTTATAACTAACTTAAGAAGTAGCTTAGTAGTGAGCTAGATAGTTAGTTAGCTATTTTCTTTCCATACTTGAGTTAGTTAGTGATATAGGTGAAGTGTATTTACATTTTTCAGTTAGAGCAATGATAATTAGAATATGAAGATTTCTCTCTCTAGCACCTTGTGCCCTGTAATTTCTCAGATTGTTTGTATGTTAGTAGGTTAGCCTAGTTTTTAATATGGTATCAACCACCATTAATGGCGATCAAAGCTCAGTGATCGTTGTCCAGTAACTCTCAAAATCATCATCTCTGTTTTCCTATTGTTTGAAGTTTTTGTTCCCTTCTTCTGCGATTTGTTTGAACCATAAGTTTTGTTGTGAGAACCATAACACTTACATCAATGGCGAATGGTGACGAACCCTCACAGATTCGAGGAACGAGTGTCGGAGGATCAGATCATAGTACAAAAATCTGGTTCATTTTTTGATTCCTTTGATCCATTGTTTCTACAGGCATCGGATGTTCCTGGTGTTTATGTAGCTCATTGTATGTTGACTGGAATGGAAAACTATACGATTTGGAGTAGATCTATGAGGATTGCTCTACAGGGAAAGAACAAAATTGGTTTCATAGATGGTGCTTTGAAGAAGGAAATGTATGAAGGACAAATGGCATATCAACGGGAACGTGTTAATGCAGTCGTCCTGTCATGGATCATAAATGCAGTCTCTAAAAGACTTGGTGAGTGGAATTGCATACTCGTCTAATGCTCATAAGGTATGGATGGATCTCAAGGAATGATTTGATAAGGTGAATGCTACAAAGACTTATCATATATATAGAGGAATTGCTACTCTAAGTCAAGGTACATCTTCTGTCTCTACTTACTTTACAGGGATGAATGAGCTTTGGGAGGAGTATGAGTCTCTGGTTCCACGTCCATCTTGCACTTGTGATAAGTTAGTGATTTTCTTAATAATTTGGAACAACAGAAGCCTATGCAGTTTGTAGGAGGATTCAATGACAAATATAGTCGGTCAAGGAGTCACATTCTTATGATGACGCCTACACCCACCGTGAATCAAGCTTATTCTCTAATAATTCATGAAGAAAGTCAAAGAGCTTGTCTCAATATGGCAACAAAAATTCCTCCTCTGAGATCTCAGTATGAAGAAGGAGAATCTTCAGCCCTGACTGCAGCAACAGTAATGAAGATTGGAAACATGAAACAAAGACAAGCTATCACATCACACTATAAGAGAGGGGAATCATCATCTAGTCTAGGAAATGTGTCTGCAAATTTTTCAAGGAACAACAGCAATGGAAGGATGAAAAAATCTTCTAATCTCCAATGTGAATTTTGTCATCTTAAAGGTCATACCAAGGACTACAAGTTGATTGGTTATCCACCAGATTCCAAGTTCACTAGAAACAAAGAAAGGGATCACAATGGATCTAGAGGAAACTATAACTATAACAATTCTGGATACACTGGGTATAGAAATGATTGTGGACAGAACAAACCTGGAAACTATACTGCTCATAATGTGAATCAGCAAGATGATTTTGGATATGTCTCTGCTCAACACCAACAAGGAAATGAGAACCAAACCAGGCAAATGTTCACTGCAGGGCAGTTTTAGAAACTTCTAAACTTGATTGACGAGGAGGAATCACCAGAGGGTGTAGCTAACATGGCAGGTATTTTTCCATTAGATGGGGCTCGCACATTTTCTACAGTACCCCTGTGAATACTCCTCCGGTCGGCAAACTCTTTCCTTTCTGCAGGTAGCTTATCAAATCGGATCACGTATTTTTGAATATGTCGTTACATCATGTACATGTATTCGCGTTTCAATTTATTTTTTTTAAGTTTCTGCTCGTGCCCGGATAGAGAATGGGCACGATTCCTCCTCTCCCCGTTCTACCGTCCAAACAGGCCATCCATTCTAAGTTTTGGGGTTGTGAAAGGCTCAAGAGTACACTGAGTTAGGCGAGATCGAGATTGACATATTTACAACATTGAGATTAGTAGGGAGGGGCAATCCATTTGTGCGACGGAAGTGTTCGTCAGTACAATGAGGAAGGAACGGAATTCCTGGTAAATTTCAGACAAGGAATGAAAAGAAAATAAATCCTAGGTCTATGATACAGAAATGGGGGTAATCCAGATCAAACTCGGATTTATCTTACTTAGCCTTGGGTTAATTTACTTTGCTTAAAGGGAAGAAAATTATCATAGGCAGTGGCTTGGTTAAGGAGGCATGTTTACAAAGGAAAAGGCTCTCCATGAGTAGCGTCTGCTTCAGCTCAAGGCGAATAGGCTGGCAGATCGTTACGCCTTTCATACGGGTCGGAACTTACCCGAGAAGGAATTTCGCTACCTTAGGACCATTATAGTACCGTCGTCTTTAATTTCATTGTTTGTTTTATCTGGTTCAATAAAACCGCTTATCCTAGTGAATTTTACAGACCTACTAGACCAGAAGTTTCTCAAGCTCAAGCTCAAGCATTTACTTTTCTAGTTAGAGACCAACATCTTGGGGATAACGTGGGATCCGCTCAAAGACCTACTGGCTTAGGTAAATATCTAATGTGTTTCCCTAACTGAGAAGTCATTTTTGGAGGAGAAACTATGCGTTTTTGGGATCTGCGTGCTCAAGAGCCACCTTTCTTTCTACTAGTTGTTACATGATTTCAGCAGAATGACTTGAATTTTTCTTTTAAAGCTCGAGAGTGATTGCATTATCCATTTAAAATTTTTTATTCAACTCATTACAAATCAATTCAATACTTCCATCAAGACCATCAGAACTGATAATGGTCTTGAATTCCTTAATGCTGAGTGTACATCTTTGTTCCAGTCTCTTGGTAATGTCCACCAGAGGACTTGTGTCTACACCCCATAACAAAATGGGGTGGCTGAGAGAAAGCATAAACACCTACTAGAGGTGTCAAGAGCTTTATGATTCCAAGGTCATATTCCTATAAAGTTCTAGGGAGATTGCATTCTTACAGCATCCTATAGCATCAATAGACTTCCTTCAACTTTTTTGCTTGGCATTTCTCCTTATGAAAGTGTGCACAAAGTCCCTCCTTCCTTGGGTCATATCAGAACTTTTAGGTTGCCTATGTTATGCTACTGATCCTACACCACATGATAAATTTTCTTCTAGAGCAATTCCTGCCATTTTATGGGCTATTCATCATCACAAAAGGGCTACAGACTATATAATCTTCATTCACACACTTTTTTTTGCCAGCAGAGATGTGTGCTTCAGAGAACATATCCTTCCTTTCAAACACTCAACATTCTCCAACTCTTCATCTCATCCTATCTATTTTCCAGATACATCATCAATATCTCCACATGATCACTCTTGTCCTGAACTTTGTACTCCTGTTTCTGAGCCTCTTCCGGATCCTAGTACTTTATCATCACCTCCTCTTCCCCATGATGACTCTGTTGTGCCTTCTTCTCCTACCATCATTCCATATCCTCCTTCATCCGTGTCAACTATTCCTTTGTCTTATTCATCTCCCTCCAATTCTACTCCTTCTGCTCCTCCACATATCTCTCCACCAGTTAGAAGATTTCAAGGGCTACAAAGCCTCCTATTTGGTTGTCTGACTATAGTCATACAAAACCACACTCCAGACCTCATCCCCATTCTATTGATCAAGTAGTTAACTACACTCACTTTGTTGCTAAATATCAAAGCTTTCTTTCTAATTTTTCCACCTACTGAACCACAGACTTATTCTGAGGCTGTGCAAGATGATACGTAGATCCATGCTATGAACCAAGAGGTTATTGCCCTTGTAGAAAACAACACCTGGGAAATAGTTGATCTACCAGCGGGTAAGGTACCCATAGGATACAAATGGGTCTATAAGGTCAAGTAAAATGCCGATGGTACTGTGGAGAGATTTAAGGCTAGGCTTGTTTCTAAGGGAAACACACAACAAGAGGGTGTGGACTTTCATGATACCTTTTCTCCTGTTGCTAAATGGTCACTGTGAGATGTGCCTTGTCTATGTCTGCTATGCATGATTGGCCTGTTTTCCATATGGGTGTGTTTAAAGCCTTTTAAGATGATTTACATGAGGAAGTGTACATGGTACTGCCTCCTGGTGTTGGCAGTAAGGGGGAGACATCAAAAGTGTGCCAGTTGAAGAAATCATTATATGGACTTAAGCAAACATCTAGGCAATGGAATATCAAACTTCAAAGAGGGAAAAAACACTGTCTATTTTCTTTTCCTTTAATCCAATATAGTGCTTACTCTAAAGGGAAAAAGATTCTGCTAAGGGAAGTGTTAAAGAGATGGAAGTGAATTCGTTCACAGTTGATGCTGCTCATTTTCAAACAAATGGGATTGGATTTATATACTCTAGGGAAAGTACAACAAAGGCAACTCTATCAAGCATCTGAGAAGATGCAGAGAACCACTGCAAAGGGCAGCCCGTTGCACTAAGCTCCCGCTATACGCGGGTCTGGGAAGGGCCGACCACAAGGGTCTATTATACACAACATTATCTTGCATTTCTGCCAGACTGTTTCCAAGGCTTGAACCGCTGACCTCCTAGTCATATGGTAGCAACTTCACCAGTTACTCTGAGGACTCCCCTTTGCAAAGAACCTCTACTTGATCATAATTCTCATCAACCTCATTGTTCCATTAAACGATGAATATAAACTAGGAGATTCATGGAAACATCTTAGCTTCTCTTTGTTTTAGCATCACATCAGAAGTTTCAGCATCTGTATTTGTATCTTCTTCAGAATCCTTGAACAAGAAATCTAAAAGGCCATTGATGCGCCAACCGTCATTCTTTGAGTTCTCTTGGTAGATATCCATATCATGATGACAAAGTAAGTAAGAACCTCTAGCCACCTGAAAAACAGAGATATCAACTCCATTAATGGGATGATGTTGAGACTGATAAGAAAATACTTGTCTAGTGTCCTCATCATCATCCTCGTACACAATTTGGCCTCCGAACTCCTCCAACTGTAACTCATACATCAATGCAACAGAAACCTTAACTTTTTCACCTCTGTTTAGGTACTGTCCTATCTTCCAGTGGCTTAACCATGTTATACCTGCATCATGATATGGGATGCCCATTATCACTGGGCTATAGGTCCATTTTACGTCCTTAGTCTCATTGTTAATGATAATTTGATTTTCATTCCAAAGTTTATCTTCATTCTCTGTAGTGCTTGTGTCACTATCTTTGTAGATAATACAGATATTTAAACTATGAATGTGGAGATCAGGTACTGAAGGCACATTGAATTGTATTGGATATCCTATGCTTCTGTAAGCATACCATGTTGGCATCTCAGTTTTGGGAAGAGAAGTGCTGAAAGGACCAAACTCATAGAGACCCTATCCGAATGATGAGCCAAGAATATTAGCATACATAAATAACAAAGGAGGGAGAAGGATTGGAAACAAAGCAAGCAGACTCATAAATGAAAAACAGATACAGAAAGAGAGTACCTGGATCGGCTCTATCCGTCTTGTCAAGGTGAGGAAGTTGTACAAATTTACATGGACCTTATTCAGGATTTCTGTGTCTATCAGGCTGAACATACTGGTAAGTTTAGAATCAAAACTCCCAATGGGTTTTAATTGGAAGAGTTCCTCAACCACTCGTAGTTTTCCACAGTAAAATCCAAGAAACAATAAGGATGTCAACAGATTTGGTAAATTTGTTTTCACTTCTAAGGATCTGCATTCATGGACACTCAAGGACTTTCAAGTCTCTGGAAGCTCTGGAAGAAACTGAAGCTTTCCACAATGCTCCAGATGAAGCCATTGAAGACGAGTAAGATATTTGATTCCCTTAGGTAGAATACTGATTGGGTTTACACTAAGAATCAATCTTCCTGCATAAATAAGTTGCCAAAATCATATGGAATTGTATTATCTGTTTTTCTGCTATCAACTAGACTTAAAATTTGCAATGACCGTGATAGAGAAGCTAGTGTGAAACTAAGAGAGTTTGAACCATCTCTTGGGTTTGGCACTAATGACACAAAGGCTGACCTCAATAAGTTCTTGTCACCCATGGAAAAGGGTGCTTGATTTATTGCAGTCCCACATGCGTAAAGTTGCTTCAGAGATTGCATGTTTCCCCATGGTAAGGATGACCAGTCAAGTTTGGAGCACAAAGACAGAACAAGCCTTTCTAGCTGCTGAAGATCACCTAAACTAGTTGGAAGTCTCCTGAGGTTTTTACTGCCCTTTAGGTTCAAGAGAAACAACTTTTTCAAGCCCCCGATTGATTCATCAATCTCTATCAGCTTCCTGCAATACTTCAGAAGTAATCTCTGAAGATTAGGAAACTCTGTAAAGTTGGGACTTCGAGAAAGGTTACGTGAATTACTGAGATCAAGGATTCTCAAGAGTCTTAACTGTCATTAGAAATAGTAGAAATTATAGAGGTTGCATGAATAACATCAATCCAATTAGAATGAGAAGACACATGAAAAATGGCAGGCAGAGTATAAATTGCACAGTACCCTGGTTCCACTCCAAATTTGCTCCAGTCTGCTGTAGCTCATCTGTAGAACAACCAAGTTCTCCAATGGCAGATCATCGTGTATCTGTCTGTAATGTATGGAAATTTGGGCCAGCATAGCCATCTTACCTTCCTGGGGAATTCCTCATAACTTCCCTTGAGTGATGTATTGTCAAGTTGGAGCAGTCTTAGTTTATGCATCCTTGAAAATGCATCTGTATCAAACTCCTGGTTTTTTGGTTGTAACTCTGGATGAGTTGATCCTTCAGAGTTTTGGGGAGACCAGGGGAAGAAACTGCTAAGACGACGCCTCTTTACTGCATTTGTTTCAGATGTAAGTTTTGCTTCTCTAAACTTATGCGCACACTCCAAAAGGTACTCCCTTTGGTCAGAAAATGTCTTGGGTGGTTTATCTTTATTCATCGAAATACAGAGACTTAATCCTTGTATATATGCACCCTGTACCAAAGAACACAGTATATAATCCAGTCAAGAATGTTTTAGGGGAAGACAAGAAGACATTTAATACAAACAATGTGTTAAGAAAATGAACCTTGGGCGTAATTCAACCCAAAAGAAGTGAGGATTACCAAGATTATATAAGGACACAACATGCAAATTCCTCGGTCCATGTGGGACAATCTCCCAACCCCCAACCCGCGGACAATTGGAGTGTGGACTTAGGAATCCGTGTTGACACAACATGGGTGTGGGTGTGGGACTCACAGTCAGCTCATCTTGGGTACTTTAACTACATTTATGACCGAGAAGGATAGGTTTATTGGTTATTTGATTTGATTTAGTACGTATATGTCATGGATAGCTATATAAAGTATGAGCATGAGATATCTTTTTCATAAATATTAGGTGTTTATAAAGAATTAAATTTTATTAGCTTTAGTTCAATAGCTATAATTATTCAAAATATATACTTTCTGTCAAAAATATACATTTATTGGTTGCACCAGTGCTGTATCAACACTCGGATCCATACTCCCGAATCCTAAAAGCTATTGATGAATCTTGTACCTAACACAGTACTCAAAGCTAGCTTGTAAGGTGGGGATTGCCCAAATCATCATGTAAGGAGACAAAAACACATTCTGTGAGTGAAGTGCTGATCTTACCGTCTTTTCTTCCAATACTTTGATGCATTCTTTGTAATGCCATGGGCGAGTATGTTTTCCAGGGTCCCGGGTTGATTCTTTTCTTACAATCTCTCTTCCCATATCTCTAACAGATTGGTGCATGACAACTTTTTCATTTTGATCAATGGTTAGGAGAAACCTGTCAATCAGATTACCAACTATTACATAATAACAACAGCTTTCAAGAACTGTAGCCACAATGTTTACATTCTTTGCGACAAAGAAACAGGCAGTATCGAGGAATAAGTTCTGGTCGTGATCATCTTGCAATGAGTCATAGCTTACTTTTAGCTTTTTTGCAACTTGACTGTTAGGGGTCGCTTCCAACTTACTGAGTGCACTTTCCCATACATCTAGAGTTTTTCCAGACAGAGAAGACCCTACAAGTTGAAGAACTAGAGGAAGTCCTTCACAATGTTTTACCACTCTTTCTGAAAGCTGTTTATAGCATTCAATTGGTTGGTTATTCCCAAAGGCATGCCAACTGAATAGCTCAAATGATTCTTCTTTACGCAATCTATCGACCATTTTGACCATATCAATTTCCTAAGCTCTTAGGAACTCTGTATGTCTAGTTGTTATGATAATTCTGCTCCAGGGTGAAATCAATCTTGCATTCCTAGGACAGCATCCAATTGGTCTAGTCTATCAATTTCATCTAAAACAACTAGAACTCTTTTTCCACTAACAGCAGCTTTGATTTGATAGATTCCTTCATCAATGCTCTGAACTTCTATTTCTTTTCCTTTCAGGATACCAGCTAGAAATTATATTTGCATGTGTATTAGTCCATCTTCATATTCTGAAAATTGTCTTATGTTCTCAAGAAATCTGCTTCCTTCAAAATTGTCATAGTTTGTTGAAGACATACTTAGCAATTGTTGTCTTCCCAATTCCTCCCATACCACAAACTCCAGCTACGCTAACTGTACCAGTCCTATTGTTCAACTATAGATTAAGGTCTTTAGCCCGGGAATCTATTCCAATGAGATAGGGTGCAATGCCTATAACTGACCAATTTATTTTCTCTTCAATTACTTTGATGATCTTCTCAATAAACTTTGTCTTGTTCCTACAAGAGAAGCACATAAGGACCAGACATTAGAGGGTAGAATCACAAACTTCTCATCCGATAACAGAAAGAAGAAAAAAATATCACATTAATGTCTGATTGACGTGAGACTCACAAAAACATTGCAACCAATTAACTCTTCTTGAATAATGACTTCCAGAACATTTTATCAAAATATAAGTTTAGAGGAGACAATAGCAAAAGAGTAATATAATGATTTGTCAAGAAGACACAGTACATGGGCAACTCCACATAGATTTTAGGCAATAATGGAGGTTACCTTTCATTGTGGTCCTGTAAAGTCAGTCCCCCAAGACTAGCAACTTCTTTGAGTGCTTTTTTCCACCCTCCGATCCGCTTAGCCCATGCTTGATTATCAACTGAATTTTCCAGCAATTTCTTTTCATGTCGAGCAAATGCTATGACAAAGCTCCCTGATTGCTCTCCGACATCAGATGAATCAACATAGTAGAAAGCTGGAAGAATTACTTGTCCTCTATTCTTGTTCTCCAGGATCATCAAAAGTTCATCAAGGCACCGCTGGAAGATGCATAGTTTTTCGACAAAACAATGATTGATCACTTAGACTGATGGATAAGCTTTATCTAGTTCAGACTTAATGTTCTCTCCTCTTTCAATCTCATTATCATCCTTAAAAGTACGAAGACCCACAGCAAGCAAAGCCTCACAGAGTTGGTTAGCGAATGTTTTGCGAGTGTCTTCACTGCTAAAACTCAAGAAAACATCATAAATACATCTAGACCTGAACTTGGAGGCTTATTGAACTTGTTCATATGCCATTGATCTAAATACAAAATCAAATCCGACAACCTTTCAGTAATAATTTGCATTTGGACCCTAATTAAGCTCTAAAGTTTGAAATAATCTTTGTTCTTGTTTAGACTTATTTCTCCCTTGTTAAGTTAGACCTTTAAAATGTCGATTCTTGTACCATCTAGTTGTCTTCTGGTCTCTTGAGTCCAACATTCTGACTTTAATCTATGTCGATCAAGTCCCAAACTACTTGTCACTTTTTTCTTCTCGAGA
>JBDJHY010000001.1:28463631-28480067 GCA_039654485.1 Withania somnifera | reverse complement strand
AGAGATATATAGATGTCATTAAAACGATGGAACTTAAAACTATTTACATTATTGGGGGCTCATCACCTATTTGGTGATCTACTTTTCCTTTAGGGAAAAAGAAATCAGTTAGCTCAAGTTGCATGGGTTCAATATTATCTTCGGTGATAAAATTTGCCTCTGCTTTATTTTCCTTCCTTTTTAAGGATGCTTGATATAGCTGGACTAAACGCTTTGATGCACGACAGGTGCGTGACCAGTGTCCTTTTGCTCCACACTTATGGCACAAATCTTCTGAATTTTTCTTGGGTATTGTATCATACCTCTTATCCCTCCTTTTGGGTCGATGGTCATTATTTACTACAAGACGATCACCGCGATCATTATTTCTTCTTCGATCATTGCCATGACTACGTTTAAGGACACAACCTCTTTCACGCTGTTGAAAGTTTGCCTCATTCACTTCAAGAAATGGAGCAGATCCAGCAGGTCGACTTTCATGGTTTTCCATTAGTAGGTCGCTATGTTGTTCAGCAACTTGAAGGTGTAAGATTAATTTAGAATATCTTGTGAAATTCATACCTCAATATTGCTGCTGCAGGAGCATATTCGAAGCCAGAAAAGTGGAGAATGACTTTTCAAGCATGTCGTGATCAGTGACATTCTCCCCGCATAACTTCAGCTGTGAAATAATTCTAAACATTGCAGAATTATATGCAGTTATAGTTTTAACATCTTGCAACCTCAAATTCAGCCATTCATGACGAACCTGTGGAAGGACAACCAACTTCAGGTGGTCGTATCTATCTTTCAGATTATTCTACAGTGTAATGGGATCTTTAACTATCAGATATTCCATTTTCAAACTCTCGTCAAGGTGGTTGCGGAAAAATATCATTGTCAGGGCCTGATCTTGGACCGATGCCTGATTTTCATTCTTGATGGTGTCTGCAAGACCCATTGCATCTAAATATAACTCGGCATCTAGTGCCCACGACATGTAGCCCTTTCCCGATATATCAAGGGCAACAAATTCAAGTTTATTAATATTAAATATTATAATAAAATAAAAATATTACCTTCTTTTATACCTTTATAATATTTGCTCAAACCGGCAGAGCCTCGTGCTGATAACGTGTTATAAAATGAAATACAATATAAAGTCAAATAAATTCTAAAATGGAAAAGTTTCTAAAGATGGAAAGTTACTAGAAATAGAAATGAACAAAAGTGGAAAGTTTCTCAAATTGGAAAAACATCTCAAATTTTCATCCCACCTTTTTCATATTTATAGCCACCATGTTGGTGGACAGAGCCATTAGTTACCAAACATGGTGGCTTAGTTGGTTGTCATGTGGCAACACATAAGCTTAGTCACTAAGACAAATATTTAGCCAAATGGCAACATAATATGCCTATGCCTACAACAGTTGGCTAAATATTATGCCTACAACACTTATCTAATAATTTGAATTTTGAAATAAGATGATAACACAATTTAATATTGTATCAGAGAGAATAGAAGAACCCGTACTCATATTATAAAGAAGAAGTTCCATGTGTTTGACCAGCATATGATCGAGGTGTTAAAGATATGATTATCTAAATAAAAGAATGTTTCTCTTAAGCAACTTAAATATGATAATCATATACATACTTCAACTTTATAGTTTATATTTTTATCTCAAATTTATTGCTTTGTTTACAAGCCTTTTGTCAAATCATAAATATGGTTATATACTTTGTTATTGAAAACATGCATGTACTTCAGGTTTAAGTATTAGCAACTAATTAATTTAATAATTGCTAACAGATGTTTGTGAAGATTTTTGTGTTTCAAAGGGAATGATGAACTGGAAGAGAAAGGAATGAACTGGGAGAAAGATAGGAATTGAAACTGAGAAAATGTTATTCAACAATAATCAATCAATCCTTACACCTCCAATATATAATGTTGTGATCCCTAATCAACTAGCTAACCGACTTACTAACAACCTACAACAAAGTAACGGAAAGTGGTTATAACTCCTAACTAACTCTCAGCTAACTAACAGAATCATTAGCTGATCTTGTGTAAGCATCAAGTAATTCCATAATCCTCTCCTTTATCTTCATTACTCCTCCTCAAACTAGGTGGACTGAAAATGTTCAGAACTCCTAGTTTGGACAGTAAGAACTCATGCTGAAATTTTCCAAAAGCCTTGGTCAGCAGATCTTCTTGTTGATGTTTGGTAGGTACATAGATGGTTTGGATGAGTCCTTGTTAAATTCTTTTCCGAATGAAATGACAGTCAATTTTAATATGTTTGGTATGTTCATGAAACACTGGGTTAGCAGCTATCTAAATTGCTGTCTTACTGTCACAAAAAATAAATACTTGTCGATCAAATTCAATATTCAACTCCTTACACATATTAGTGACCCAAATCACTTCAGCAGTTAGACAAGTTACGCTTCTATACTCTACTTCTGCAGAGCTCCTGAAGACTGTAGCTTGTTTCTTGGACTTCAAAGAGATGAGTGAATCTCCTAACTTCAGTAAGTACCCGGTGACTGATCTTCTGGTATTAGGACAACCAGCCCAATCAACATCATAACCAGTAAGTTTTATATTCTCATTTGAGGACATCAACAATCCCAATGTCGGTTGCTGTTTAATACATCTAAGAACTCTTACAGCAGCATTCCAATGTTGGATTCTAGGCTTCTGCAAAAATTGACTTAGTGATTGTACTATATAGGCAATGTATGGCCTAGCGATGGTCAAGTTAACAGTTTTCCAATCATCCTTTGATATTGATGAACATCCTCGAACAACTCCTCCTCACCACAATTCTCATAATCAACTGAAGTGGGTTTCATGTTGCATTCTAAAGGTGTCAAGGCTACCTTTCCTCCAGTTATACTAGTATCAGTGAGCAATTCCAGTGCTTATTTTCTTTGATTCACAAGAGTACCCTCTTTGGATCTGCTGAACTCAATTCCAAGAAAAAATTCTCAACTTTCCTAAATCCTTAATTTTGAAACTCCTCTTTAGAATATCTTTGATTTCTTGAATCAATTCTGTTTTTTTTTCTGTGATGGTGATATTATCCACATATACTAATATAACAACAAAACTTGCCCCTTGCCTCTTTATCAATAAAGAATAATTCAGGTAGCTCTTTTTGTAACCAGAACACACTAGTGCTTCTGTCACCTTGAAGTTCAATTGTCTTGACGCTTGTTTTAAATCATAAAGAGACTTTGTGAGCTTGCATACCACAGGTTGCTTCTTCTAAACTTGTAACCATTTGGGAAGCCCTGCAAAAAAACATTATATACATCCATTTGATAGATGCACCAGTTCCTTGCAGCAGCCAAAGCTATAACAGTTCTTACTATCACCATCTTCACCACGGGAAAAGGGGTCTCTAGATAATCAACCCCAGGTGTCTGATTGTACCCTTTTTTCCACTAACCTGGTTTTATACCTCTCAACTTTACCATCTACCTTATATTTGATCTTGATTATCCACTTACAGCCTATCACAGGCTTTCCAGCAGGGGGGACTGCCAATTCTCATGTGCCATTATTTGCAAGAGCCTGTAATTCTAATTGAATAGTTTTCACCCACTTCTCTTCTTGTATATCTTCTTCATAAGTCTTTGGTTCAAATGGTGCTGAAAACTTACTCAAACAAGCTTCATAGGTTAGTGAAACATGCTATATGAGATATAATTTTCTAGTGAATGTGGTTGTTTGTTCTTGTTGGTGGTTGTAACATAATTTAGATGCCAGGCTGGTGTGGCTCTTGTCCTGATAGATCTTCTTGTCTCAGTAGGTTGCTCATTAATGTCAGGTTCATACAACGCCTATGGAGGCAGATATTCAACATCACTTACTGGACCTCATAAACACCACTAGGAATGGGAGTGTGCCTTTCATCATTTTTTACTGTGAGATCATTAGTTACATTTTTTGGTAAAATATGATCATGTGGAATAGAAGGGACTGGATCGGATGGAAAAGAATGAGATTAAATAGATGTTGATGGGGTGACTGGAAAAAATAGCAAGGTGTTTTTCTGCGTATTTTTTAATAGGAAAAACGGTTCATTAAAGACTACATCTCTACTTACTAAGATATTCTTCTCATTGGTATCAAACAACAAATATCCTTTCTGGGTTAAGGAATAGCCCATAAACACACACGCTGCTGCTCTAGGTGAAAATTTATCCCTCTTTAACGACATTGGTTGCATAACACAAATAACCTATTAGCCTAAGATGATCAAGTTTATGCCTCTGTTTATGGAACATTTCATAAGGTGACTTATCTCTAAGCACAGAGGTAGGAAGCCTATTTATCAAATACATTGTAGCCATAACACATTTTTCCCAAAATCTAATAGGAATTTCACTTTGAAACATGAGCGCCCTAGCTACTTTCAAGATGTGTCTATGTTTTCTTTCCACTACTCCATTCTGTTGTGGAGTGTGTGGGCAGCTACTTTCATGTATTATTCCTAAGGAATAAAATAATCCTTCGCATTCTTTGTTGAAAAGTTCACTCTCGTTATTTGATCTAAAAATCTTCACATCGTGACCAAACTGAGTCTTCACCATCAACAGAAAAAGTTAGAATTGTCATAACATCTTATTGCAGTTTAAGTGGATACATTCATGTAATTCTAAAACAATCATCAATCAAAGTCAGAAAATACCTATCACCATTCAGAGTGGCTGTTCTAAAAGAACCCCACAAATCTATATGCACTAAATCAAACACACTAACACTTCTACTAGAAGACAATGGAAAAGGCAATCTTGTTTGTTTTGCCAGTACATTTCTTAAGATATCACCAGTACTCCACCTATAACTTCCAATGTGTGTTATTGAAGTTCTTTCACCATTAGGTAATTGCACCTGATTTTTACTACCATCTTGAAAGTAGAAGTATCAAATAATGCACCTAATAATGATGTTATGTGTTTTGTTGCTCCAGAGTCAATAATCCAATTCCTACGACTGTTTTCTACCAATAGAGCATGTACAATACCTGCCATGGTCATAGTTGGTGCATCATTAGCCTCCTTGCTGAGCAACTTAAGAATATGGACATATTGTTTTTCTGTAAATGCAGGCACTGGTGCCCCAAAGGGATTATCCTCAATTGCATTTGCATTAGCCATCTTTCCCCCATTGTTTTCAAACTTAGCATTGTACCAAAATTCTTCCTAAACTTAAAATCTGGTAGATACCCTATCACTTTATAACATGTTTCTTTTAGTATGTCCCTTCATCCTGTAAACTTCATATAATAAGGTATAGTCTCCTTGGTTTAAAAAATTATTACCCTTTCCCTGCATATAAGCCAGAAGATGAAGCCATATATGATCCTGCATAGGACTCATCATTAGAATTTGTGGTTTGTCTTGGATGTTTCTGCTACTTTCCTTTATTTCCAGCATACAATGCAGTAGTTCCACTCATATCTCCTCCTGAATATGATTCTGCAGTCATCCTTTGGCTTTCATCTGAAATTATCATTGAGTATGCCTTATTTCAGGCAAAGGTGTCATCATCAGTATTTGACTTCTTGCCTAACTGTATGATTCGTTCAGTCCCATTAGAAAGGCAAACAACTTCATATACTGTAGATGACTTGATTTGTCACAACCACAACTTGGAGGAACTATCAGTGCATCAAATTCATCCCAGAGAAGTCTCAATCAAGTAAAATTGACGAAGTACCCTGGGTAACGGTACAAATCTCTTTGTGCAACTAATAACTTCGCGATCCATTAATTTTATCAGACCTCTCCTTTAGCTTGTATCTTCATCGTTGCATATATGATTTCACTCATTAGTTCCTTCGAAACCGAGTTCAAAATCCATGACAAAACAAATGCATTGCATTTTCCCCACTGCTCCTCTAATGCAGGACTGTAATTACTCTTCTTACATGTATCAAAAATAAAACCTGCTTTACTTTTGGCTCGGAGAGTAAGGAGCATCGATCGATTCCATAATGAAAGCTGGATTGTTGTTAAAATTGTACATGGAGTGTCCGATTGCATGAGATAGAGTGAATGATTGCGATTCTTCTCCATATCGTCCATTGTATCCAGCTGGTGCTCAATACAAACATGAATAGTATCCAGACACTGAATCAAAGGTTAGATTCAGAGCTCTGATACCATGAAGATTTTTGTGTTCCAGGGAAACGATGAATTGGAAGAGAAAGGAATGAACTAGGGAGAAAGAGAGGAATTGAAACTGAAAAAATATTATTCAATAATAATCAATCAATACTTACACCTCCAATATATAATGTTGAGATCTCTAATCAATTAGCTAACTGACTCACTAACAACCTACGACGAACTAATAGAAAGTGGTTCTAACTCCTAGCTAACTAACAAAATTATTAACTGAACTTATGTAAGCCTCAAGTGATCCTATGATCTTCAATAGTTTGCTTCATTTAGTACATGGAAACAAACATCTATGTTTTAATTTTGTTATGGGAGGACTAATGACGAGTATATCTATTAATAAAATCAATTAATCAAACTACAACCAGGAAAAATAATACAAGAGATACGATAAGAAATACTAGCAATAAAATTATTATTCTTGTCTTTGTTGTACAGTAGTTATTAGCCTGTGGAAGTCAACGTTAAATAGGTACTCATATCATATTATTGGTACAACAACTTAGCCACTTGGTCTCAATTTTCAAATATTTTATGTTTGCGGACTATTTGGTGATTTCTTTACGTTCGTATCCAAAAATCATAATCCTATACATTATAAGCTCTTTTATGTCATTAATTGGAAACCTTTCATTTACCTTGTTAGTCTGAAATCTTTAGAATTTGATCGAGTATTTTACTTTGTTATCTTTTATATTTTCCTATAATCTCTTAGCTTTATTCTATCAGTGATTTTTTTTGTAGTAACAATTTTAAGGATATATTAGTTATTTTAATAATAAATAAAAATAACTTACCATTTGTCATCGATCACTTTTAAACACATCTAGGGCTTATTTTATGCTTCTATTTGAAAACATAATTGTTTTATTCATAAAAGAGAAAATTACGCGACATAGGAAAAAAGTTTATAAAATACATTTGATAAATTGCTTAAAACTACTAATTGATAAAATCTTTTTATATGATTATCTCAGATCACGAAAGATGTAAGAATGACCTTAGAATTAAAGACATTTTAAATAAAATTTGCTTTTCAAATTAAGTGTGTAGCAAAAAATTTAGATCAATTATACGAATGAGCTATTAAAATGCCTTTAACACCATGATTTCCATTCGAAGCAAATAAATAACTTTTAAGGAGACGGCAACAAAGGGGGGTTTAACCATTTTTAGAAAAGAATAATGGGCCTAACTACTTCACCCACCATGAATTAATTTATTTATAACCTTAGGCGGCAACTTGTTAGTTACTTGCATAAGAAGAGTTTCTTTAATTCCTCTTTTCTTTTCAACCTAATAGAACTTGTATTGTGTTGGGTAGGGAGGAAAATATTCTTTTTTCTTTCTTATGTTTTGGTTGATTACAATTTTTGAAAAATATTTATTTTTAAAAGATAAATTAGAAGGAAAAAAAAAATCGGAGAAAAATAACAGTATTTAATCCCCCTCGTACTCGTATGGCTCTGCCCCTGGTCACCATTATCCCATACCCTTATTTTCCCGTGCTTCATCTTTCATAATACTTAGTTAAATTTTAAAAGTCAAATATTTATTAAATTTTAAGACAATGAACATATATAATTGACTAAAAGTTTCTTCTTTATAAAGTTAAAATTAAAATTTAGATACCTTTGCCTATAAGACAGATATACTCTGTTTCATAAGACAGAAACTTAATGACAATTGTGCTAGTTCATTGTGTTGAAATGTCTTGAACATCTACCTTATCGACAGATTTGTTAAGCAAAGTCAAAAAATCTAAACAATTCCTTATGGAGGTTAATTTTATAAGACTTTTTATATAAATGATAAAATATCAAAACCAGCTCATTTTAGGATCATTTCTGAACTTAACCCATAATTCCAATTTTGAATTGTTGGAGAACTATGTAAACTAAAATTGTATTTTTTTCAAGAATTTATTATAACAGGAAGAAAAAAAGGAATGCTTCCAAACCAATTTGGCACTTATGTAGAACAGATTGGAACCTGGAATATATGGTATCCATAGAAAATATGTACTAATATGGAATAGAAATGTTAAACCATTTTTTAAATTAAAAAAATCCATAACACCTCAACCCCAAGCTTGTAAATACATTGCTCCACTACTAATGTCAAATATTATACAAGCCTTGATTTCATGCTCAGGAAAATAAAGTAATATAGTTTTTGTTACAAAAGACGAGTGGAAGAAACAAAATTAATTTAATAGTTTTGCAATGGACCATGGAGTACCAGAGCTAGGTAAATTCTGAGAATTTAGACTGTGTTTGTTTAAAACAAGTGACAGCTTCTGCACACAATTCAAACTGCGCATATCTAGAAATCATTGTGTTCCAAAGGACCAAATCTGGATAAGGAATTTCCTGAAATACTTTTCACCGTGGTTTATGAGTTATCTAGCTATATTAACATTCCCTAACTACATTATATTCTTTTTCTTCAACTTCAACTAGTAGTTTTTCTATTTTTCAATCAAATAATTGTTGGATATTTAGTTTAGTAAGTGTGAATAAAAAAGAAAAGAATGATTGAAAAGTCAAAGCTAAGGAATTTTGCACCACATTAGTAGATTAGAGGCAACGGTGACACTTTATATATGAAAGTGTTCCTTGTAGATTTGTGAAATGTTGACAAATAAGTCAAATTACTTTGATCTGTTTGTGACCTGCGGACACGAATGCCGGAACAAAGAACAAATTGTGTAACAATAATCTCCAAACATCATTTGAGGAATTAGTCATTCGGAATGCACTAGACACTATAGCTATAATAATCATTGAGATGGGAACAAAAAACATAAAGATCATCAGTGATTGGGCATTCTAAATAAAAGTCTAAAATCCCAGACAATAGAAAGAGCCAAAGAAAATTATAAATGGAGTGACAAATCAAGCTTCTGATCTCTATCGTCCTTAACAAAAGTGGGTACTTTCTGTTGACATTCTTCAAAGAAATCATCGTTGCATCTTTGGCTACCCTTTTGGGATTTTGAGAAGCCTTGTTCATCTCCCTCACATACATAAGGGTTACTATTAATATCATTATTCAAATAGTTACGGTATTGATTCCGATAGAGCATTGCCACATTATTATTATTCTCAAATCTTGGTGCTCCATTTGACCCAAATGATCTGCTAGAAAACTGCTGCTGCTGGCCAGGTGGGAAGTGGCGGAAGTTGGCTGCATGAGCAGTTATGTAAAGAGAAGGATGATTTATAAGGCCAATGGGATGATGGTGGTTAGATGGAAAAACAAGAGGTGCACCTTGAGGGAGTAGTGAAGAGAAGTTAGTAGCATAGTCATGACGATAAGATGACATAATTCTCTTGTTCTTTCTGACTGCTGTTCTTTCTTTCTTGTGAGCATTTTGATGACCTCCTAAGGCTTGTGAACTGTGAAACTTTCTTGCACAATATAAACATGGAAATGACCTTGTGTTGTCTTCTGAATTGTTATTTTCTTGGACATTGCTTACTTTCTCAGTCTCCATACCTGAAAAAAAAAAACTAGTTAATTAATTAGACAAATGAAGAACTTCGAATTATAAGTACACGAAAAGAGAAAAGAAACATGAAACATAAAATTCAAAGGTGGAACCAAGAATATAAGTTGGAGAATTCAATGCAAAAATGTTGAACTTATGATATGAACCTGTGCCAAATACATTCAATAGTTATATCTATGAAGAAATTGTCTTATCTTATTTGACAGTATAATTTTCGAACCAAAAGGATTCAATTGAACTCTTCACTATGGGTAACTCTGCTAATGTGAACGTACTAACATGACCAAAATATATTGCCAACAAATTTAATTGATGAAAAAAAATTACAGTGAACTAGTTTCAGACCTTGAGAAAACTGAAGAAGACTTAGCTTTGTGTTGGAGAGGTAGGAACAAATAAAGGAGAACAGAAAGAAACAAGAATAGAGACGTTTGAAGTTGGGAGTTATGAGTAGTTATTAATGACCAAAGAAAGAGGGGGAAAGATATACACTTTAAGTTCAGAAACTGAGCTTGGGAAATGTGGACAGAAATAATGAAGTATTAAAAAGTGTGCAAATGGGGCGGTACAAGTGGTGTATGGGCCTGGGGAAACTGAACACAGAAGAGATAAGACAGAGTTGAGTAGTAAAAGAGGATAAGTGGGGAAAAAAGCTAAGTGTTCCTCCAATATCATAATCCTTCCTGCATGCTGAGGCAGTGAAAGAGATAGGTTAGATGTGAAGAACCCAACTATTCCTGCAGGGATCTGCTCCAGCCCAATTGGGCGGAACATGCTGCCAGTAGTCCTTGAGAGACTGTAAAGCAGCAGCTGAGAAAAATATTAAATCAGTTCTTCTTTACTAGAAAATTAATTGACAATATCTAGAAAGAACAGGAAAAATCTCATGTACCCTCAAGATCATTGAATATTTTCCAAACTAATTATACAACATTAAAATGCTCAAATTCATAATGATGTATTACATAAGAGGAAAGAACAAGGATACAAAAAGTCTTATATCCCCGTATATTCCAGCTTGACAGAAAGTTAACGGGGTAGCTGTTTTCTAAGGGGTAAAATAAATAAATAAATACAAAATCCCTGTATGGAAACAAGAGACTACATATTTTGATTTTAAAGTTTCCCAAGTAACTTAACTAAACCAAACAATTGCCAGTTTAAGCATAGATTCCAGACTTGTGAAATTACCAGACAAGTTCTTCCTAGTTTGGGTTGACTTATTCATGATTTCAATTTCTTTAAATAAAGAAAACGAGTTTCTGACATAATAACCATTAGTCGAGAAAGGAAAGCTAAGATTTGAATACATTTGACCAAAGGGCAAAAACAACTTGCAGTCCCGGATTAGTCCATGCTGCTATTGGCAGAACATGGATCCAAACAACCAGAAAACAAAGGAAATTTCACTGTAGCATCGCCAGAGAATATCTTGCTCATAAAGCAGCTGTGCTCTTCCCAATAGACAAACATCCATGGCAATTTTGCGAGTTCATATTGTTGAAATGTCCTGAATGTGTGTCCTATGGAAAAAAAAAATTAGAACATCAATCTTATGGACAAAATTCGTTAAATGGGGAAAAGAAATTGTGAATATCCCTTATGGATGCCAATTTTACAAGACTTTTTATAAAGGACAAAATATCAAAATCATCCCATTTTAGGATCATTTCTAAACTTAACCCATAATCCAATTTTGAATTGTTGGAGAATTATGTAAACTAAAATTGTTTCCCCTGTGTTTTTCAAGGCTTTATTCTAATTCTATTACATAAAAGAACATAATATTGCCACCAAGAAAAAAAAGGAACGCTTCCAAACCACTTCGGCATTCTTGTAGAACAGGTTGGAACTTGGAAATATACGTTAGCAATAGAGAATATGTACAAACATGAAAAGAAATGTTGAACCGATTTTTTTTATTTTTTATTTTTTCAAAATTTCATAAATGATATACTTATAAAACCTAACTACACAAAAATGAAATAAATTTCTTAATTATGGAAAATGACACAACTTGTCGTATTCACCTGTTCAATATACAACTTCAAGAAGTTGTATTCGCATGTTCCATACACAACTTTCAGTTGTGTATGAAACTTAACCCATTTATACCAGTTTATGTTATATGAAACATGTTTATTATGTGTAATTAAAGGCTTATGTTTGCAAGTTTAGGTAAAAAAAATTGAAAAAAAGAATATCCATAACAATAACCATTACAGCTCAATCCCAAGCTTGTGACATAAGAATATCCATAACATTGCTCCACTATTATGACAAATATTTTACAAGCCTTCCTTTCAAGTTCAAGTTCACAAGAAAATAAGGTAATATAGTTTTTGTTACAAATGTCGAAGAAACAAAACTAATTTACACGATTGTCAACTCCATTTATAAATTAAACTGAAGTTTTAGCATAAGCATTAAAGGATGTAGGCTAGCAGTGAATGGAATTGCAATGGACCATGGAGTACCAGAGCTAAGTAAATTCTGAAACCTTATTTAATATTTGGTAGAAAGTTGCCTTGTACCTGAGTTAGCAGGTACATAGCCTGAGAGCCAGAAGGAACGTTACCACAATTATCAAAAGCCCTTATTATAAAAATCGTCAAGACTGACTTGAGTTGTGTCCTCACAGCTAGTCAAAGTGAGCTTTTCTTCAGTTCAATGATATTATCAATTTCTTTCACCGCCTCACCCAAGGAAGGCCTCTCGGCCCTGGATTCACTTACACATATCATAGCCAATGTAAATAGTCTAGCAATGCCTTCGAGTTTTGAATCTGAACCTATTCTTGGTTCTATTAATTGATAGAGTTATTGTTATCTTTTGAATCATATATGGTCTCTCCAACCAGTCTCACCGTGTGTTTTCCTCGTTCTATTTGAGCTCTTGCAGTTATCAGCTCTAGAAACATCACTTTTCTCGATCAACTGTTGGCTCATGTAACATTCAGGATCCAAGTATCCCTACACAGGAAAATTCTTAGAAAATGGGATTTCGAAACAGTAAGGAAGGCACATTATGGAATGATAAATGTTTTTTGGAATAAAAAATTGAATATATCATGTTAAAAAATGAAATACCGTGAGGGGGGCAATCTTTAATTGGATTTGAAATGATCTTTCTTCATGTTGTTCAGTAATTCATGGTCAAGAAAATTAACCTTGTTGCTATCCGACTGCCTTCAAGTTTTTGGGCTTTATATAGGTAACAACGACAACAACATACCTGGTGAGGCTTTAACGTAGGAGAATCTATAATATTTATAACATAGCTCAAATTGATCCACCAAGGTTTGACGTAGTAATACTCACCAATGTACCTTTGACTTGAGTGGTAACATGGCCCTTGTAGTCGTCTCTCAAAAGGTTTTATAGGCCAAATCAGCAGCTTTTGTGGTTAAATGGTCATCCAGCAAGATATTATTTGAGTCCAGCGTATCATGCGAGCTGCAAGCTCATGCATGTACGCTAAGCCTCTGCCAGCATCAAGATACACTCTATTAACATTCACATATTCACTCCCCATAGCCATGCAATCACACGAATTGACTGGAATCAGATTATCATTCTGATTGCTTACTTATCAGCTATCACCAGTAATCCCCACAAGAACACGTCCCACCCTTGAAGCAATGAAACCTGTGGCAATCCCTTACGGTAATCACTCTTCCTGACATACGAGAGAGAAGCTTAATTGCATTATGACAGTCACCACATATTCTCAAATTCTTTATGATAAGAATAGGTTCACCATCTTTGGTCGATAAAAGCCCGAAAGCAACTGCCAGCTTTTCGCTGTGATGCCACAAGCTTCTCTCTTTCTCCTCCTGCATAGTTCCATCATCTCTAACCAGAGCCCACTGCAAATCCGGAGAATACCCTTCTTGCTTCATCTTCTTTGACATTTCTTCCCAGAATTTATACACCAATTTCATCATAGGATGAGAACTATCTTCAGCCGCAAAGACATGGACCCTCTTGGCCACCTCAATCCAACTACAACCCACTTGCTTTCTCACTCCATTGTCTCGCATCTTTTTTCTAATTGATGCTACCTCTTCCCATCTGCCAAGACAAGCATTCATGTGCGCAAGCATGACATATGGTGCTGCATTTGACGGATCCAGCTGAACACACTGGTTAGCTGCCTTTGTTGCTAGCTCTATATTACCATGTGTTCGACATGCCCTAAGTAACGATCCCCAGCCAATTGTACCAGGATTATAAGGCATTGTTTCAATTAGTCGCTCTGCTTCCTCGAGCTTTCCTGCTCGACCCATAAGGTCAATCATGCATAAATAGTGCTCTGGCTCGGGGTTTATCCCAAATTTATCAGTCATTAAACCAAAATACTTCTTTCCTTCCTCAACTTTTCCAGTGTGTGCACATGCAGCTAGGACAGAGATGAATGTTATATTTGTAGGTGTCATATTTCTTTCAAGCATCCATGCAAATAGTAGTAGCGATTCTGCCCCATGCCCGTGCTGAGCATAGCCTGCTATTATAGAATTTAAAGTGACAGCATTATGCTCAGGCATTCTATCAAAAAGTAGTCTTGCGTCTTGCAGATTTCCACATTTAGAGTACATTGCAATGAGAGCATTGTTCACTGAGATTCGATTTGATGGAATGATAGATTTGATTGCCAAAGAGTGAATTTGTTTCCCTTGCGACGGTGATGACAAGTTAGAAGATGCACTAATCACACAAACAAAGCTGCAATCATCAGGTTGATGGCCAGCAAGCTGCATTTGCTTAAAACAAGCAACAGCTTCTTCACACAATTCAAACTGCGAACATCCAGAAATCATTGTGTTCCAGAGGACTAAGTCAGGATAAGGAATTTCCTGAAATACTTTTTTGCACTCTGATATACCAGCACTACACTTTGAGTACAAATCAATCAGCCCACTTCCAACATGCGCATTTTTGTGAAAACCCATTTTGATTAACCGAGCATGAAATTGAAGCCCACCACACAAGTCTCCCATGGACGTAATTGCTGTCAACAAACTTGCCAAAGTAAACATATCTAAATTTAAGTCACTAAGTTCCATTTCTTTATACAAAGCCAACGCCTTTGTCCCTTCCCTATGCTGCCCATAAGCAACAATCATCGAGTTCCAAGAAACTTCATTTTTTTTCTCACCCATTGACGCGAAAACCCCTTGCGCATAATCAAGAAGCCCATTTTTGCTATAATACGTGATGAGGGTGTTATTAACAGAAGCATAAGAGTTAAATCCAGCTGATACAGCCAAAGAATGAAGCTGAGTAATGAAATCAACATTGTCATTAGCAGCAGTAATAGCAGCGGAAAGAGTAAACCCATCCATAGCAAGACCCGTATCCTTCAAGTCGAGAAAGAGTCGAACAGCAGGCAAGGTGTGACCAAGATCAGCATAAGCAGATATCAGGGTGTTGTAAGAGACAATATCTGGTTGGGGAATTTTATCAAACAGCTGGTGGGCAAGGTGAGGTTGAGCTTCCTTTGCATAGGCATTGAGGATGGCATTGAAGGAGAAGACATTGGGTTCAGGGGTGGCTCCAAAAGCCGTGAGAGCAGTGGTAAGAAGGCCACACTTGGAGTAGAGAAGGATGAAATGGTTTGATAAGTAAGTAGATTGTGGAATGAGTGATTTGATGTAAAGGGTATGTAGAGATTTGCCAGTTATGAGGTCTCTTTGGGCTATGCATGTTTTCAAAATGTGGCGAAAATTTTGGAGGCTCTCCACCAAAGTTTGTTGGTTCATGTTTGTTGCTACATAAGATGAGAGGAACAAAGCAAAATTACTATGCATTAAAGGGTGTAGCTTAGTAGTAATGTACCTTATATTAAGGTCTTTTAACTCCGAGATAAAATGAAAAAAATGTTGGATGATTTCTTTGAATTTATATAAGTTTTGATGAAATATATTATTTTTATAATTATGCAATTACCGAAAACAATCTTTGTAGGCCAAGGCCAATAGGGTCCTAAATATTTTGCGCTTGTTGACATAGCTGCAAAGGTCAGCGTAACAAGAGAACTCATGATTTGTTACAGTTTTGGGTTTTGTGCTTTAAAATTCAATTCATCTGTAGTCCTGTACTGTAATATCGATGCATCTCAAGGAGCCATCTGTGATTCTGACTTCAGATTAGCTAGTGTTAAAACAGAGGAATCACTAGTGACAAAACAATCAAACAGCAATTCATCGTTATATGCTCAATATAACAAACTAATGTAAAACAAAGTTATATAGTCCTTGGTAACTTCAATAATTGGTGTTTATGCCACCAGAAGGAAATTTACCACTATAATCAAAAGCCTTGTCATTATAAAAATCGTCAAGAGTGACTTGAGTTGTGTCCTCATAGCTAGTTGAAGTGAGGTCTTCTTCAGTATACTTGCTCAAGCTGGCCAGTTCACGGATATTCTCAATTTCTTTCACTGCCTCACCCATGGAAGGTCTCCCAGCCCCAGATTCATTAACACATCTCGTTCCCAATGTGAATATCTTATTTTTGTTTGTTTATGAAGTCTCCTGGCATTTGTTGCTACTTTTTAAAATTATAGTTTCAAAAAAATTTAAAATTTCAAGTTTCAACTTAAAATGTATTGTCAAATGTGAAATCTATGGCCAAATGAGAAATTTCTTCGCCTAAAATCTCCAACTCAATGAACAAAGTTATTAAATTACTGAAATTGATTGTACAATGAACTACATTTATACGCACAAAAATGATAAAGT
>JBDJHY010000001.1:28452906-28463531 GCA_039654485.1 Withania somnifera | reverse complement strand
AACGGTGCTGGCTCGGTAAGAAAAAAGGCAAATGCCTTAGGCCCCAAAATTTGAGGGTTCTTATTTATTTATTTATTTATTAGCAATAATAGATTGTAGATTTTTGAGCACTATTTATAAAAAAAAAGTAAACATTTCATATGAAATGCAATGAATTATTAGAAGAAACTTGACACGTTTGAAGTATTACATCTCATAAAAAAAAATTATATAGATTGACTTCATTATCAATTAGAAAAAAGATATAAAAGAAATTAATTATATAAAAGGTATTAATAATTTTATATCTTAAGAAGTTTAAAAAATAGACTTCATACAAAAATATTAATTTTTTTAAAATTTAAGACCTCCATTTGATTTAGGTTTTAGGCTGGTCATGAATCTAGAATATTACAGTGAAAAAAATGGGATGAGATTGTGAACAATAGATTAGCTTACGATGTTAAAATAAAATTTCATGGCCTAATATCAAAACCATTTGATCAAAGGTGTATTACGAGCCAAAAACCTCGTGGCATTTCAACCTTAATGAAATTGAACGCTGTCAATTACTGGTAACTAATTATGCAATTATCGGAAACAATCTTCATAATCCAAGATCACAAAGGTCTAAATTTTTTGCAGTTGCTGACATCGCTGCAAAGGTCAGCGTAACAAGATCACTTAAATCTCAACTATTTCTCAAGAAGCCATACGTCATTCTTTCTTACCAAATTTTGTGCAATAAAATTCAATTCATCTGTACTTCTCTAGGTCCTATACAGGATGATATATAGCTTTTTCTCTACTTCAAGCCATATGTCATTCTGACTTCAGATATTGCTAGTATTACGACAGAAGAATCACCGGTACCAAACAATCAAACGAATGTAACTCATTGTTATGATCGTATAACAAAGTAATGTAAATCACAGTTATTAGTCCTTGGTAACTTCAATAACTGGTGTTTATGCCACCAGAAGGAAATTTACCACTATAATCGAAAGCCTTGTCATTATAAAAATCGTCAAGACTGACTTGTGTTGTGTCCTCATAGCTAGTTGAAGTGAGGTCGTCTTCAGTATGCTTGCTCAAGCTGGCCAGTTCAAGGATACTCTCAATTTCTTTCACTGCCTCACCCATGGAAGGCCTCTCAGCCCCGGATTCATTAACACATCTCATTCCCAACGATAATAGTCTATTAATGCTTTCAAGTTTCGATCCTGGAACCATTCTTGGATCTATTAATTGGTAGAGTTTGCTGTTATCTTTTGAATCATACATGGTCTCCGCAACCAGTCTCACGATGTGTTTTCCTCGTTCTATTGGAGCTCTTGCAGTTATCAGCTCGAGCAACACCACCCCAAAGCTATATACATCACTTTTCTCAGTCAACTGTTGGCTCATGTAATATTCAGGATCCAAGTACCCCTACATAGAACATTCTTAGAAAAATGGGATTTGGAAGCAGTATGAATGGTGCATTATGGAATTACAAATGTTCTTTGAAATCAAAACTTGCATATATCACCATGTTAAAGGATGAATAACATGTGGTGACTAATCTTTCATTGGATTTAAAATGATCTTTCTTCATGTTGTTCAGTCATTCATGGTCAAGAAAATTAGCCTTGTTACTTTCCAACCCCATCAAGTTTTTGGGTTTTAAAATAAACAAATCTATAGTAATTGTAACACAGCTCAACTTGATCAACCAATGATTGACGATGTAATACTTACCAATGTACCTTTGACTTGAGTTGTGACATGGCCCTTGTCGTCGTCTCTCAAAAGTTTTGATAAGCCAAAGTCAGCAACTTTTGCAGTTAAATGGTCATCCAGCAAGATGTTATTTGACTTAACATCCCTGTGTATTATGGGAGGATCTGCAAGCTCATGCAAGTATGCTAAACCTCTAGCAGCATCAAGGGCTATCCTAATTCTCCTTGTCCACTCCAAGTGGAATTTTGGCTTGACTGCGAGAGCCGTATGCAGATCAAGAATTAAATTTGTATATACACCCAAACACTACGAAATATATTTCATATCATACTAGAGAAAATCCATGATAGTGATGGAGAGAGTTTCAGTTGGAAATGCTAATCCTTGGAGGAAAATGCTGAATATACATATGAATTAGTAGGTCTGATAGAGGAGCTGAAGCAATATGATGAATTCAATTTTACACCAAGGAACACCTTCCATTGTATGAACAGGGAAGTTCAGTGGACAGATCAACATTGTTTTAGTGGAAGAAATATCAATCTTTCTTATTTGCCAGATAGGACTGGACCTCTGCTTCCTCTGAAGCAAACATATGGAATGATGGATGCGGGAAGTATTGTTTGAAGGTCATTGAAAATAAAAATAAAAAAGAATTACCTGAGAGACTTTCCCTTAGAGTACCCTTTGGCATATACTCATAGACCAGCATTTGTTCGCCTTGCTCATAACAAAATCCAACTAGGCCTACCACATTCTTGTGGTGTATCCTTGACAATAGCTCAATCTCTGTTTTGAACTCAAAAGCCCCCTGCATGGATCCATGTTGTGCACTTTTAATTGCAACTACCTCCCCAGAAGTAAGAGTTCCTTTGTAGACCTGTTGATGCTACATGTATCAGTCTGGAAAATTTGACATGCTACAAATAAATTAGCAAAAGGAGTGTGAAAGATGCAGCATCATTCTACCATGCAATGCATGTCAGTCATGCAGAAAAATCAAGATAATAGTCCTAGATGGCTGAACAACAGCTATTAGTGGATATTAGCAATTTAGTTCAATTAGAAATGCCTCAGCCATTTCCAACAGTTCCTAAGTTGCTGGTAAATAACACAGATGAGGAAGGGCCAAACATATAGGTGGGATAAACGACTATTTCAGCAGCTGCACCTAACAACAGAAGTGAACCAATGAACCAATGAACCAACAGACTTATTTCCTTATTGCCTTTGGCTTTTCACACCAAGAAATACTACCTCGCAGTTATCATTCATTTTGAGTTTGCAGCTGAATAAATCTTAGACTAGTTTAGTTCAGAATTGTGGCTAGAGGTGGAAAATGGGAATGTTCTTTAAATGGATAATATATAAATTGTAAGTTGTGTGGATCGCTTCTTTTACTTCCACCTATTTCACCATATACGCAAGGCGTACTTACCTTTAAAATAAGTGAAATCTGTAGAAGTTTGTGATCCCATGTGCAAGATGTTAATGCCATATAACTATTGCATTCAAAAGATTACCTCGTCACCTGCTCATTGATGTGCATCAGATGTCTAAATGTCCTAATATGCATACCTGATGTCTGCTTGCCTTACTTTAGAATCTAAACAACCTACAGGTTTAGTGTGATAGTTGGAGCAAAATCAAACAAGTCAAGATCTTATGAACATCTTTGGATTCTAAAATGGTAGTTAAAGTGAATTTATGCAACTATATCATAAGGTGGTCAACATCCTGTTCATCCATTGGTATGAGGAAAACTAAGACCTTGACTACACTAAATACGTGCTGAACTTCATAGCAGGAACGAAAAGAAAGAGAGAAATTGTAAACCTTCCCATAGCCCCCAGATCCAATGCAGTTAGATTCTGAAAAATTGTTTGTGCACTTCCTAATCTCTTCAAATGAGAACCATCTTGCTCCTTTAAGTTGTGGCACAGCACCACTTGTATCACGGTCCCAAGATTCTGTATTCATATGAAGACATCATTAGGAGGGAAAAATAACACTATTTAAAAGCTAAAAACAATAAAGTCGATAGAAGGGTGCAGATCAAAGAAAAAAATGATCTTACCAAAAGGGTTACTGCTATGACCAGCTCTTTTTGCTATCTTTCTCAGGCGAAAAGCATAAAGGCCAGTACAAAGTGTTAAGAGAACAAGCACTGCATCTCCAACCGACGCTCCAATGATGATACCAGTATGTGATGACTTCTTCTTTCCGTCTAAATTACAAAAATAAGCAAGCTTGTTAAGCCAGGTAAAAGTTGCAAGTCTATCCAGAAAATAAATTGAGAAAAAGAAGAGCATTTTTTTTGTGCTTAAAAACCATGTTTTGTTACCTGCAAAGCAACAATAACTTTCCGAAGTAAAGAAAAAGGGTCCAAAAGATTGGAGTTGGAAAGGATTCCGGTTGAGCAGGTAACCAATGGAAGGAATCGATGTATGATTGAAACTGTCCTGTGTTGATGGAAAGATTTGTGCTTCAATTTGAAGATATGAATAAACATCAACTGTTGGATCACTAAGAGAAACTGAATCCACAGGGAGCCCATTGGATAAAAAGGCACGCATCATAGAGCCAGCAAGGGTTGTAAAGTAGCTGGAGTTCTCTAAATTTGAGAAGGACAGAGAAAAGAAATGTAGAGTCCCAGTGTATGGATATGAACATTTGCACGTAGGACTTAATGTTCTGTCTGAATTGCAGGACATTGCTGGACAACTCAGAGGTGTTGAGAAGGAATCATTCGAAATCTGAATTGCACAGTATTTGGCTGTTGCTCCTGTTCCATCACAAATAGGGTTGCCAGCAAGCCTGTAAAATAAAATAGACAGTATTCTCATACAGAAGAATGTGCATGCTCTAATAAGAGTTAATACCAGAAAAGTAATTTGCTCACGATATATTCATATTGTATCCTGTTTTCTGAGTGAATTCCTTAATAGAATTATTTCGTAAATCAAGTGTTAAATTGTTCCCATATCTGGTCCCAATGTCCAACGTCCCATTGATCTTGTTGTTGGATAATCCTCTGCAAATACATAAACAAATGGTGATCAATAAAATGTCTGCTGTAAGAGCGATGCTGTAGATCTAAGGCCAAGTGGTAACGAAACTATTTGTTACACTGATTTTAATGAATGAACATCCCCAGCCTAGATCCGGTTTTATGAGAGAACAAGTGCCAACTTACATAGTTTCCAAGTTAGAAAGGCTGAATAAGTCTACAGGGATTTGTCCTTGCAGTGTTGTGTTCTCCATATATCTGTTACAATGTCCATCAAAGATTACTAAAGCAACAAATAACCCCAGGGACTAAGGCAACTCAAAATTGAGGAAGCACACAAATCAGTTATCTTCCTTGAACTATCCTTAAATTTAGATATATGACGCTAAAAATCAAGCTCCTCCCCTGCAGGATTTGCAGAATATTTGTTTAGGCTTACATTTACGCTCCACATTTCCTCAATGGATGCAAGAGAAAGCATGCTACCAAAATAATCAAAAACTGTAGCAAAATTAATTGAAGAAAAAGTTCTGTTTCTCCATTAGATTTTATTTCAACAATTCCAATAAATGGCTTGTAGAGGAAAAGTAGTATCTCTGGAACAGCATGTCCCAGCGTATAAGTATTGTTTCTTTGCACCAGCAAAGATAAGGAAAAAAGAGACGGGTTACAAGGGCTCTCTGACTTCCATCTATGTGTTGTGTGGCTCCTGTGAAGCGAATGAAGTGCTTACACTTAACTCTAAGCCTCTTTGATTGGTAGACTGTAGTGCTAAGTCCCCTACATAAGATTCAATTCATAAGGCTAAATTTATGTTGTCGTGAAGCTTTGGTTACGCCGATTACAATAGGCTAATCACTTCTGCTTCTACACTGGCCATTCCACTAAGACTCGACTTCAGAGCAGGAAATCTTACAATTGAGAAACAAGTCAACTGTATTCAACTGAAGCACAGCAGAGTAAGACCTGAACACAATATTTTACCCATTTCCCAAGTGCTCTATCCAGTTAATGCATTCAAGCATCATGTGTGGTAGTCAAGAAAACAGGAATAGGTTCTTTGGTAGGTGCATCAGAGAAAGAAAATTTGTATGTTACTCAACCTCTGGGTTTTACTTTGATACAACGAGGTTATGTGTGTGCACATGAGAGAGAAGTGAGAGAGAAGTACATTGTTTTCAATAATGGGAGGCGTGTAAACCATTTTGGAACATCTGATGCATTGAAACTGTTATTGCTCATGCCCCTGCAAACAATAGGAATAAAATAAGAAGATAAATAGATCAAATAGGTATATCACATTCATCACATCCTTCCCAAAAGGAATCACTAATAAATTGAATGAAACAATTCCTCAACGAGAGAACTTGCAAATCTGTCAGAAGAGAAGTCTACCTAATTTCTACAAGCATTAGTAAACATTTCATAGTTACAAAACCTAAACACCAACTTACACATAGGTTAGCAAGTTCATCCCTGTAAGGTCCGGAACTGATCCATTGAGATTATTATTGGATAAGTACCTAAAACAAAAGAGACAGATTCATTTTCGAAATAAACTAGCAACAGCATGCTACTTTTACATCAAGGGATCAACAGAAATTGATTAGGCATATCCTCTACTGAGTGCACACAGCTCATTGAGACTTGTAAGATTGTTGAGCTTGGAAGGTACAGGGCCATTAAGAGTGTTCCAGTCCAGTCGCCTGTAGCCATGACAAGAAATGTAATGAAAATGAACACAACTTCAGGGTAGAAAGTTCTTGAGTGAATATTTCTAACAACACTGGAAACTCACAAAATTTCTAAATTCTGCATACTTCCCAGAGACTCCGGAATTTCTCCCATCAGTTGGTTGTGATCTAAAATCCTGATCAATAAGAAGACAAGTATCATCAGAAATCAAAGAGAAAAATGACTTGTAGCAAGGCTTCGTCTTATGAATCAACATCATTTCTACAGCATTGAGTCTCCATCCTTCAGGTCTTTTAGTTGAAAAATCAAGTCTTGTTTCATTAACATACAACATACATAAGAGATATTGTTCTCTCCTAAGGATATTGAAGTACTAAAACCTAACAGCATACTTTGAAATTGAGGGATATCATTGTGCTGGCATAGAGCCCAATTCAAAAGAGCAGATGTTCTATCAAAGTAACTTCCATTTTGTAGTAAGGAAGTCAAACACATAAAGGATGCCATGGTAAATACAAATATGTACCATAAGTAATTGCAAATAGCAATTGATGTCTAAACAAGGAGAGATAAAAGAAAGATGTTATACAAAGGAAATATAAAAAAACTTGCATAGCTCCCTGCGAAAAAGAACGCAATAGAAAATCCAAAACATACATTCCCAAAACTTTCTATTCGGCTTGGAAGTAATAACAGGTCATTATATATTTATTTCTCAAAAGGTCTAACAACCTAAGTAAATTAAGTAACTAGATATGGGTCTGTTAAAATGAAAATGTACACTTGACTACATACTCACACATGTATCAGCTTCATGTTTGAACTGAACAGTTGAGGTTGGATAGGGCCAGAGAGCTGATTTTTTGACAAGTGACTGCAAAAAAGGTAAAATCTTATACAACTACTAAGGAAGAGAAGAAGGTTATAATGAAAAGTTACTTTCTACACAGAGGCAACATACAGGTGTCTGGTATTGACTAGCAAATCCAAACCAGGCGCTGAATCGTTTGAGATTGGGATAATCCCACTAATTTTATTGTCACTCAGATCAAGCCATGACAACTTAGATAAATTGCCAATTGATGGTGGAATTGGTCCAGTGAAGCTGTTAGAAGTTAGAGATCTGTGGAAATGTTGTAAAAAGATGAAATTAAGTCAAGAGGAAGCTGACAGCTAACAAGAACATATAACATAGACCCTTAACCAAAGATGAAAAATGTATTGAAACGTAATAAGAAATAGAGAAGATCGATCTGTCGTCTTCTGTTTATACAACCATAAGATGATCCTCGACAAACAGTAAAGATGCTTGAGTTTTTATTGAGAAACTACAAAATGAATCCATGTCACACCTCGTCTAATTTACTTCTCATATTAGGGATGAATTTACAGTAACTGAACCACTAAGTTCCAAAAAGTTAATTTCAATTCATTGAATCCTACTCCGGCACATATCCATAATCTATGCAGGGCATGTTACAAGATATTTGTTAGAGAATCTCTGTTTATATGGGCAACTTTTTGTTTTTGAATGAAATCCAATCTTAATAAGGTTGAATACACCTTTCCCATGAACTGAACCTAATTTGACTGGAGCATTGATAAGAAAAGAAAAAGATATTGTAAACCAAAATTGTTTTTTACTGTTAGAATAATAACTGTGTTGCCAAAGTCAGACACAGAAGAAATGAACGATTCTGCTCCAGGCAAACAAAAAGGAAGCAGTTAATGATCAAACTTCAGGTAAACAAATTGAAAAACTGAGAAAGTAAATCCTTACATAAAAACCAGCTGCTGCAGAGAACCAATTGATTCTGGAATTGGACCAAAGAAGCTGCAGCGAACTAAGATTCTGCATAAAATGAACACTTCCAAAGTCAGGATCTAGACTACACAGTTGTATAGAACATACTGACGTGGCCGTTTAAATTTCTTACAAGGTTGTCAAATTCTTCAAATTTCCAATTGATGGTGGAAGAGTTCCTTTCAAGCCAGCATTATTTGAGAGGTCCCTACAACAAAGAAGCTCATATGCATGTCTCAGAAACCAAATTTGGTAGAATAAAACAAAGCAAAGTGATAAACCGTTCGAATACGTCAATTTGTTGTAAGAAAGTGGTTAAAAACTAATTAAAGCAGTTCATATCCTCTTATCAAAATGGCAGATCTTATTCCTTAAGTTGAGAAAGAAAGGTTTATCTTTCCTATGATGTGTATATACCTTACAAATACATACAAGAATTAGTTTGGGATGAGGGATAGATGAGGCCAGAATTATTAAGTAGCAAAAAAGATATGAATATTTTAAATGAAACTGCAGTTGTTCTTCAGATGAGAGTTGGAGAAAGAATTATAGGTAAAATGATTATGGAATCTTATCATCAATATCTTAAAAAATCAAGACAGAAAAAACAGAAATTGAAAAAAAAAAAAAACATACAGAATCTGCAGTGCAGTTAAGGATGAAAGATCTCCAAACTGATTGCCTTCCAAGCCCATGCCTGATAATTTTCTGCAAATGGAAAGTTAAAGAAAACAATGAGGAAGGGAAGGTAGGCAAGCTACAGAACAATCAGAAATTCCAAATATTGAGGATATACATTGAGGTTATGCGTGAATTGCTACAGATTATTCCTGCCCAGCTGCTACCACACGGATCTGACCCCTCCCAATTTGGTGGCAAGTTATTCCAGCTAGATTTAAGAGCAAACAGAGCGCTGGCTGCATAACAAAACGGAATTATAAAATGAATATTGTACTGTCCTATCAAGAAGGTAGATGTTCCACTAACTACTAATGTACTCTTAAAACTTCAAGTTAAAAAGGGCAAAAGTTTTTATGCATTCAAACTTGACAATAATTCCGATGTATTTTTTTCAACCGACAATAAATCTAGAACCTAGATAGTATGGAAGCCACTTCCCCAACCTTGTTGCTAATCTAAACTCTACATCTGCAGTGCAAATATTAAACATTGTTACAGAACCAATAAAGATATGCACGTGATTGTTTATAGATAGCATAGCAGATTTATAGGATTGTATAGATAGCATAGCTGATTCTTAGGGATTTCCTTATTTTGTTGTCATAGTTAGCCGAGTCTCTTTATGTACATATATCATTGTATTCTTTAAGTAATGTGATAAGTTATTCTCACAAATTACTTTCACAAACATCTTTTCAGTCTATCTGTAACTTGGTCAACTAAGCAAGATTTTTTCCTATGTTCCAAATTGGAAGTAGACGCAGAAAGAGATCTCAATGAAGAAAGCACGACTCTGAAACACCTCTGAGATGTGCTTAATTGTGAATGAAAATGTTTTTCCTAGCATTTCGCACTACAACTGCACAAGGAACACTGATGTAAATACATCATTCAGTCCTCAGTATCACTAAAGAACAGCTAGATCATTAAGTTCTGCTATTCATCCTTTCTGATGATTTTAGGTTTATCCCTCCCTGTTGCTTAGCTTTGGTATTTTTTCATTATCCTAGCTCCCACAAGCATGCATATAGCAATCAATCACAACACAGCGCACCTACTAACAATCAGCAAAAACTATAGGCTGCGGACCCTAGGCACCTCAAACTTTTCAGATGAATTAGTCAATTGTCACTCCAACTCAAAGCTTCATGTTTGGACTGAACAAAATAGTCAAATCAAAATTCATCCCCCACAAATTGAATAAACCATAATTCAGGATGGAGTATGATAGTTCTTAGTTTCTATTCTACGAGTCCCCAATACCGCACAAGCAATTCAGCTGTTTTATACTTTTGAACAGTTAGTAATCAAGGATACAGTCAAGTCTAATTATCTATGTTTTAGGTTATATATTCCGTAAATATCAAATCTGAAACAGTTCACAACTTTACAAAGAAGTGGAATTTATTTAACCACGAAAAGAAGAACATGCATAACAAGTAGTCTTAAATAGATAATCAGAGGAAAAGCATTACCATCATTGCTGTCTGTTTGTCCCAGTATAGCCAGAATTTGTGATGCAAAAATCAGGAGGATAATCTGGCTTCTTGAACCCATCTCCAGCATAGCAAAATCTTTCCGGGCCGGTCCGGTCCGGGTGAAATGGGCCGGTTTTCCCGGGTGGACCGGCCCAATTGCCAGGTATAATTCAGATCGCCGACATTGTCTAAGGACATGGTCAAGTGTATGCTGCTCTGCAATTGCCTGTGAGTATGCTAGTTACACTCATTAATA
>JBDJHY010000001.1:28393869-28411670 GCA_039654485.1 Withania somnifera | reverse complement strand
TATTAAATAAAAGATAATATATAAATTAAGACAAAGAAAATAATAGTGCTTGCCATAAATCTTGCAAGCAAAGCATTAGGTTGTCAAAGTAAATTATAATCATATGGCACTTGTATGTATGGAAGGTAGGAATGAAGTGGGGAATGGAGATGTAATGTAAAAGTACTACTTTTGTGTTGCTGTCTCTCCCCAGCTTTTAACAAAAAAACATTTTTATTTTTTTTAAAGTACAGACCAATTTATTAACAGAATGATTTTATAAAGAAAATATTCACACAATTTTATTATCTTTGATATTCCGTCTGTTTGAACATTGAACATGCCGTAGCTGGAATTCCCTCTAGGAAATTATACTTTAGCCCCTCCTAGTAGCTGCTTCTTTCATCTGCCATCTGATTCTTGTTAGGTATGAAAATAATAGCAAAAACCTTTAAGTGAAAGTCAACTAAGCAATCCCACTGGAGAAAAAGTTTACTAAAAAGAACCACCAAACTTTTAATACTAGTATATGTTATTGAGGTGTAATTTCTCTTACAAAGCTCTTAAATTTTGTATTAATAATTACAATATATGATCCAATTTGCTCGATGGTAAATATCTTTTACTTTTAATAATGCAACAATATAAAAGCATACCAGCTTTCTCAACACTAATCAATATTGTCCCAATGGCTAATACAAGTTCACATGTAAAGAAAAAGGATTTAATACTCCTCCCCATTTTATATGACATCACTTAATTTTGCACTATATTGAAAAAGATTTTTTTTTTTTTTGAAGGTCATAATCTAGAACAATCCTTTGCTATTATGTGATTATTAATCATTTTATTTAAGGTTAAGGAAAATCTTAGGGTTAGATGATACTTTTTTTAGGAACAAATTATAAGAAAATCACATTAATATACAGCTAGAAATTAGGAAGTAAATAAACACCATTTTTAGGGGAGGATTGAAATTGGACAGGTTGTCATTGTCCATTAGCTGTTTCATCAGTGTCATCAAGATCAACTACTTACCATTACTTTTTTCTATGCACATACCTGCATTACTTACTTCACTATTGTTTTTTCCCTTTTTTGAGTTAGCTCAAAAAGCCAAAAAAAAAAAAAAAAAAAAAAAAAAGTAATAGCAACTATCACAGCTTCAGTATCCATTATTTCCACTAGATTTTCCAACCCCACTTTCCTCTTTCTCCGTAATACCTCACTCCTTTCTTCCCTCTCCTCCCATTCCACCCCAACATTCTTCTTGTGCTAAAAATTGAGTCCCAAAGCTGAAAAACAGTAAATCAACACTTCCCCAGTTCAGCATTTCTTGAATCTTGAAAAAAAAAGACTCAATCTTGGAATTTCTTTTTCAAGATTTGCATGTATTGAGCTTGTGGGAGGTGTTTTTTTAGCTCTATATTGAGTACCCAAAATGAGTATGTACGGTAGGGATCCATGGGGAGGACCGTTGGAAATCCACGCTGCTGATTCAGCTACAGATGATGATAGGAGCAGGAACTTACAGGATTTTGATAGGGCGGCTATTTCTAGGTCGTTGGATGAGACCCAACAGAGCTGGTTGTTGGGTCCAACTGAGCAAAAGAAGAAGAAGTATGTGGATCTTGGCTGTGTTATTGTGAGTAGGAAGATTTTCAAATGGACTGTGGGGTGTATTCTTGCGGCTGCAGTTTTAGCTGGATTTATTATTATGATTGTTAAGCTTGCACCCAGACACAAACATCATAATCCGCTACCGGATAATTATACTGTTGCTCTCCATAAAGCTCTTATGTTCTTCAATGCCCAGAAATGTGAGTTTATCTGTTTATTTATTTGCTTCAACTCTTCAATCTGTGTGCTTAAAAATTTCGTTTTTAGTCTACTTATCTTATTGCATATTAGATCTGTAATTGATTATGGGATTTTTTCTGGATTTTAGTTTGTGATCTCAGTGATGCATGATTCTGTCCGCTGTATAATCTTCTTGTTTTGGTTGCTTGATTTGGAAATATTTTATTAGTTATTTTCTCCATTTTTTGCTTGTTTAACTTGATCAAGGTAAACAACACCCAGCGTAATCCCACAAGTGAGTCTGAGAAGGTTTAGACTGTAGACAGCATTACCCCTACCTTCTACCTTGGGAAGGTACTATTTAGTTGATCAAGATCACTTTATGAAAAATAAATTATATGTGATATGCGGAATGGCTCTACCTCCTAATAGACAAGCATCTTTGACTTAAGATGGAAGATTACTGCATCTATTGTTGCTTGATTTGAGCTGCAATAATATGTTTTGTGTTGAATGATGTAACATTAGACTCTTACTGACTGAATTGTTCATTTTTTAGTTTAGTGTTTGAATGCTATATTTTGGTCTTCTTTGATGGTTATATCTCAATTCTTTGCTAATTCTGTATTGGAATTTACAGCTGGAAAATTGCCCAAGCACAACAATGTGTCATGGAGGGGAAATTCATGTTTGCAAGATGGCAAGTCAGATGATTCAACTATGTTTAAAAATTTGGTTGGGGGGTATTATGATGCAGGAGATGCAATTAAGTTCAATTTCCCCCAGTCATTTGCTCTCACCATGTTAAGTTGGAGTGTTATCGAGTACAGTGCAAAATATGAAGCTGCGGGGGAGCTCACTCATGCTAAAGATATTATTAAGTGGGGTACTGATTATCTCCTGAAGACCTTCAATTCCTCTGCGGATACCATAGACCGCATTGCTGCACAGGTAACTCCCTATTAGCAGTAATTAGTATTCAACTGTAACCAGTTACCATCGCCTTGGCCATTTTGAGTCATGAATCATGATTGCCATTATACTATTTACACATTTAGATAATCTCTTGGCTGGCTTTTGACTTTCACCAAGTCTCCTCCTGGTTCCTTCTTGCAAATCTGTTCAGCATCAATGACGGCATGAAATTTTATTTTCACAACGCTTAGAGTCAAAATTGAACTTATTCAGTCTGCTTGATCTCATTGGACAAATTCTATAATGTTTATATAGGTTGGAAAAGGGGATACTTCTGGAGGGCCTGAGCCCAATGATCACTATTGCTGGGTGCGTCCAGAAGACATTGATTATGCTCGGCCTGTGACTGAATGTCATGGCTGCTCGGACCTTGCTGCAGAGATGGCGGCTGCGCTGGCTTCTGCCTCCATTGTTTTTAAGGACAACAAGGCTTACTCACAAAAACTTGTACATGGTGCTAGAACTCTCTTCAAATTCTCTAGAGACCAGCGTGGTAGATATAGTGTCGGCAATGAAGCCGAAGTTTTCTACAATTCCACCGGTTATTGGGATGAGTTTATATGGGGTGCGGCTTGGCTATATTATGCTACCGGAAATAATTCATATCTTCAGCTTGCTACAACTCCTGGTCTTGCTAAACATGCTGGTGCTTTCTGGGGAGGCCCTGATTATGGTGTGCTTAGCTGGGATAACAAGCTCACTGGAGCTCAGGTCGGTCAATATTGCCTCTTCTTTTCTTGAATTCTCTTCTAGTATTTCTTTGCGGCTATTGTTCTTGAGACTTGTAAGCTAGGAGATTTTATTTCTTAGAGGGACCTGTATTTTGCTATAACATTGCTTTTCATTTTCTCTTCAGGTGCTACTGAGCCGTATGAGGCTGTTTCTGAGCCCTGGATATCCGTATGAAGAAATTTTAAGGACATTTCACAACCAGACTAGCATAATCATGTGCTCCTACTTGCCAATCTTCACTTCTTTTAATCGCACAAAAGGTACTCATTTTTTATCCAGTTTGATTATAAAGTTACTTGAAATTCTTAGTTTGAAATCTTAATCAGTTCTTTGGAACCTTTCCAGGAGGGCTAATCCAATTAAACCATGGAAGGCCTCAGCCGCTCCAGTATGTAGTCAATGCAGCCTTCCTGGCTACCTTGTTTAGTGACTATCTCGCAGCTGCAGACACTCCTGGATGGTACTGTGGGCCCAATTTCTACTCCACTGATGTCCTGCGTAAATTTGCGGAGACCCAGGTAAATGAAACTATCTTACTTTTAAGTTAGTAAGAGTCTCCTTTCTTATTCTCGGGTTCTCTTCTCCTCTATCTTGTCAATGGTTTTGGTATGTGCTATTTCACGACCAACGTAATTTCTCTGTGTCATGGTCTGGGGATGAATGGGCTAGATTATAATTCACTGCTAGTCTAGTGTATAGAATATTATGGACACATTATAAGCAAGTTGTCTTTTGCCTATTCTGTTGAGTGAAAATCATTTTCTTGGTTTAACTTGACGGTTTCTTTGACGTTGTAGATTGACTACATCCTTGGCAAGAATCCCAGGAAGATGAGTTATGTTGTTGGCTTTGGTAATCACTACCCTAAGCGTGTCCACCACAGAGGGGCATCAATTCCTAAAAACAAGGTCAAGTATAACTGTAAAGGAGGATGGAAATGGAGGGATTCATCTAAGGCTAATCCAAATACCATTGTTGGAGCCATGGTTGCTGGACCTGACAAGCATGACGGTTTCCATGATGTCCGTTCTAACTACAATTATACTGAGCCTACTCTTGCTGGAAATGCTGGTTTAGTTGCAGCTCTTGTGGCTCTATCTGGAGATAGAGACGTCGGAATTGACAAGAATACATTATTCTCTGCAGTACCACCAATGTTCCCCACTCCACCACCTCCACCAGCTCCTTGGAAACCATGATCTTCTCATCTTTAAACTTCATCTGTGCATTTCTTGTCTTGAGTGTAGGCTCCTTATTTTTGATACTGTAATTTGATATTAGATTATTAGACCAAGAAGCAAGATGAAAGACAAGAAACTTGGATGTGCACCTTGAACATAGCAGTCTGGGCATTACTAGGACTAGCAAGTGGAATTCTTGAAGAAAAGCCCAATGGCATGTCTGTTTTACTCTGAATGTATCGTTTACACAGTATGTATGTAGTATGTATGTAACGTAACTAATCATGTATTCCTTGGACAATGTAACTGAATGTGAACCTCAATTTCCTCTGAACAAGTTTTAACGTGATGTTCATCCTCTATTTCGGTTTTTGCATTGTTATATAAAGGACAAGTAACTTTGCCAAACAGCAGAATAGTGCAGGATTAAGCCTCTATATCTTGTGAAGATCGTATGAAATCTAACATATCTTCATCTAACAGACCACGCCTTGAAAGAATTCTGCTTAAACATTATAATCCTCCATCCTCACACCTTTTAAGCTTACTTTTTCGTATCCGGTCTATTGATGAACCCACTCCCACCTTACTTCATATAACGGGTCGTTCGGTATCTAAGGATAAAATTCAGTTTAACTTTATCTCATATTTGATATAAATATCAGCTAATTTCAGGACTATTTCCAATCATTTTTATTAAAATAGTTGAATTATCATAATTATAAAAATGAATCCATAAAATATTTGTACCATTCTATATGTATAAAAGACAATCCCTAAGTATTTAATTATAAATTTATAAAGGTGTCTTCGAAAGTGAATTATATTACAAGGCCATTAATGCTAAAATTTAGAGAAAATGCGATCTCTTATTTATTTATTTTTAATAATTTTTTTTAAGTAAATAAACTTTTTAAATGTTTTATATGTAAAAAATAATATAAATAACTAGAAAACACACCCGCAGGCCTTAAACAATATTTGTCATTTGTCCCGATGAGTTGCTATTGAAGAATTGTCGGCGCTTCACTTATAAACCCCAACAAGTAGCAAAAACCCCAGTCAGTCTATTTGTTGCCACCGCCCTTTTCTCTTCAACCCAAGAACCAATAGTAACTATATATATCAATACTCCCAAGAAGAAGAAGAAGAAGAAGAATGGGAAGTGGGTCGTGTTTAGCAGGTATGGAGGTTCCCATTATTGGCAGCGATTCCGTCAAATTTCTTCAGCTCTCCCTCCCTTCTTCTTCTCCAACAGCAACAGCGGTGACCCTTCTCACAAAAGATGTCGCTTCTTGCTCCGTCATTGGTAACCCTCCCGCCTATTTCACTTGGTAACTCTCTTTACCCTCCTCACTCTCAATTTTGTATGTCATCAATGTGCAACCAATTGTAGGGTTTTGATTTGTGTATGGTCTTAAAAAGACCCAGTGATCTTGAATACTGAATCACTCTTTCTTGTTTTACTTTATTTAATAATAGAAAGAAGTTTCTCATACTGTTTTTATATTGTTTCCGATTGGCTGTGAGAATAAAGTTCAGTGTATTTAGTGGGCATGATAGAGAGGATTTTCTTGGGTGGGGGATGTTATGTAATATGTACTTCCTTGTGTTAAGAAGATAATTAATTATATTAATGCAGCTTCTATCTCATCAGTTGCTAATTGTACTTGGGCTTTGCCTGCTTCTGTAGTAGGAGTTAACACCATTTCATCTTATTGTTCTCACTTGTCTATCTCTGCAGGTTCTTATTTTGCATTTTTTCCCTTGATGTATTTGGTATAGCATATTGATTACCCTTATTGTTCTCCACACATTAACTATAACTGCGGTTGTTGCAGGAAAATTTGCAGAAGTAAGCCAAATGTGCTGGAGTTGGTGGAGTTCTGTAGTCATAAGGAGTTCCCAAAAACAGGATTGCAAATTGTATTCCCAGAAGCACTTTTTCCATTTGCAGTGATTTGCAAAAATGAAGTATGCCATTTTGTGCCGGCTTTATGCTGATTATATTCTTGTTTGCTTAATGGTTGGCGAAGATTTTCATGGATCATTAACAATTGTTGGTGCACGTTTGGTTCATGTAGATGACATTTTCTTCTGTCAAGCCATATTTGCTTCATGCCATGACAATGACTGGGGTTGCCTACATTATTAAACTTGAAAACATCTCCAATTATGTATCTAGCTCCCATTTGCAATCCGATGACTTTGTTGAATTCAACACTCTGACTCATCCTAATCAAGGGGCAGCAACAGCAGTGGCAGGAATACAGGAATTGATGGTAGTTGGAAGAAGTGATGGATCGGTTGGATGTTTCCAGCTTCGCATCCTTGACCAACGAGCTCCAGGTTTCAAATCCTTGTAAAATTTCCCTTCAATTTGTATTTGATGCCTTTTGGATGTTCTTTTTTGCAAGTACCTGGAACTTTTTCATCTTAAGTGCTGTACTTTATGTTTTGAAGTATGGATGCTCATGTCTATTTGTATTGTTACTGCCGTTATTTTAGTCTAGGAGTGGCATCTTGATGTTTTATAGATGTTTTACTTTTGCAATCTTGTTGCACTTTACGCTTTGATATTTCTTTTGTCCTCTTCATGCTGATGCTTTTTAAGTGTACAGGCTTTGTGCAGGAACTGCGTGATGATGCTGGTCTTGGGCGCTTGTGGGGTGTTTTGTCAAGGTATTTGCTGTCTCCTATAGGGAAATGTAGTTAAAAGTAAAAACCTAGTTATGAAACTGAGTCTGTTCTCTTTCTTTTGCATGTTTACAGATATTGTGCATGCAATTGTTCTTATAGTTTCTAACATTTGCAAACGATACAACTGTTTGCATCCTTTCTTCTGAGGTCAATCCTTTTGACGTGATATTTTGGCTGAGCTGTGCCTTTTGTAGCTCGCCTTAGTTCTGTTTTTATGATGTTCAAATTCACCCTTTCCATGTACTTGAATTATTTCTAGTTCGGTGTGCATCATTAAAATTTTTGGCTTGAAAGATAAAAAATTAATTGTGTTCAATTTTCATAAAAAAGAATATTCATCAACAAAAGTAACAATATGAAGTATAAAATGTTGACATAGAAATGATACGCCAACCCTTATATATCTGAGTAGACAACTCAAGATGTTCAAATATTTGACTGGACTCATTTTTGGAACAAAGAACAATAGTGTAGCTGACATGAGTTGCACCTTCAAACCTAAAGACTCAAAATTGCATTCTACAATTTGGAATACTTGAATGTCCTAGATAACTATGAAAAAGAACATGAGACAGATGAACTGAAAATAACAGGTGTCTTTAGACTAGCTAGCCGAAACAAGCCTTGTAATTCATGTTCTATTTCAATCATCTACCCTACATTTTGTTTTACAAAAAAATAGAATCAACTATGAAAATAAATTGTCATCCCAATGTAAAGATAGTGAAGCAGGAGTTTCATTTATTCTTTTGACTATAGTTTTGCATAAGCTATAAGGTATCAATTGAAAAGACTGCAGCATGGTTAATTATAGACACTACTTGCACAATTAAATTATAGCTAGCATGACCCACTACTATTTTCACTCAAACTAAATAGCCCTAGCATTTAATGAGTGAAGTAAGATAATATAACTCTACTTTTCTAAGTTTTATTAATTAGATAACATAACCCTATTTCTTAAAGTTATCAGTTCTCCCCCTGTACATTGGGAAATAAGTAATTTTGGAGCAATATTTGAAAGAGAAGAACTAAAATGTTTCCAGTTGTGTTGGTGTGTTGCAAGAGATGCTGTAAATCGATGTTTCAATGATCTTTATATATTTATATGCCGAAACTACATTTTTGTAGACAACATATTTTGTCTTATGCATTCTGTTTTTTCCCCTCCTTTACCCTGTCTCTGATTTCAGGGGAAGGTCAATTGGTGCTGTGCAGGATCTTACAGTATCGGAGTTCCACCAGAAAAAACTTCTATTTGTGCTTCACTCTGATGGGAGCTTACGTGTGTGGGACCTTTCAAATCGTTCCAGAATTTTCACTCATTCTTTAAGTGTTTCACCATCCCCAGGCAATTTGTATCTTCTTTTGTATTTCCATTATATTTCTGCTTGAGCTGATTATTGAGTTCCTCTAGTAAGCATTTGGATTTTGTCTGCCTTCAATTAAGCACAGCTGTTGCTCTACTTTTTTTTGGGGGGTGGGTCCAGTGGCCCCCAAATTAGGTCAAATTTTCCTCTAGGGAATAGAGTCAGGTGTGGGGTGATGGTGCTGGTTTAATTATCAGTGTTCTTTTAGGTATATTTGGGTGAAAAGATAGGAAAATAAAGTGAAGGAGAGTTAACTTTGCTCCTTTTTTGTGTTTTTAAATCAAGATAGCTATGCAATAAATGCGAGAGCCTTTCCTCTAGAAGACTTCATTCTTAGCCTTGCACAACTTTCATGTTTTTGTGGAGAGGTGTTCTTTTCTTACTTCCCTTCATTTCCTTTCAAAAAATTCGTGCAAGAAAACTATTTTGCCTTTCCTTTGTTTTGCTGCAAATTTCCCAAGAAATATATTTTCTAGCTACTTTATTGACATCCGAAAGAAGCCATAGTGATTAGAAGTTGTGTCCCTAAACTTTGGATTCTCAATCAGTTTATGTGACATAATGTGGAAAATTTAGAGGGAAAATTTAGAGGGAGAGGAACAGGAAGCTGTTTAAAGGATAAGGTCTTTCCTTTCCAAATTGTGGGCATCGTGCTATTTCATACTTAATTGGCAGTCTCTCCATTTTATTTCGTTATTTCATAGGGCTCGTGGTAATGCTTTCAGCTTTATATAAGATCTTCATTTTTCATTTAGGATCCACTTTTGTAAAGATATGTGTGGGAAACGACCACAACAATCCTGATGCAATTCCTCTGGCAGTAGTACAAAAAGATGATTCTGTAAGTCCTCTCCTAGTTTATTTACATGCTTTCTGCAAATCCTCATTATTCTTTGTACTTTCTTTTATATCAGTTGGGTACCCTACAGCTCTTGTTAACCTGAAAACCGTTTCACATATTTTGCATAGTAGCGTAGATATGGCTGAAAAATAGTGCAAACAACTACTCAAAGTAAGATAACACTCATTTTTCCTGTCTTACACTTGCCTTTTCCTTGTGCTTGCCATTTCCTTATTAGGGAAGTTCCATGGCCCTTATAATTCAGCTATAACCTCCAACTTACATCAGATATGTAGTTTTCTCTTGCAAGTAAAAAAAAGAAGACAATATTGTGATTTGTGCACTTGCTATTATATTTCTTTTTCCTATTCACCATTTTGTCCATACAAAGTTCACTAGCCACATTATCGTGCTTGGCTACTATGATGAGATTGTTCATGCACCACAAACATTGTCATTTAGCAAAGAAGTAAGTAGCTCCTGTTGTAAATTGCAATATCATTTGTGAAAAACAATGTTTAGGTGTCTACATAAATACCACAGTACTTGTTTCCTTGAATTTTTGAACAAATTTAAGTTGAATTTGGAGTTCCATCATTTTTTCAATGGTAGTTTACAGTATTACCTTGTTTTTCGCCAATTAGTAGCTAATGCAACCTTCGGTCAGTATGATATTATTTTGTAGTCATCGTGAGCTCTATAGTTGTGTATAGCCTTGTATCTTTATTAAGTAGTACTTTTTAGAGATCCCTACATTTTCCCCTCATAGATTGTGCAAGGGTTTCCCGAAGATCTTTAATGTTATTTGGCTGTTACACGCATTTTGTTAAGGTTTTGGGTTAGATGCTCACATTCTTTTAATACATGGTATCAAAACCAAACTTTGGTGAGCTGCTCCAAGCCCTTCCTTTTCTTTTGCTAATATTGCTCCATGTTAACTCACTAGCATGTTGAGCTTTATCTCTCCTCCAACTCGAGGCCTATTCCTATTGAACCTCTTTTCTTTGTACTTGTGGAAAAAATAAAATAATAGTAAAACAAAACATAGAGGTAGCACAAGAAGAAAAATCTAGTCCACATGCAAGCCCTACTTTTTTTTTGATGACCGTGGTGTCCATACCAACTTTCACACACCTCAACTAAATCCATGGGATACATGCCACCTCCCACCAACAATAGGTATCAGGTAACTCTAGCCACCAAGGCTAGAACAGAGGGAAAGAATCACCTAGTGTTTTTGTCTCCGATGGGATTTGAACCTGAGGCCTTAAACCTCATGGTTCTGTAACCCACTCCATTGACCACTAGGCCACACCCTTGGGTGCTATGCAAACTCTAAAATTGGGTTACATGTGCCGTGTTTGCTTGAAAAATTTGGCGTCGCTACCTCTATGATGAGCATTCTGACGTATTTACGAATCACAAAAGCATGGTACTACAAATGCTACACTTGTTTGTCAGTAGTTGTGTAAGGGTTCCTAAATCAATTTTAATGATCTTGGCTAGCGGATCACTTGGTGGTGGAGGATTTAGATGGAGTAGAGGTGGCTCTCACCACCTATAAATGGAGTTTATTCCCACACATTCCATCTGATTTCTCCTTTCATTCTCATCATTCGTAATGTCCTGAACCTATCAACCAGCCGAACACGTTATTGGGTCTTTATTTGCTCATCATAACTGGGACTGGTTCTTGTTTCATGTTCTTTAGTGTTTTCCTCCTCTTTTTAGCTTCTCAAATTGGATGTTATGAATGCAGCTTGTTCAGTATGGCTCACAGTAATGTTGGTTGACTTGCTATGTGCTGTACTGTTGGATTTACAATTTTTGCCCTTGTTATGCCTACAACTTTTAACTTTAACTTCGGGTTGTTTCTTTGGGGTATTTAAGGAAGCTGGCACAGCAGTGATCTCTTTGTATTGCCTTCATTTCAATACTGGGGATAGAATTAACTTGTTACTGGATCCTTCAACAAAAAGCATCTCGTTGGAAGAGGTAAACAGTCTTCTGTAGTTTTTTTCTTCCTTGAAAAAGAGCAACTTGCTTTAGGTATCTTGATGAATTTCAGTAGTAATGATTTAGGGAAATACTACTATAAGTTATGTTTGCTCACTGTTGTTTGGGTAGCCTCAGGGTGACCTCATTGATGTAAAACTTACTCCAAACAAGTTGTGGATACTCAGAGAAAATGGATTGGTTATGAAGGAGTTGATTTGTCAAAATAGAAAAGAGTAAGTTTTCTGTTGCTTGGTATGAAAGAGTATACTATAACTTCCTTAACATGGCCTCCTTTTTTATTTTGACTGGTAGATGATTGGGTATTTTATTGCAGAAGATTATGTTTAAATGCAGATACATTTCTTTTAATGTGTTTATTGTATACAGGAGCTTTTCACAGTATTATTAAAATTATTTTCCCTCACAAATAAATTATTGTTTTCTTAAGTAGATTAAGAGATCATTTTCAGTTGAGCAGTTTTAGAGATTCTGTTGAGAGTAGAATTAGTATATAAAAAGTGTGCTCCCTCTAATAACTTAAACTTTTGATGAGATGGTCGCACACTTTTAACCTAGTATCAGAGAAAGCAGAGGTCCTGGAATTGAACCCCACAGCCACTAACTATCAAAAAGAATTTTCACATGCTTGGCCCTTAAAAAGAAAGAAACAGGCCCGCACGCAAGGGGGCATGTTGAGAATATGATTAGTAATGTGCTCTCTTTAACAACTTGAGCTTTTAGATGAGATGACTGTTACAGTATGTTGTTGCAACAGTATAGTCAGGGAATTCCTAATTGGCCATGGAAGATGATTTGGTGGAAAACCAAAGCACCTACTAAAGCAGCTTTTTTTGGTTGACTAGCAGCTATGGGTGCTTGCCGAATACAAAATAAGTTACAAAGGAGAGATTTTTCCTTGTGCAGCAGATGTTAATTTCTGCAATTCAGAGGAGGAAACAGTTGAACATCTCTTCTTGCATTGCAGATTTTCAAGACAATGTTGGGGACTTTTCTTTAACATAATGGATTGGTGTTACCAGAGAAAATTAACAGCTTGTTGGAAGTATGGCAATCAGTGGAGGTTATACAGAACTTAAAGCCAAATGGAGAACTATTCCCAATTGCATAATGTGGACCTTATGCTAGAAAGGAACAAGGCATGGTTTGATGAAAGAAGTTACAGATTTCTAGAGGAAAATATAAATGCATTAAAAATTTGTACTTTTGGTGTTATAGCCGCACTTTAGATATGGTAGATAAGTATTTGGACTTTTTGTACTTGTCAGGAGGGATTTAGAGTTTGCTGCTAAGTTATGTACCTTTAGCTGGACCTTCTTGGTACTCTTAAAAAATCATTACTTACAAAAAAAAAAAAGATATAATCACACACTTCAACAGATTCCTTGTCTTGATTTTGTGTCCACCTCACAACTTAATTATATTTAGATTGTTTGTACAAAGAGTGTTTAAAGGGCCAAATATTTCTCTTGAAGGGGATATTGTTGGGAAGAGAAGGATCAGTTGCTGAAGTGACCTTTTTATTTTCTGCAGTTCTTGTTGTATTCTGATCATCCAGTGAGTGTCTATCTAATGTTTTCATCACTTAGGATTGTTATCTTTTATGCATTCATTCTTTCTTTGATGTTAGTAAATATAAATGTTGGTTATCAATCAAAATAAATAAGATACCTACCGTGAGAGAATTGATGTTCAGTTGGAAGAGTGTGGGAAGGAGGAGAAGACGAAGTGCATGGAATATGGGTCCGCTTGCGCTAATGTGGGCCATTTGGAAAGAGAGAAGTAGGAGAGCGTTTGAAGGTGTAGACTTGAGTTCCTCTCGTTTGAGGAGTAGCCTCCGTTCTCTTATTTTCTTTTGGTGCACACAAAAAGTTCCTTGTTGTATAGATGAATGAGTGGAGTTTATAGAGAATCATATCGTTTTGTAAATTCTCTACTTTTTGGTATATATATTGTATATGGCCATTTTGGCCGTCCTTGATTTAAAAAAAAAACATTTCCTGCTGCTTTCAATGGTTTTTGCAATTTAGACCTTCTTGATGATTTAGCTGCATATGTTAACTTCAGTGTTGTAGTTATTCTTTGTTTATATTTCTATACTCTGTGGCTTGTCTTGAGGGCAACTAATGGTCTGACTTTTATTTTCAGGGAACCAGCTTATTGCTATTCTTTACAGGATGCATTTGTTGCTGAGCAGCTGTTTCAAAACTCTGACAACTCTTCAGATGATCTACTTTGGCTTTCTCTCACAGTTTTGTCTTCTTCGAAGGTGCTTTAGTTCATGTTGTTTGGTACTTTCTATTTGTTTGTCTCGCAATGCTATCATGTTTCATTTGTTTTCATAGTCATTTGCCTTTTCTCCCTGTAGTTGGTAAAACGTCTTCTGGAGTTAAATTTTGTAACTCTAAAGTTATGCAGTATCTTGATTTCATCAATAAACGTTATTGATCTGTCAGATTAAGTGTGAATAGTATTGCCAGTGAGCTGTTTTCCCTCGTTTCCCTTTTTATCTTCGAGTTCTTTATTGTTATTTTGTTTTAATTTTTTTTTTAAAATCTTTATGTTGTGCGGGGACAGGGGGAGAAGGTTCTTCTGAAACCAAGTTGACCGTTCTGCAGTTGCTAACCATCTTACATGTATTGCTTGAATATTAACGAGTCAATTGGGAAATGAGAAACTACCTTTTATGAGTCAAGTGGGTAAAGCCGGCTCACATTAACATTGTGTATAACCTGAAGATTCTATTGAGGTTCTGTAAAACTCCTGCTTTCATTCTGAGGTCCGCATGTTCTTGCATAATTGATTCCGTTAGAGATTATATCATAAATGATATTTCATTAAATTGTGTTCTTTATAAAAAAAAAAGATATTTAATTAAATTGCTTCCCCTAAATTTTTTGCTAGGGTGGGAATTTTTTTGATTCCAAAGCTAAACATATACAATGAGTGATCTCATGATCTACATAGCTTTTTATACAATGAGTGATCTCGTGATCTACATAGCTTTTTATACAATGAGTGATCTCGTGATCTACATAGCTTATTATTGATGTTTACCAAAAAAAATGTATATTAGGTTTAGGTAAGTATTGGAGCAAAAGCTAGAAGATTAGCAACCAACAGAAAGAAGCTGATGAATAATATTGGATGAAGAGTCGGAGTGAAACATTGACTGTTTTGTTTTTTCCAAAGGAGAAACTGGAAGTGGCAGTTAGCAAAGGTCTTGGGATCAATAGTTATCTGTTGTAGTCAAACTTCTCTGTTAATGATGGAAATTATGTTGTTATTTGATGGTATTTCAAGAAATTGGGATTTAGTCTTCACTTTCTAATAGAAGGATACAGTTCCCAAGTTTCTTCTTTTGTAGCTTATGATATGTTCCTCATGGGCATCCAAGGGTGTGGTCTAGTGACCAATGAAGCGAGTGCTGACCTTGGAGACCAACGTAGAAATCCCAGCATAGGACAAAAAAAGCCATTGTCATTTTTTTCAATGTGCCTAAGCCTGGTATTTGTGCTTGTAGAGATATCATATATCTGGTGGAATATCAAGGTGCAAACAAGGTGGCCCTGACACCGCTATTAATAAATAAAGGTTCCTTGTGGAAATTAACCTATCTGCAAGTGAGCGTCACAACTATCTCTATTTATGATACTTGTTTTTCTGTTAAACCAGTCACTAAAGCTTCCCAACTTTGTCAAAACTACCAAAGGAAAGTAAATATTAAGTGCTACTCTGAAGCTTGTTGAAAATAATAATTCTAGTTTTGGCACTTAAATAATTCTAGCTCGTTCTACTTTTGCGTCGAATTAGCAAATAACTGACTAGAAAAAGGAATCTAGGCATTTTTTTTCTTGATCGAGTTCTTTTGCTTTAGGATTTGACAAATAACGCTGTTGATGAGTATTAGAATGGTTAGCTCATTGGATGAGTGTAGACATAAAATGACTCTAAAGTGGCAGACTAATATGTGATCTATAGCCTCTTGCACTTTGAGCCAACCAAAACATTTACCTAAATGGTTTACCTCTTGAGTACATTTGTAAATATGGTTTCTGTACGACCTATGTACTGTTTTGTCCACTAATAGATATATATGTGTAAACAATAGTTACCAATTTCAAAGAAAAAAATCCCATCATTTATGTCATAGCTGGTGTTATCATCACTCTATTTACCCTTTGTGTAGAAGTTATCAGTATAATTTGCTTGCCACGTTCTAATTTCCCCAGATCCCCAATCATATCATTGGTTCAAAGGTGTGGACATACCATCAGTAAGAATATATTGTATAGTTGGTATTGCAGCATACCCCTTTTGTTACTCCAATAGTGCATGTTATTGGACTTTGCCTTTCAGATTTAGGTCCCGCAATGGATAGCATTGTTACTTTTTTTTTTGGGATAAAGTAACTAGATTCATTTGAAGGCATCTAGAAGATGCAAGAGTTACAAGGATAGATCAGTTAAGCTCACAAAATAAGGATTTGTAGCTTCCTTCTAAACTATTGAGCTAATGAATCCAAGAAGGGTTCTAAATTATTTGCGACAGCCAATTTGGACCAGCTAAAAAGGCTAATTAGACATCTGCGTAGCAAAAGATCACTAGAAGTTGAAATTCCATCAGAACATCTTGTTTTCCTCTCTGTCCATAAACACCAAAAGATCGCACCAGGGATCATCATCCAGATACTCTTGATGGCTTTGTCAACTTCGTGTGAACACCAACTTTCAAGAGCATCCCTAACAGTGAAGGGCATGACCCAAGAAAAGACCAAAATAACAACAAAACATATTCCAAAGGTCTGAGGCAACTGAGCAGTGCAGTAGAAGATGGTTGACACTTTCTGTGTGCTTGTGGAAGAAGTAGCATCTATTGGCAAGCTGGAATTTCTTTCTGGAGAGATTATCCTGTGTGAGACATGAGTTGCGCAGGGCAGTCCAGCTGAAACAAATAACTTTGCTAGGTAATTTAGTCTTCCATATAAGCTTCACGGCAATTTATCAATAGTTGAGTTTCTTGAACATAGGCTGTTATAGACTTCCTTGACTGTGTAGTGACCTTTTCTTGAGTTACCCCATTTCAATCTATTTAGGCTCTTGGGGTGAAATGGAGCAAGGCTGCAATTTGAAAAAAAGGGCCAACGTGTCATTAAGTTCCTCTTCATGTAGGTTTCTCCTGAACCTTGGGTCCCAAATGTTGTCTAATCTGGTGGATGCTATGGTAGAATCTGGTTCAGCTGCAATGTTGTGCAAATTTGGACATTCCTCCCCCAAAGTTGTATCTCCCAGCCATATGTCCTTCCAAAAGTTGATGTGAGAGCCATTCCCACTATAAATGTGAGTTCTCAGCAAAATAAGGTCAAAGTTTATTGATGCTTTTCCATAGACCAACTCCATATGCATCTGCTGAAATTTTTGTGAGTAAGCTCAACATGTTTAGCTTTGATCACCTCTTTCCACAGTCCAATATCCTCAGCTCCGTACCTCCATAACCATTTCATCATCATGCTTTTGTTGTGAGCAACAAGATCTTTGATACCCAGAACCCCTTGGGATTTAGGCTGTGCCACTTTTTCCCATTTAACCAGGTGAAACTTACGATGTCTTTGTCCCCTTCCCATAGAAGTTCCTTCTAATTCTGTCAAGCTCTTCGAGAACTTTTACATATTATCAAGTAGAAGTTGCCTGAGGAGTTTGAAGATGCTAACTGAGTGGATTGGAAATGATTTCTCGTGAGATAGGAGATTAAAATGTGTAGCCCTAGCACGAACAGTCTCAAATTTCTAAAGCTTCTAGCTTAGACAACGTAGGCCACTTTATTTTGTTGTGTTATAATCCTTGCTGAAGTATACATTGCTTAAAATAGTCTTTTTGGTATTAACATATCAACATCAAACTTTTGGTAAAGTATATTCTTCTTTGATTATTAAATAGGAGTTAATCACCACCTTCTGTGTAATTATATGCAGGATCAGATTTCTCCGTTTGTATCTGCTATTTTCTTACATAGGTTGTTCCTTCCGGGTGTTCATCATAGAAATGTTCTACGGGTAACATTACGAGATTTTAGCAAGCACTTCACTGATTCCGAATTTGACTCTCTGACTGTGGACGGACTGAAAAATGAAATTCTGTCAGTCATTCAACACGAGGTATTTTCACCTTCATGTGAATTGTGGAGTGCCACTACTGATATTTCCAGGTT
>JBDJHY010000001.1:28373502-28393769 GCA_039654485.1 Withania somnifera | reverse complement strand
AAAAAATATCTGATGCCCATTCATATGAAGTAGGTCGAACAAACCCCCCCTCCCCCCCCCCCACACACACACACGCACACACACCCACACAACCAAAAAAAGAAAAAAAAGAACCCCAAGAGAAGTGAGACCATTCAAGCTGTCAACTACACTTTTGGATACAACTTATCTTGGTTATGCATTCTGTTTTTTCCCCTCCTTTACCCTGTCTCTTATTTTCAGGGGAACGTCAATTGCTGCAGTGCAGGATCTGGAAATATGGGAGTTCCTTCAGAAAAAGCTTCTATTTGTGCTTCACTCTGATGGGAGCTTGCTTGTGTGGGACCTTTCAAATCGTTCCAGAGTTTTCAGTCATTCTTTAAGTGTTTCGCCATCCTCAAGCAATTTATATCTTCTTTTGTATTTCCATTATATTTCTGCTTGAGATGATTATTCAGTTTCTCTAGTGAGCATTTGGATTTTGTCTCTGCAATGCTCTAATTGTGTGTGGGGGTGGGGTGGATCCAGTGGTTCCAAAAATTAGGTAAAATTATCCTCTATGGAATAAAGTCAGGGAGGGGAGGTAGAAGGGGATGTGTCTCATGTCCCATGCACGGTGGAAATCTATGGGAAGACATGTCATGGACTACATAAAATAAGAAAACGTTTTACTATTTATTTGTAGATTCCTTGTAAGAATAGTTTGTTTGGTAGACATCTTCTGTGAGGCTTAAGAATAAATGCACCGGCGATCTGCTGCTATCAGTTTAAGTATCAGTACCCCTTTAGGTATATTTTTGGGAGAAAAGAAAGGAAAAAGAAAGTGAAGGAGAGTTAACTTGGCTTCTCTTTTTGTGTTCTAAAATCAAGATAGCTATGTGAGAAGTGCGAAAACATTTCTGCTAGAAGACTTAATTCCCAACTAAGCCTTGCACAACTTTCAGGGTTTTTGAGTGTAGGTGTTCTTTTTCTTACTTTGATCTTCATTTCCTTTTGAAAAGCTCATGCAAGAAAAATATTTTCCTTTTCCTTTGTTTTGATGCAAATTCCTCAAGAAATATATTTCTAGCTACTTTATTGACTTTCAAGAGAAGCCACAGTGATTAGAAGCTGTGTCTCTAAAATTTAGATCTTCAATCAGTTTCTTTGACATACTGCGGAGAAGTTAGAGGGAGAGGAACAGGAAGCTTTTAAAGGATAAGGTCTTCTTTTTCCAAATTGTTAACATTGTGCTATTTCATACTTAATTGTTGGCAGTCTCTCCATTTTCCTTCGTTATTCCATAGGGCTCTTGATAATGCTTTCAGCTTTATATAAGATCTTTGCTAAAGATATGTGTGGGAAACGATCACAACAAACCTGATGCAATTCCTCTGGCGTACAAAAAGATGATTCGGTCAGTCCTTTTGTAGTTCATTTACGTGCTTTCTGCAAATCCTCATTTTTCTTTGCACTTTCTTTTGTATCAGTTGGGTGCTACATACTGCTTGTTACCCTGAGAACCTTTCCCCATATTCTGCATAGTAGCGTAGATATGATATGACTGAAAAATATAGTGCAAACAGCTACTCAAAGTAAGATAACGCTCATTTTTCCCGTCTTACACTTACATTTGCCTTGTGCTTGTCATTTCTTTCTGAGTCAATTTTCACGGCCCGTATAATTCAGCAATAACCTCCAACTTACATCAGATATTTTCTTTTAAAAAAAGAAGACAATATTGTGATTTGTGCTTTCCTGTTCACCATTTTGTCCACACAAAGTTCACTACCTACGTTATCTTTCTTGTTTACTATGATGAGATTGTTCATGCACCACTAACATTTTCATTTAGCAAAGAAGTAGTAGCTCCTTCTGTAAATTGCAATAGCATTTGTAAAAAAAGTATTTAGCTGCATAAATACCACAATATGTATCTTGTTTCCTTGAATTTTTAACGAATGCAGTTGAATTTGGAGGATTTCCAACATTTTCAATGGTAGTTAATATAGTGTTACCTTTTTTTCGCCGATCAGTATCTAATATAACCTTCTGTCAGTGTGATTTTATTTGGTAGTCATCATGAACTCTATAGCTGTTTAGCTTTATTTACTGGTAATAAATATTCTTTAAATTAAATAATACTTGCTAGAGGTTGCTAATTTTTCCCTAGTTTCTTTAATGGTCTTTGGCTATTCCACCCACTGTCTTAAGGTTTTGAGTTAAATGCTCATATTCTTTTACTACATGGAATCAGAACCAAACTTTGGTGAGCTGCTCTGGGTCTTTTTTCTTTGGCTAATTGCTCCATGTCAACTCAGTAGCATGTTGAGCTTTGTCTCTCTCCTCCAACTCGAGGTCTGTTCCTGTTGAGCCCCCTCGCTCTGTACTTGCGTTAAAATAAAATAATAGTAAAACAAAACATAAAGGCAGCATAAGAGAAAAATCAAATTCACATGCAAACCCTAAAAATGGGTTACACTTGCCTTATTTGCTTTAAAGATTTGGTGTCACTACCTCTATGGTGAGCCATTCTCACGTGTTCACGGATCACAAAAGCAGGGTGTTAGAAATGCTACACTTGTTCCTAAAGCAATTGAAATGATCCTGGCTAGCTGATCCCTAGGTGGTGGGGGACTTAGATGGACCATATGGAATGCTTTCACCACCTATAAATAGAGTTTATTCCCACACATTACATCTGATTTCTCCTTGCATTCTCATCATTTATAACGTCCAAGAATCTATCGACCAGCCGAACAAGCTATTAGGTCTGTACTTGCTCATCATAACTGGGACTGGTTCTTGTTTCTTGTAAGTTCTTTAGTGATTTCCTCTTCTTTACAAGCTTCTCAAATTGGATGTTTTGAATGCAGCTTGTTCAGTATGGCCCACAGTAATGTTGGTTGACTTGCTATGTACTGTATTGTTGGATTTTCAATTTTCGCCCTTAGCTTTAACTTTAACTTCGGGTTGTTTCTTTGGGTTATCTAAGGAAGTTGGCACAATGGTGGTCTCTTTATATAGCCTTCATTTCAATAGTGGGGACATAATTAACTTGTTACTGGATCCTTTGACAAAAAGCATCTCGTTGGAAGAGGTAAACAGTTTTCTGTAGTTCTATTTTTTTTTTTCCTGAAAAATAGCAGCTTGCTTTAAGTATCTTGATTAATTTCAGTATTCATTATTTACGGAATTGCTACTGCAAGTTATGTTTGCTTCCTGTTGTTTGGATAGCCTCAGGGTGATCTCATTGATGTAAAACTTACTCCAAACAAGTTGTGGATACTCAGAGAAAGTAGATTAGTCATGAAGGAGTTGGTTTGTCAAAATAGGAAAGAGTAAGTTTTCTCTTGCCTGGTATGGGATAGTATATTATAATTTCCTTAACATGGTCTCCTTTATGTTTTGACCGGTAGATGATTGGGTCTCTTTTTGCAGAAGATTATGTTTCGATGCCGATACTCTTCTTTTTAATATATTTATTCTATACAGGAGCCTATAAAAAAATATTTGTTTTCTTAAGTAGGTTAATCAATTGTTTTCAGTTGAGCAGTTTTAAAGATCCTGGTGAGAATATAATTATAAATAAAAAGTATGCTCTTTCTAATAACTTAAATTTTAAATGAGATAGTCACACACTTTAACTAGTTATCAGAGCAAGCAGAGGTACTAGGATCAAATGCCACAACCACCTATTATCAAAAAGATTTTTCACGTGCTTTGCCCATTTGGGGTCTTGTATGATAAGAAAGTGCCCCTTAAACTGGAAGGTAAGTTTTGTAGATTAATAGTTAGACCAACTATGTTGTATGGGGCAGAGTGTTGACCAGTTAAAAATGCTCACATGCAGAAGTTAAAGGTGACAGAGATGAGGATGTTGCGATGTATGTGTGGGTTTACTAGGTGTAATAGGATTCAGAATGAGGTTAGTAGAGGCATGGTGGGGTGAGTGCGATGGAAGATAAGATGCGGGACGCGAGATTGAGATGGTTTGGACTTGTGCTTAGGAGGGATATGAATGCCCCCTGTATGGAGGTGCAAGAGGTTGATAAGGGATGGGTTTAAGAGAAGGTGAGGTAGACCGAAAAATATTGGATAGATGTGATATTACATGATTTGAAGAAGTTACAACTTATTGAGGACATGACCCTAGATAGAAAGACGTGAAGGACGAGTATTAGAATAGTAGGTTAGTAGGTTTGAGGTTAGTTTTGTTGGGTGGTAGGTTTGCTGTCATAGGGACTTAGGAGTCATAGTACCGTAGGTTTAGTCTGACTCCAAGAGTTTTTGTTAGGGCAATGAAATTGGAATTCAAACTTAGGGCTTAACAACGCCTTCAGCAAAGAAATTGTGAACCGCCCTGACCAAGTCGTCAACAAAAATAGGGTAGGTTTGTTGCTTCTTGTAGTGTGAGTTGACTAATATTTGTTGATAGCTTTTCATTTGTTGTTATCTTATTTTTTTTTTTTACATTATGCCGTGTCAGTATATTAGGCCTTTTCTTTTTTATATTTTATATTATTTATTTTATTTTATATTTGTGATTTTTATATTGTACTGTCTTGAGCCGAGGGTCTTTCTGAAACAACCTCTCTACCTGACTCCTAGGTAGCGGATTGGACTGCGTACATTCTACCCTCCCCAGATCCCACAGTGTGTGGGAATATACTGGATATGTTGTTGTTTACCCATATAAAAGGAAGAAACAGGCTCGCACACGAGGGGGCATGATGAGAATATAATTAGTAAATAAAAGATGTGCTCTCTTTAACAACGTAAGCTTTTAGATGAGATGATCACACACTTCAACAGAGATTCCTTGTCTTGATTTTGTGTCCATCTCACCATTTAGTTGTATTTAGATTGTGTGTACAAAGAGTACTCATTATTTGGCTTAAAAGGCCAAATATATCTCTTGGAGGGGATGTTGTTGGGAGGAGAAGGATCAGTTGCTGAAGTGATTCTTTTTATTTTCTGCTTTTCTTGTTGTATTCTGATCATCCAGTTAATGTCTGTCTAATGTTCTCTGCTTTTTCTCTCAGGATTGTCATCTTCTATGCATTCATTGTTTCTTTGATGGTAGTAAATATACATACTGGTTACCGATCAAAATAAATAAGATACATACCGGTATGGTTTACATTTTCTGCTGCTTTCAATGGTTTTGGCAATTTAGACTGTCTTGATTATTTAGATGCAAATGTTAACTTCACTGTTGTAGTTATTCTTTGTTTAGATTTACACACTCTGCATCTTTTCTTGAGGACAATTGATGGTCTGATTTTTACTTTCATGGAATAAGCTTATTACTATTCTTTGCAGGAAGCATTTGTTGCGGAGCAGCTGTTTCAAGGCTCTGAAAATTCTTCACATGAGCTACTTTGGCTTTCTCACACAGTTTTGTCTTCTTTTAAGGTGCTTTATACATGCTGTTTGGTATCTTTCTATTTATTTTTGTCTCTCCCTGTTGATATGTTCCATTTGTTTTTGTAGTCATTTGCCTTTTCTGCCTGTACTTGGTAAAACTTCTTCTGGAGCTAAATTTTGTTCTGTATAAATTTTGCTTCTTAACTTTGAAAGTTATGCAGTATCTTGATATTATCAATACATATTATTGAATCTGTCAGATTAAGCGTGAATATTTTTGCCAGTGAGCTGTTCTCCTCTTGTTTACCCCTTTTTCTCTTTGAGTTCTTGATTGTTTTTTATTACATTTTTGTTAATCTTTATGCTGTGTGGGGACAGGGGGAGAAGGTTCGTGTCAGACCAGTTGACTGTTCTGCAGCTGCTAACCAGCTTGTATGTATTAGTTGAATATTAACGAGTCAATTGGGCCTACTTTTGTGTGAATGACAAACTACCTTTTATGAGTCAAGTGGGTAAGCTGGCTTAAATTAACGTTGTGTATAACCTGAAGATTCTCTTGAGGTGCTATAAAGCGCTTGCTTTCATTATGAAGTCTGCATGTTCTTGTATAATTGATTCAGTTAGAGATATATCATAAATGATATTTCACTAAATTGCTTCCCTAAAGTTTTTGCAAGGGTGAGAATTTTTTGTTAGCAGAGGTCTTGAATACAATAGTTCTGTGTGTTGTTGTGTATAACCTGAAGATTCTCTTGAGGTGCCATAAAGCGCTTGCTTTCATTATGAAGTCTGCATGTTCTTGTATAATTGATTCGGTTTGAGATATATCATAAATGATATTTCACTAAATTGCTTCCCTAAAGTTTTTGCTAGGGTGAGAATTTTTTGTTAGCAGAGGTCTTGAATACAAAAGTTCTGTGTGTTGTAGTCAACCTTCTCTGTTAGTGATGGAAATTGTGTTGTTAGTTGATGGTGGTTCAAGAAATTGGGATTTACGCTTCACTTTCTTATAGAAGCATACAGTTCCCAAGTTTCTTCTGTTGTAGCTTATGATTCCTCATGGCATCCAAGGGTGTGGTCTAGTGGTCAATAAAGTGAGTGGTACCTTGGAGACCAGGGTTGAAATCCCAGAGCAGGGCCAAAAAAGACATGGTTTTTTCTTTCAATGTGCCTAAGCCTGGTGGGCAGACACACCAGGTTATCTGTGCTTGTAGAGATAGTATATATCTGGTGAAATTATCAAGGTGCAAACTAGGTGGCCTTACTCCACTATTATTAAAGGTTCTCGTGGAAATTAACCTATCTGCAAGTGAGCGCCACAACTATCTCTATTTAATAATACTTGTTTTGCTGTTAAACCAGTCACTAAAGCTTCCCAACATTGTCAAAACTACCCCAAGAAAAGTAGATATTAAGTGCTGAGCTGAAGCTAGTTGAAAATCAATAATTCTAGTTTTGCCACTCAAATAATTTCTAGCTTTGGCTACTTTTGCTCCGAATTAGCAAATTCCTGATGTGAAACTGACTAGAAAAACCATCTGGACATCTTTTTTCTTGATCAAGAAGTTCTTTTGCTTTTGGATTTGACAAATAACTCAGTTGATGAGTATTAGAATGATTAGCTCATTGCATGAGTGTAGACATAAAATGACTCTAATGGCAGAGTAATATGTGATCTTATAGCCTCTTGCACTTTGAGCCTACCAAAACATTTACCTATAAAAAGTTTATTTATCTCTAGTGCTATCATTACACTATTCACCCTTGGTGAAGAAGTTATCAGCAAGTTGGGTAGAATTTGCTTGCTGCATTCTAATTTCCCCGAATCCTCAATCATATTATTGGTTCAAATATGTGGATATACTATCAGTAAGAACATGTAGTATAGTTGCTAGTGCAGCATGCCCCTTTTGATATTCCAGTAGTGCATGTTATTGGACATTGCCTTTTAGATTTAGGCCCGCTATGGATACTTTGGGCTTAATATGGTTATTTTTTTTATATCACCCAAGGTTGTAGTCTAGTGGTCAATGATGTGGGCTGAAGAACCATGAGGCCAAAGGTCTCAGGTTCAAATCCCAGCAGACACAAAAAACACTAGATGTTTCTTCCCATCTGTTCTAGCTTTGGTGGGACTGAGTTACCTGATATCTGTTGTTGGTGGGAGGTGACAGGTATCCGTGGATTTAGTCGAGGTACGTGAAAGCTGGTTCGGATACCACGGTCATAAAAAAAATGGTTACTTCTTTTCTTTTTCTTTTTTTCCGTTGTGTACATGATTATCAAGTAGAAATCACCTGAGGAGTTTGGATATGCTAACTTGAGTGGATTGGAAGTGATTCCTCATGAGATAGGAAATTATAGTGTGTAGCCCTAGCACGAAATATCTCAAATTTCTAAAGCTTCTAGCTTGGACGACGCAGGCTACATTATTATGTTAATAATCTCTGCTGAAGTATATAAAATATACATTGCTTAAAATCGTCTTTTGGGTTCGCTGTCGCAGGGAAAAACTTGTCTAAATTAACATATCAATATCAAATTGTTCGTGAAGTATATTCTTCTCTGATTATGAAAGGAGGAGTTAATCATCAGTTTCTGTGTAATTATTGCAGGATCAGATTTCTCCATTTGTATCTTCTATTTTCTTACATAGGTTGCTCCTTCCGGGTGTTTATCATAGAAATGTTCTACGGATAACATTACGAGATTTTTGCAAGCACTTCACTGATTCCGAATTTGAGACTCTGACTATGGACGGGCTGAAAAATGAAATTCTGTCAGTCATTCAACACGAGGTATTTTCACCTTCATGTGGATTTGTGGAGTGCCACTATTGATATTTCCATGTTTTCATATTGTATGAATTTCATGATTTCAGTTATTTTTTCTCCTTTTTCAAGGCGGGAGCTGATAGTCCATTTTCAGTACTTCAGAGCTGGAAAACCTTTTCTACCTGTTATTTCAATAATTGGTGCAGAACAAATGTAGCATGTGGTTTTCTTATTGATTCATCCACACAAGCAATGGGTGTAATTAGAAAAAGCTCAGTCTCCATGTGTCGTAGTCTAGAGGATATAGAGCTGCTTGTTTTTGGTGCGTCTTAACATTTATATATATATTTTTTTTGCATTTTCTTACCTGTTTTGTCTTTACTTGTACAGTCATTGAAAATTTTCCTTATTCAATTGCTTTTTAATTTTTATGCTCTCAGGATCTTCCGATGAACATGGCAATATAATATGCTTTAGGTTTGACTCCTCTGATAGTGATCTTGAACCGGAAATTCTTTTGGAGATACTGCAGTATGTTAATAATCTCAGCCAACAGTTGAGCAAGGCTGCTCCTGCCATATTTTATCAGTCTCTCCTTAGAACACCAAATTTATCATCTGAAGAAGTCATTTCTCGGTTACTGAAAAATTTGGAAAATGGATATAGCTCATCAATGGAAGCTCTCCATGTATCCGAACTTGGAACTGATGTAGCATTGGACAAGGAAATTTCCTACCATAAAAGACTCAGAAAGTTCTCGATGGATATGTTTTTATCCCTACACAACTTGTGCAGTATAGCTACCAGATGGGGGAGTGTTTTGCATGTTGTTGAGAGCTACTTGAAATTTCTCGTGCCTCGAAAATATGAGCGTAACTTGTATTCTGAAGGACTCTTTTCAGTCAGCACTGCCCTTGTAGTGCAGGCGACTTCTCAGGTTGCTAAAGTGGTGTTTAAATCTGCATTGGACGTGCATTTGCTGCTAAGCTACATGATTAACAGTAGCAGTCAGGTATGTGTTACTTTTGTTATTGGAAATCATCAATATGCATGATCGGCTATTTGGGTAGAAGTTAATAATATCCTCCAATTGTTGTTACTTCTTGTTCTACGCTCCATTTTCTCCAGTTCTTTTTTGCAGTACATTAAAATGTTGAAAACACCAAGTTGAACTACCATTTCAATACCATTTCTTGAATGCTAACATATCTTCCCGATACTTATTTAATTGGCTATTGTTGTTTGTGTTGCGGGTAAGTTACAGATATCCTTGTGATATTAAGTTTCAGAATAATTTTTTTTATCTAAAATTGCACTCCAGTTGGATAGAAGGTCATATAAGTGACCATGGCCTAAATATTTGGAGCTAGTGATCTGGAGCCCCTCAAACATTTTGAAGATTGGGATTTTCCTTTTAAACCCTTTGTTCAATTTAATCAGCTCTGAAAAAGAGAGTTGCGTTATTCAGTCTCATATTCAATTGCTTAGCAATTTTACTACTGATAATAAGCTTCAATTGCAATAGTCATTCTTTTATGAATAATCAGGCTGTAGTTAAAAAATCAAGAACAAAAACATAGTTGAGGGCATAGAAGAAAAGGAAAAAATTATCATTTAAAGCAAGATACTGTGATATAGAGCAGCAGAAGAGAAGTCCAAAGGCAGAGGTAGCAGAAGAAGAGGTTGACGACTAACAATAAGGAGTTACGTTGATGAACAACAACAAGAAGAAATACAAAATCTACAGAAGTAGAGAGACAGATATTAATAAAAATATGGTCTTCTAGTACTACCTAACTACTGATTTAACTACAAATGTTACCAGTTCCCAAAAGGATAAAAGAACAAAGAAGTCTAAAATGTACCTTCAGAGAAATTTTAGTACCAAAGTAGCATAAGGCCTTATTTCTCTCCTCCTCTTTATCTCACATTGTTTTCATCTTTTGAAGTCAGATTAAAAAAGTGTGTGAAAGGCATAAGAAAGAAAAGAAGTTAAAAGGCGCACAGCAGCCTTTAGGAGATCCGTTGGCTTCTAAAAGAAGTTGTGGCGTATAGGAGGTTGTTGTTTCCATTTTTTTTATAAAGATCTCTCTAGACACTTGTTATGATTTCAATCATATAGAAGTATTGAGAAATTACATTAGATTTCTCAATTCTTTTCCCATGAAGTAGTAAATAAGGGATGCTCATGTGAACAAGTATACTGTGATTATTTTATTTTATGCAACCGTAGTCTATATTTTATTTTATTATTGTTATTTTATGACACTAGATTCTGCTGATCACTGTAATCATGGAAAAACTAGTGTTTGTGGGAACTGTCACAACCCCCGCTTATGAAATTCACTACAGGCATTGTGTTTTTAAAATAACTTGAAGTCTTTAAGTAATCATTAGAGAGAATTTACTAGTGGTCTTTGAAGCTCCATATATCTGTGTTTATGGCTTAAAAAATAATGAACTTAATGTATTAGTTTCTCTATTAGATAATAGTTTCCAATTCCAAGTAGAAGAAGGTATCAATCAACATTGTTTATATGGACATTCTTATTTTCTTTCTTGTTAAGTTAAAGAAAAAACCTTATGAAGCTGTTGTAGGCTTTTAGACATCAAATAGGATCATTATGCAATTTCTCTGACTGTCAGGATTTCTAATGTTTTTATTCTTGCTGATTGGCATGTCAGAGGATGATGAGGTTTCAACAGTAAAACTTGAGTTAGTTCCTATGATCCAAGAGGTGCTTACTGAGTGGCATATCATCCATTACTTCAGCACCACACCATCTGAATCTCCTCTTCTTGAAGACTTCAGCAGTCAACTTTTATCTTTACAGCTTGGTAGGTGGTACCACTTCTGTTGTGATGAAAATCAAGTAGTTGGCCTAAGATTTATTACATGTTAGAGTGCATCTAAGTAGACTCAATTAAAATTTAGGATCTCTTATGTGGCCCTGGCAGTCACAAAGGAAATTTGAAGGACGTTCATTTGTCTGAAAATTGGTGTCAATATTATTCATTAGTGGGCACTGTTTAAAACTGATAAAAAAAGCCCCCTTTATTTATGGTATACCATCTTGAGGAGCATCAGTGGAAGGGTGATTGCAACTAAATTGTGAATGCTTCACTTATTATTTTTGCATTATCTTCTTATATCGGAGTGGAGTGTGTGGAATGGAAAGAAGTATAATGATCGTATTACAATATAAATAAAGCATGTTTGTCTAATATCCAAAATTTTCGAGCAAGATTGGTGATTTTTGCTGCTTACCTCTCCAAATATATATAACCATTTGCAAATAGAGAAATAGGGATACAAGTTAAGGAGGTTTTGAGCTTTGTTTTACCATTTTTATTTTTGTCGAGTCCCAATCAGCTTAATTAGAGATGGGAGGTTTCTTTCTATGGTCTAGGCCGCCCCTCCCCCCCCCCCCCCAAATTAAATAAATAAATAAATAAATAATAAATCACGAGCTATCTATTGGGGTAAAGTTAGGTCCAAGGTCCCTTATACTTTTGTGTTTTTCTAGTTTCCCTTTCTGTAACTAGCTTGGAGATAACATTTATTGCGCATTTTAATTGATTGTTATGACTTTACATGATGCTTATCTATGTCTTCAGATGGAAATGCTGCTGATCAGAGACTATGGAATGAGAAACTTGGTAAATCTGAATCCACATTGGCCTTTATTCTGTTACTTGGAGGTCATAGTGGGCCATCTTTTGGACATCTTCCTGATCCCAGCAGTCTAAGTAAATCAGTACAAGAATTTGCAGCTGGATAATATGGGGGAGAACAGGAGCAGAATCATCTGTTTTTTTTAGTCATTCGATTGACCTTGCTCTGATGTTGCTTAGACATGGGCAATACGCCGCTGTTGAGGTTAATTGCCGTCATTTTCATTTTACGCTACCCAAAACACTTATTAAGATCTTACTGAAACAATTATGTACTAAGTTTGGTGGATACTTATTCATGCAAGGAGAAGATTTGCCATAGTCTTCAGAGTGATGGTGGGGAGTGTTCCACTCTGTTGCATCTTCTAGGTTGTTGCTTTATTGCACAAAGCCACCATGGTTTGTATGGATCAACGAAAGAAAGGAAAATTTCTGAGGCAGTGTGGTGCTTTTTTAGGGACATGTCGGGTTTCATTCTAAGTATCTTGTTATTTTTATAGTCACAGCTATGAGCTGAATATCTGTAAGAAGATTTATACAGCAAGAGATAAGATCTAGTGTTTAGTCTAGGGAGGGCATAAATGGTAGTTGAGGATCAAAAGCTGAACTTTGTGACTGAAAATAGGAGAAAATTGTGATCACGAAGCAAATTCAGTAGCCAATAGAAGATTGAACATTGAGCTTGTGAAGGTGAGATAAAATCAGAAGTGAGATTGCAGGATTTCAAATGGTAATTTTTGATACTCGCAGTAACTATGGTGAGGCTTGTTGCTGCTTGCTAAAGTATGTCCTAACAGATTTGGCATTGGTCGAGACATTTAAGAGGCTTCGATGCATCATCTTAAAAACAGTTGGAGTGCATTTTGATTGAGAAAAGAACAGATGGAAATGGATAGCATGGTCTAAAATCTAGTCTTCTGTTCTTTTATAATAGCCTTCACAAGTCTTATCAGACAAAGAGGGAAAAAAAGAAGATGTTTGTAATGTCTACTAGCTTCTATGAGTTTGAATTAAAGGACCTTCAAGTGCACTTCTTGATGCAGGCAGCCTAGGTACACTTGCAGTGAAGGATGGTAGAGTCGGTGGAACCTCTTTACTCCCCAGAACTTTTGGTCTGGTATTCTGACATGTCAACCTTTCTGCCAACAACTTAAACAAACTGCATAGAAAGATTTAAACAGAAAAAAAGGAATTTTGGAGAAATGTAACATGATATTATTTCACATATATCTTCTTCCTTTTTCAGGGAAGCAATAAAAAATAAGTAACTCTTGGACATTGTTCATATAGCTAATCTTGTTCTGGGTATGGCTATCCATATGCTTTTCACTTGGACTTCTTCGTTTATTGTGGTTGTTGGGTTCACCGTTATTGGGAGTAATTGTTCATCTCTTTTGTCGCTTCTCTCTTTCCAAAAGTTGAAGAAAAAGAAATGGTACACAAATACATGCTGATAGAAAGTAAAATTAGAGCCTTATGTCAATTTGGATTGCCATGACTTTTGTTCAGAGTCTCATGTTCTTGACTTCTTATGTGGAAATATTGTTTAAGTGGTACTTATCAAAAAAATGAAATAAAATTCTTGAAGTGGTTCTTTTATGAACACACTGGTTTATGCTTTCAGAGCTGCATCGGTGGAAGGAGCTGCCAGGGCTTTGCAAAGTTTGCCAAACGAAGCAGGATGGTTACACCTTGGTTTCTGTATGTTTTTCGCCAAATCTTCTTGTAATGCTAGAATGCTGTCAGTTCGTCATTATCTTTGATTCTTTAAATAAAAGAAAGTAATCTTACTTTGTACTTGTTTATCCTAGCTCAACAAGTTTCACTTGCTGCTTGGAAGCTTCATTAATATCAATGGGCAATGCAAATATTTGAACAACATAACATGAGGGAGGCTGCCTGCCAGTTTGCTCTTGCTGCACTTGAGCAAGTTGATGAAGCTCTTGGATCTGGTGGTCTTGATGAATCAGCAGCTTCTGTCAAGGGACGTCTTTGGGCAAATGTCTTCAAGTTCACTTTAGATCTAAACTATTACTATGATGCGTATTGCGCAATCATTTCAAATCCAGCTGAGGTAAGCAAAACCATTTGCCTGAGGCATTTTATAATTGTTTTATATAAGCGAGGAGCTGTGAAGGTTCTGTATCCTTGGTCTTGTCTCTTTACTGTTGCATCCTTATATAACCATTCTACATTACCTGTTATCTTTCTTACTTTTTATGTGTTTTTCACTACATTCTTTTCGTTTTTGCTGGAAATAATTACTTGATCGCTTATTCTAGTCGTTTTTGCTATTCCTTTCATCCAGATTCTTTGTGATGGTCAGCTACCATTTATTGGCTTGTCAGAGAAAGTGGAGCGAGAGCTTTCTTGGAAGGTTTGTTATCATTTCATTAACTATAAGTGATTTAATACATGGTTTGCTGCATCACAAGGCTCACCATAAGTCTTAAAATTTGTAGGCTGAGCGTTCAGATATTTCAGCCAAGCCAAACCCGTTCAAATTGCTCTATGCATTTGCAATGCAGAGATGTAATTGGCGGAGAGCAGCGAGCTATATTTACTTGTATTCAGCACAATTAAGAATCCGTGTTGCAATGAGTCCGCAACGACGATTCTTTATTCTGCAGGAGAGGTTGAATGGGCTTTCTGCTGCTATCAATGCTCTACAGCTGGTTCATCCTGCATATGCTTGGATTGATTCTCCACTTGAGGAAACTTATTCTAATATGTATCCAAGTAAAAACGCTAGGATAACCATGGAAGAACAGTGTAAATTATACTTTTAAATTTATTTGATTCCTTAAAAGTCATGTTCTTTTTCAAACTTTCACTACATTGTTTTCTTTTGGTTTTGTCACATCTGTTGTCTCCTTTTCCAGCTCCTGGTAATGGTGCTCAGTCTCAAAGGCAAAGGTCATAGTTAGATGTTGAAAAACTTGAGAATGAGTTCATTCTAACGTCAGCTGAGTATTTGCTAGCATTGGCAAATGTCACTTGGACTTTTGCTGGTAAGTTATAATGACACGCCTTTCTTTGTTTCAAAGTTCTGAATTTGCTGTTTATTTGGTTACCTCAATGTTTTCAAATTTGAAGATTTGATTTTGAGATACTCTCTGGTTTAGATCTTGGTATTTTCATTCATTTGCTGCTGGCTATTATGACACTTTGCAAAACGCATATCGTATTTAAAAGAATTCCTTATGAGTTGTGCCTCTAACTAGGGAGATTGTGTCATTACTCAGTTTATATGAAATGGAAGGTCTCCACACAATCGAGGTTCAAAATTAGTTTTCCCTTTTGTTGTTTATTTTCTTTGAAGAAAGGCTTTTCTTCTTTCAGGAATTGAGGCACCCCCAACCGATGTGATTGACCTTTTGGTAGAATCGAGCTTGTACGATATGGCTTTTACAGTGATTCTGAAATTTTGGAAAGGGTCAACTTTGAAGAGGTAGTTGTTTTGGAGTAGCTTCAAGAGAAGTTAATAACCCTCCGTGATTCCGAGGTTTCTTGACTTTCAACACTTGTCTTGTCTCTCAGGGAACTTGAAAGAGTTCTTGCAGCTATGTCATTGAAATGCTGCCCCAAAAAGCCCCCATCAGTTCGGTAAGATATTCTTGATTCTGCTTTTTTATATGCATCATTTCTCATTCCTCTCGGTGCCAGCTGTTTTTCTTAACATGTGTCTGATACCTATTACTCAGGAATGATCAGAGGATGCAGAGTCTTCTTTTGACTTCATCTCAGGATGAGATTGTTGTCCATGAATCGCCTAATGTTGGTCCGCCTGCACAGGAATCTAAAGACAGTGGCCAATGGGAGACACTTGAGCTTTATCTTGTCCGTCTTCTTCCTTCTTTCATAACTAATTTTATCTGTTTAAAGGAAATATGTTCTTCTTTCAGTTTTGATGTCCGTAATGTCAATGCAGGAAAAATACAAAAAGTTTCATGCTAAATTGCCTGTTGTTGTTGCTGATCCTCAAATTGAGTTGCCTCTTTGGTTGGTTCAAATATTCAAGGTAAGTGCCAATCCATTTTAATAAATGAGGGTCTAAGCCCAATTATTCAAGGTTGTATATCAGTGTCATGGTAAAGAATTGCACAAGAATACTTATCGAGACAAAAATATATATATGTGTGTATATTATACACATATATATATTGTATATGTATATTTTGTATGTGTGAGAGAGGGGAAGAGAGACTTGCTAAGGCTTTTGATAGAGTTGAGAATGTGGTACCAAAGGCTCAGAAAATTTCCTTTGTTTTACCTGTACCTTTGGTACAAAGAAGAAATTAAGGTGTTTTAAAAAAAAAAAAACAGTTGAGGTAATTTTTGTGCCTAATACACATTTGCTTTAATAATTTTGTAGTATGCTCACCAACTTGGTGCAATTAGAGTAAAGTTTTATAATCTATCAACAAGAAACTTCTAGAATATGCTGTTAATCGAAGGAATAAGTAGGATATTAATAAAATCATGTTGGAATTCAAAATAAATTTCTGCAATAAGTCAAGAAGAAGTATTAACACGGTTATATCTCATTCAGGATTAGTTCTTGCCAAATCATGAAATGATAATAATAACTTTTCATTTTTAAGTTGGTATATACAGAAGAATTGTTTGCAACGATAAGAAACAATATTTAAGGCCTAGATTTTTAATTTAAACCTATCAATATCTCCCCTTTTATTTTATTTTTTTGTTGGAAGTATGTTTATAAATTGTTATATTTCTTCAATGAAATAAAGCAACAACTGTTGTCTAGAAACACAATAAATGTATTGCATTGATTGGTCTAACATTACCATTTCCCTTCCAAAAGTTAATTTCTTTTGTGCTCTAGTGATGGAGAACCTATGTTGTTCGGACTCGGGTGTGGTTATTCGATACAGGTGCAATCTAGAGGTTAGATTTTGTCACATAATTTTAGAGTTCGGGAGTATGAATTCGAGTGCAAATATGGGTGTGTTAGGATACAACTAATAAAAAAGGGTCAGCCCGGTGTATAAGAAAATTATATGGCATATAGTTATTTGCGATTTTTTCTTAAAAAAGAATGACATACATTTTGATTAACAATTTGATCTTAATCCATTCTTGTTAATTTAGTTGAATGAGAAATAACTATTACAAGTTCTCGTGTTTCATCCCCCCCTCCCCCACCCCATGTTACCTTGTTAAAAAAAAGAAAGAAAAAGAAATGACTATTACATAATAATAAATTGATAAAAGAATAGTATCTCTTAATTCGGGGATATGTTAGGATTATGAGTACATGGGATAAGATGAAACAAATAAATGTATATTACAACATATGTAAGTTTATACTTGACCTATATTGAAGTTACTAAATTAAAGTTGGTATAGTTAGATTCTTTGTAAACTCTTGGGGGCATTGAGTTGCTGGTTAGAGTTATGTCGGGATAAATTATGAAAGGATTACAATACATGGATTATTTTTTTATTTAATGTTTGATTTATTGTGTTGAAAAGTAATATACTTTATATACAACAACAATATACCCAGTATATTCTCACAAAGTGGGGTCTGAGAAGGGTAGAGTGTACGTAGTCTATACCACTACTTCAGAGATGAGGTTGAGAGGTTGTTTTTGAAAGACCCTCGGCTCAAGACAAGAACATTCTAAAGAAAGGACATAATGCAAGAATAAGGAACAATAGAAAGTTAAAAAACAAATAATAGTAGATGCAAGATTACCACAAAATAATATTACAAAAGATCGACGCGAAACAATAAACTTCACCATACCTCCAGGAACAAGACACCACCGGCAAAGCACTACGGCTCCAGCGCAGAAGACAAACAAAGCAATCATACTTACTAACAAGAACTAACTCCATCCTACTAACCTTCTATCCTAATACATGTCCGCTCCACCTTTCTATCTACGGTCATGTCCTTGCCTCCTTGCTAATCTGTAACTACTTCATGTCATGTATAATTACCCCCCTCCAATATTTCTTCGGTCTACCTCTATCTTGTTTGAGTTCATCTATACCCTATCTCTCACACCTCTGCACTTTATAAAATTTTATAAAATTAAATACTGTTTGCAACTATAACCTGACCTTCTTTAGTTAACATTTTAACTTGTCGGAATCCTTTGTATTTATATGGATTCCGGAAATTTATTACAAAATTTGAACACCTTTAAATGGAGCCAGAAGTGCTCATCATGAATCTAGTTTTCACAATTTGATACGTGTATGGATTTTGTAAAGTTACTACAAAATTTAAACACCCTTAAAATGTGGCCAGAAGTACTTATCATGAATCTAGTTTTAACAGTTTGATACGTGGAGGTTGACTTCTTTACTTATGCAATTTTGACTCTTCACTTTCGTCAACTGGAGAATCATCAGTAGCTACTGTAAAAGCCAAGTTGATACCAAAGAAGTAAAGATCTGCTATGAACATACTGCGCCTGTTTGGGTTGACTTTAAGTGTTTTTAAACCAAAATAGCTTTAAGCACTTTTGAAGTATTTGTGTAAAACAAAGAAGTGCTTATAAACACTTTGTTTTAAGTCAAAATGATAAAAATAACCTAAAAGTCAAACAACACCATACCCAGTATATTTTCACAAAGCGGGGTCCGGGGAGGGTAGAGTTTATGCGCAGTCCATACCACTACCTCAGAGGTGAGATAGAGAGGAAAAATAACCTAAAAGTCAAAAGCTAGATATCCTGGTTTTTAGCTTTTAGCTTATAAGCTATTTTTTAAAAAGCCAATCCAAACACCTTCTAAAGCTTCTGTAACAATTGACTTATTTGTGAAATTTGAAAAAAACAAAATAAAGGTATTTCCAGACAGAAGATCAAGAAGCCGTAAAAAGTTGGAGGAGACAAAATTGATAAAAATATATGGTTCTTTTCTCATCTTCAATCACGTCGAATACACAGAAAAAGGTTTTGAGAGTGATTGACAGGGGTAGATGTTTCATTTTTTATTTTAATCCATGTAAAACCAATCCTTACATAACTTATGAGTATTAGCTACGTCGAATTTCTAAAACACAACCAAACACCGTAATAGTTATGCAGAATCTTACGCATAGCAACCAAACAACATATATCCTTCATATTTTATGGGTTATCTAGAATATAATGAAGTGTTGTAATTTATGTAAATATGCGTGTGGAATAAACTCAAAATCAAACCAAATATGGTGTCGACCCAGCCCACACCCATACCCATGTTGGATAGACATGGATGAGGCAAGGAATTCTTAGCAGCACGATTTGGAATTGGCTTTTTTTGGGCTTAGTAATTTTGATGTAATATATGTTGCTTATCTTCTAGATTTCTTCAATGTAAAGTCAAGGTCTGATAATTCTATTTTGACATAGGGTGTGCCAGCAAAAAGTGGTGGCGGAATGGCAGGAAGTGAGTCAAGCCCTGCTTCTTTGTTTCGGCTATATATTGACTATGGTCGTTATACTGAAGCGACTAATCTGCTTCTGGAGTATATTGAATCCTTCGCATCACTGTTGAGTTCTCATCCTTAGTCCCCAAAGCTTTCGTCTGTGAACGGCTGCTGTAAGGTTTTTTCTTATCATTTGTCTTCTTGGAATACTGGTTGCTGTTTCAGTCAAGTAACCTGCTTAGGTTCAATATATAACTAGAGCACTTGTGGTCATTTGCTTTTATATATGCACTTGTGGTCATTTGCTGTACTTAGTGACGACACTGAAGAACATTTTACTGGTATTCATCTCTCTGAGTGGACTTCTGTCCTACTGGTTTCTCTTAATGAATAGTAGCACAGGCCAGAGGATAAGATATGGTTCCCATCTTTGAGCTTTATTCAAACACCCGTTATGTATGATGGCTATAGCCGATACACATTCTTGTGTACATAATTTCCAAATTATCAAATAGTCTTAATGGATAAATTTAGCTGAAGTTTTAACATGTAGAGATCTATAGATCTTATTAATGTTGATGCTTTATTGATTAAATTAAACATCCAAAGTTCTATCTATAAGTACAATGAGAATAAAACACGTGTAGAGAAATGGTTCAGGTTCAGATGGTTGATTTCTTGGAGATCCTGGGTTACTTCGTAGATCAAACAGAATGCAGAAATGCTTAGTTGCTCGGACTTTTCAAAATGTCAGCGGGTCCGTGTCAGATTTTCCAAAAGTAGTTTTTTTTTGGGACAATCCAACACAGGTGCAACATCGAAAGTGAAAAGTCCACAACTTAGCAGAAATGTGAGAAATTAAGTACTTGTTAGGGAATTGTATGAGGGTCGACATTGACTCAATAATCTACATCATGAAGGGTGTTAAGGGGACATTAAGTGTCAACTTCGCACAAGTAATTTGCTGCCTGCTTAGATTGGTTCGCATGGAAGACTCACACATTGCCAGTTCCCTTCTCCATTACGCAATTCCCAGCTTATTTCCCATCTGAACCTAATACGTTTTTCCTGCTACAATTATTCAACTGTGGCTGGTA
>JBDJHY010000001.1:28355033-28370837 GCA_039654485.1 Withania somnifera | reverse complement strand
AAAGTGGGGTATGGGGAGGGAAGAGGGTACGCGCGGTGCATACTACTACCTCAGAGGTGAGGTAGAGAGGTTGTTTCCGACTGTCGGCTAAAATTAAAGTCTATAAAAGAACATAGTACAAGAACAAGGAATAATGAGAAGTAAAACAACGTACAATTACAGCAGTAATTACCACAAAGTAATACTATAAATGCTCTACCCGACACAACAAACCTCACCAATACTCACAGAACTAAACACTACAAGCAAAGCACTACGACTCTTAGCATAGAAGACAAATAAAGAAATCCTACCTACTAGAAAGAACGAACTCCATCCTACTAACCCTATATCCTAGTACATAATCTCCCCCCACCTTCTTATTTAGGACCATGTCTTCAGTAAACTTAACTGCTTCATGTTATTTCTAATCAACCTTGCCTCTTGCTATATTGTCTTTCATTGATATCACTCCCACTTTATGTCTAATAACCTCATTCCTAATCCTATTGCTCCTAGTAAACACACATCCATCGTTGCATCCTCATCTTCGTTACCTTTATCTTCTTGATGTGACAGTTCTTGATTGACCAACATTATGCCCCATATAACATAGTTGGTTCTCCATCACAAGAGGACAAAAGAAATTAACTTTTTAGGAAGGGGAATGGTAATGTTGAACCAATCGATGTACTGCATTAATTGTGTTTCTAGACAACAGTGGTTGCTACTGCATTATGTGTTTCTAGACAACTGTGGTTGCTTTGTTGAAGAAATATAACAATTCTTAGACATACTTTCAACAAAAAATAAAAGAAAAAGGGGTATTTGCACTCGGATCCATACTTCCTAACTCTTAAGATTATGTGACGCAAAACCTGACCTTTAAATTGCACCTGTATTTGGTACCCACACTCGAGTCCAAACAACATAGTTCGATAAGAAATGACCATTGCAAGTCCTCCTCTTGTTTCATCGCCTTTTAGTGTTACCTTGTCAATCATCGCCTTTTAGTGTTACCTTGTCAAAAAAGGAAAAAGAAATGGCTATTACATAATAATAAATTGATTAAAGAATAATATCTTTTTTATCTTAGGATTCAGGGATATGTTTGGATTATGAGTACATGTGTACGATGAAACAAATCAATGTATATTACAACATATTTAAGGTTATATTTGATCTATATTGAAGTTACTAATTAAAGCTAGTATTTTTGGGGGTCATTTGATTGCTGGATAGAGTTATGCAGGGATTTTTTGTTTTTTGAAACTGGTAAGTTCAGTTAGAGGGATTAGTCATGCAGGATTACAATGCATGGATTATTTTGTTATTGAATGTTTGATTTGTTGTATGAAAATTAATTTAATTTGTATAAATTTATAAAATTAAATATTGTTTACAACTATACCCCTGACCGTCCTTAGTTAAAATGTTCTAACTTGTCAGAATTCATTGAATTTATTATATGGATTCATTTAAGTTACTGCAAAATTTTAAACACCCTTAAAATGAGGCCAGAAGTAATCATAAATCTAGTTTTCGCAATTTGATACCTGGAGTTTTGACTTTTTTCATATGCAATATTGACTCTGCAATTTCATCAACGGAGAATCATTAGTAGCTACTGTAAAAGCCAAGTTGATACCAAAAAAGTAAAGAGGAGCTATGAACATACTGAAGCTTCTTCTAACAGATGACTTGTTTGCGTGATTTGAAAAAAATAAAAAGGTATTGCCAGTCAGAAGATCAAGAAGCTGTAACTTGGGTTGGTACAAAAAAGTTGTAGGAGACCATATTGATAAAATATATGATTCTTTTCTCATGTTCAATCACGTGAGGTGAATATGAAGAAAAAGAGGTTTAAAGAGTGAATTGATAGGTCATGTTCAATTCGAGAAGTGAATATGCAGAAAAAGAGGTTTAAAGAGTGAATTGATAGGGGGGTAAATCATTTTATATTTTAAAATTCCTTTATAACTTATCCTTGCATAACTCATGGGTATTAATTATGTAAAATTAAAATTACTAAAACACAACCAAACACTGGAATAGTTATGCAGAATCTTATGCCTAGCAACCAAACAATGTATATACATAAATAGCTTTTATCCTAACGGGAAATGAAACAACGTATAAGGTTAATACATGGATAACTTTACTCCTAACTGCATATTGAATGTGCCATTAATATTTTATAAGTTACTTTGAATATAACGAGGTGTCGTACTTTATGTAAATGTGTGTGAACGAAACTCAAAATCAAACCAGCCCACACCATACCTATGTTGGATAGACACAGATGAGGCCAGGTTTTCTTAGCAGCATGATTTAGAATTGGCTTTTTATTTGGGCTTTAGTAATGTTGATGTAATATATGTTGCTTATCTTCTAGATTTCTTCAATGTAAAGTCAAGGTCTGATATTTATTCTATTTGACATAGGGTGTGCCGGAAAAAAGTGGTGGGGGAATGGCGGGAAGTGAGTCAAGTCCTGCTTCTTTGTTTCGGCTATATATTGACTATGGTCGTTATACTGAAGCGACTAATCTTCTTCTGGAATATACTGAATCCTTCGCATCACTGGTGAGTTCTCATCCTTATTCCCCAAAGCGCTTGTCTGTGGACGACTGCTGTTAGGGTTTTTATCATTTGTCTTTTAGGAATTCTGGCTGCTGTTTCAGTCAAGTAACCTGCTTAGGTTCAATATAAAACTACAGCAGTTGTGGCCATTTGCTGTACTATTGAGCTTTATTCAAACACCATTCTATGATGGCTATAGCCTATGCACATTCTTGTGTACATAATTTCCAAATTATCTAATGTTCTTAATGGATAAATTTAGCTGAAGTTTTGACATGTGGAGATCTGTAGGTCCTATTAATGTTGATTCTTCATTGAGTAAATTACACATCCAACATTTTATCTACAAGTACAATGAGAATAAAACGCGTGTAGGGAATGGTTCATATGGTTGATTTCTTGGAGATCCTGGATTACTTCATACATCAAACAGAATGCAGAAATGCTATGTTGCTTGGATTTCCCAAATGATGTATTTTTGGAGAATTTGACACGGATGCAACATCGAAAGTGAAAAGCACGCACAACTTAGCAGAAATGCGAGAAATTAAGTACTTATTAGGGTGAGTTGTATGAGGGTCATCATTGACTCTATAATCTACAGCATGATGAAGGGTGTTATTGAGGACATTGTCAACTTTGGACAAGTAATTTGCGACCTGGTTAGATTGTTTCAGATGGAAGACGCACACACTGCTAGCTCCCTTCTGCATTACACAGTTCCCAGCTTATCTCCTATCATACTTACTGAGCTGTCCTGTCTGTTTGGTTCATGCTTGTGCTTGCCTTTTCCCCCCTTCAATCTAATGCTCGTTTACATTTTTCCTGCTACCATAAATGGAACAGTGCTGTTACTTCATTTTTGCAGCGCCCAGTGCCTAAATCGTGGTGTGTGATGCTGAGGAATCTTATATCATCATATAACTCTTGGAAACTTGCCCCAGCCCCCACTCGCACCCCCAAAGCCAAAATGAAAAAGAAAACAGATATGTCGGATATATATGGACATCTTGAATCTTATTATCCAGCTAATATCTTGTACTTTTGTGACCTTTATAGCAAATTTGTCGAGGCACTCGTATTATTTAGTGTGCTAGCATTCTTCAGTACACAGGTCTTTAGCAGGTATTCAGTGTTTTCAAAGCAGTCTAATCTTCTGGTGCCCCTTTTTTGGGTTTTTGTATTATTTCTGTACCATCTCTTCAGCCATTTTCACACCATTGATTCTGTCCATTTAGCATTATTGATGATTGCAAGGTCAACCAATTCTATTCTTGGCTATGCTGCACATTTCCTAACAGCATCATCTGTTGCCATTACCTGCAGAGACCAGCTGATATTATCCGTCGCAAAAGGCCATTTGCAGTTTGGTTTCCTTATTCATTGATTGAGCGTTTATGGTGTCAGCTTCAACAATCCATCAAACTAGGCCACATGGTTGATCAAAGTGAAAAGCTGAAAAAGTTGTTACAGGGCGCTCTCATGAACCATCTACATCAAGTATGCTTTACTCTTAAAACTTTTTTTCTAGATTGAATCTCCTTTCACCGCTTCGACTTATCTCCATTTTGTTTCTTCTCCTCAGCTTAAAGTGGATTCAGATGATGTGATGTCTTCTGTTGCCTAGCCATTGCTGCCAGTTTACCATCTGTTAGCTTGCATAGGCTATGCTGGGTGAAAGGTCATCCCAAAATCTGCAGGACACAATTTTCAAGAAACGGCACAGTAGTTTGTTTTCCGTGTACAACTTGGAACTCTCGTGGCTCCTCCATCTGCAGAAGAGATGTACTTGTTCAGTGGAGCTTTTGTTATCCCCACACTTCCCAAAAGCATATGGGATAACATGAAAAGATTTATTCTTGTCGCAAGTATAACATAAGAAGCTGTGTGTAAATCCAACTTGAGGTCAGCTAATTCAATGAATGTATCAGTTGTAATTGTGTAAATTTTAACTTCGAACTATTTAAGATGTAATATTTCAAGTGCTTGGGGTTTCTCTTTCATATGATGACTTATTTTCAAATTTACTTAGCATATGACCTCTGTTCATAAATACTTGCTAAAAATAAATATTTCGAAATACTTGTCATTTGACATAATTGGGTATGTCCTTTCTATTATATTATTATGATATAAAAGAGAGAAGGGTAATTTAGTTATATTATATTATATTAAATGTTTTTCTCAAAGGTGGAAGGGAGTAGTGGTTTAGAATTAAGGCGTGGTTGTAAGGAGGAATTATAGTTGTAATTCTAGAAAGTCCCAAAAGCTTGCAATTAAACATGGTATTGGTTCTACTTCTAGAAGAGGTGAAGTTGAATAAAGTAGAATGAATATGACTTACTAGCCCCCATATTTATTCTTGACCAGATACTAGGAATTGAATTTCAGGTGCAACGGTCCGTATGAATAGTTATTTTTATCTATCCAGGAAAACAAACAATGGAGAATCATAAAAGGCGGCCTACGGCTATATATTAGACCAGAAAAAGTAGTCCTCTGGATTCCGAATCTTCAAAGTCAAAATGTAAGACTAATACCCATATTATGTCATGTTTTACTAATATGATTATGTTGTTTGGGTTGGGCAATGAAAAATCTTTGTACGATTATTTGGTATAACTATTACCATATTATGGTTAAGTTAAGACTAGAGATGTGAATAAAGAAAAAGAAAAGTGCTTTATATATGATGAAACGCTTCTCGAGAAACCAGCTTGCTTCCTTTGCAACTAAGCAACTTGATGTAGATGGTACATGAGAGCGCCCTGTAACAATTACTACATTAATAAATATATGTCATATAGTAGTTGTATATAAATTTCTATAATTTAATTAGGGTTACATAATTCATATTTTTACTTGTATTAAATCTCTTAATAATAAGTTCAATTGACTAGCATATGATATAATATAAATAAGTATTCACTAAGAAACTTGTCTTCACTTTCGACTTGCATCCAAACATTCTTTTCTTTCTTTGTAATTGTGTAGTTTTTGGTATGACTTTGGAAGTATAACATGAATTATTTGAATTGGAAAGCTTTTAATCTGGTAATATAATTGAATTATAATCTTCTATCACTATCATCCAAGCGGGGGATATAATTTTCATAAAGCATCATATTATAATTAATTGATTATATGATCAGCATAGCTTTTTTAAATAAAAAATATAAACACATGGGTACACATAGATATTAAATCATGTTTCTAAGCTAACAATTGTTTCGTTTGTTTATTTTTATTTGGCGCAAACTAATTTTTATCATTACTATTAACTAGTCATTATTAAATATTACTAGTCAAATTTAAATTTCAAAAACATATTAAATATGAATTATTTAATGAAATAAATACTTGGTGGACAAATAAAAGAAAATGTCAGGTGAGTATCTTGTCTTCCTATTTATTTCTTTCGTAATCTTTATATTATACTCGTTCTCATACTTTTCCAACCAACCATTATCAAAATTTAAACAGCCAAAATAAAAAAAAAATTGAAAAGTCAAAAGACAAATTGGTGGACTCCTACACGAAACCAATTTAAAAGCAGAATAAAAAAGAGAGAGAGAGAGTGAGAGAGAAGCCTAGGAAAGCCACAACAACAAGACACAGTAGCAGAAAAGCATTTGTCACACAAAATTAGTATTCCCCAATTACTGCTACTCGCCGGAAAATTTATCTTTCCCGGTCACCGGTAATTTACTTGAAAACCCCTTTGACTCCTTTCTTGTGATTACGGCTTCAATTTTATCCTCTTTTTATTACTGGTAAAGTTTTTTTTTTTTTTTAATTTAAAAAATGGATCACTTCTTTTTTCAATTTTCTTGATTGTGGTTATGTCTTTTGGTTTATGTTTATTTGCATCTTTGTTTGTTTTGGTGAAAATTAAAGCTATTAATTACTCCCTCTGTTCATTTTTAATTGTCCATTTTGAACTTTGCAAGCCTGTTAAAGAAAAATAATAGTTGATTTTGAGTATTTTAGTGTATTATCAATTGAGGTTTGATAACATTAGGTTTTGGAAAGTGATTTTGGAGAATAAGTATTTATTGCTAACGGTATAATATAAAAAAATATTATTGTCACTAATACGAGTCTTCGCGTACGGAAAAAAGTGCTGTTCCGCCCGCATGAGATTTCAGAGGGTCCATTACATCCACCAACAGAGTGTCCATTTTCTTGATATGTTATAGTAAGTGACAACTGACAAGTAAAGTGAAAATTATTTTTAGAATAATGGACAAGTAAGGGAAAGGAGGGAGTAAGAGAAATCATACAATGGCCACTTAAGGCATGAGTTTTTTGGTTAACTTTGGTAAATATTATTTTTACAAAGAGTGGGGTTTCCTATGCTTCCATTATCGTATGTTTATCAACAACAACAAAAAGAAATCTTGCTTTATTTTGGAATTTTTTTTCTTGGTGTTTTTAGTTTGGTGAGTATAGAGGAGCTCAGGAATTTTGTGTTGTGCCCCCATCATGTGGGAAATTCAGCATTAGTCTGAAAGGGAATTCAGGTGTTGGATTCTTCCATGTGTTACGAACATTGATAAAATTCTCCGTGGTACAAATAATCTCTTCACGTCTAGCATGAACCTTTTTTGTAAAATTTAAAATTCTGGGTCCTGCTTTGTAAAAATATATACTTATGGTCAATTTTTTTATATTTTAAAAATCAAAATCACAATGGAGAATTCCAATGTTATGAACAAACATTGATTTGAAATCAAAACTTGAAATTAGCCTCCCAATCCTATTATTAAACGCGTACTTGGTTTAGACCCCACCTGGTTTAATGGTCCACCAATTTGAAGTATCATTCCGTTTTGTGGTTTCTTGCTAGAGTTCAATGTGATGATCACTGGGCTTGCTCAAATAGGAGAAATGGTGTTCTGTTTTGTTTTCTGTTTCCAGATTCTCTTTGTTGGTTATTCATTCTGATTCATGCATTGCTTCTTTATGCGCTTAGGACCAAGAATGGTTCTAGTTTTTGGAACCTGATGCAAATCCCGTTGGATGAATTCCTTCACTTGATGTGAGTAGAACATGTGGCTAGACCTTAACGGAAAGTATTCAAGGATGTTACTATTGAGTTCCTGTAGCTCAATGGATAGCTAGTTCATTAACTCTTCTGTAAATGAGTCCTGTTGCAATTTTAACTCTAATTTTCTCCCTCTAAAGTTCTTTGATGGATCAGCTGTTTTGACTATCGGCACCTTTCTTAGAGAGTTTGACTGTTGCAAGTTGTTGTTACCCACAGATTTTCTGCAAAGAAAACTTCCTATTAGATGCCACAACATAATCTGACTGTTCAAATCATGTCTTTCTCCTGATATTTGAGATGCAAGCTTGAACTTGCACGTTATGGAGCTATCTAAGAATAGGCATATGAGAAATCAGTTGATATTTCTAGTTGGAAGCTACTAACAGTCCAACATATCTGTTAAAAAGTTGAAACTATGTCTTCTGTCCACTGTCCATTGCTCAGAGAGTTTAAGGATCTTGGAATGGTTAGAGTTTCTAAAAATTGACCTACCAAAGTTTTAAATAGGCTTTTGCGTATATCCATCCTCCTAGCAAATTTTGTTATTACCTTTATCATGCTTCTTTAGTACCTTTATTAGGTTATAGGAATACAGAATGGTGGAGTCCTGAATTCTTTAGCTTTGGCTTAACTGATTCTTTTTCAGGGCAGAGACTCCGGGAAAGGAATTTTAAAATGCAACAAGTCATTTAAATCCTTCCATCTTTCATTTGTTCAAAAGTTTGAGTTATAGTGATTGTTTGATAGTACCTCAAATGGTCTGCTAAGTATAAATACGCATATATTGGGACATTGAGTTTATTTGATACTTTATATAAGTTAAGTTCACTGTGAGCTTCCTCCTTTCCATTCTATTGGAATGTATGGTGGGAAAGTGGGTAGAGGGCTCAAAAGTTGAATTGTCATTATATCATGAGGAATCAGTTGTATAAATTACTTGGTCTCCACACTGTACCAGTTTCCCTTTTTACTTTATGCAAGGCCAATAATGAACTGTATGCTCTCGGTTCTTGGTTGAGTAAATGTTTGCAGGTCTGTGTAACACATATCTTGAAGGTGCTTTAAAGGAAATTGTCAAACCAAAATTTTCCACCTAAACTGCTTTAAAACATATGGGACGTAGTGCTGCTATTTATTCTTGATCTTTTACGGGAATAAAAGGGCAACTTTCCCAAAGGGGGTCGAGCCTATTAGGACATCAAAGGATTATTTTTTCCCTGGATAAGTTCCATTACTGGATTTTATGGAGCAAAATACGCATCCCTTTTTTTTGTGTGCAGAGAAGCATGTATTCATTTGTCAATGTAGATGTACGCATGATTTTCGGTGGATTTGTTGGCAGCTCATTTTATTTTGGGGCTTATTAGAAAACGCAGACCTGGCTTAGTGAGTTGAATGAATCTGAATCATGTTCAGTAATGAAAACATGCTCATAATACGATTTAGTTAATAGTTACCATTTCATATGATTATCTTGATAGGTAGTGGAACTTTTTGTCCCATTCATCCTTTTTTTTTGTTTTTTATGATCAATGTTATCAAAGGCTCGCTTAAAGCGCGCTTAAGCCCTAAAGCAAGGCTCAAACATTTTGAGCGCTTCGCCTCGCTTTATATGCGCTTCATTGTCCTCAGCAAGTTTCCAAGGCATACTTTTCATTATCAATGAGTCTCTTCTGAAGAGGCTGCACTAAACAATAGATATTTTACTTTATCGTAATTGTTTTTCAACTTCGTTTTTCATATATTTTTCATTCATGCTTCTAGCTATTAGTATTGGACTAACCATAAATATTTGTATTTATACTCCCTTTGCGCCTTTTTTTATTGAAGCTCACGCTTTTATTTGCGCTTTGCGCTTTAAGCCCCAATATACCTTAGAGCTTTTTTGCACTTTTCACTTTTGATAACACTGGTTATGATGCAATTTGAGCCTCAAAATTGTGAATAGGTGATTTGAGAAGCTATCGAAACTATTCCGAATTTGATGATTTCATTATAGCTATTGCTATCTAAAAGGAGAAGTTTATGCTCTCTAACAAAGAAGGATGAGAATATCTTTAATGTATATGAGTAGATATTTGATTTGTGTGTCTCTCTTTTCATATGACAGGTTTCTGGTGTCAAACAATGATGCTTGAGTCAACAGATGATTCAGACAAAGCCAACATTAACGGCGAGAGTCATGTAAATGAAGATAGCGAGTATGTGAGACTTGTTATAAGAAATGAAAGAACAGATGAAGTTGAAACTTCTCAATCCCAATCACAGTCCAGAAAAGAGGCTATTATATGGTGGATCAAGGCCATTATAGGGTGTATTTTCACGGTGATAGTTCTACTAGTTTTCCTAAAATGGGGAGCGCCCTATCTTTTTGAGAAGGTATCACGCCTTTATCTATATACAGCATATGTCCTAATCTGGTCTGGTTGGCGTTATTTCATCATTCATCCATCCAAAAAGATCGACACATTTCAATTTTTTTTACAAGGTTGACAGATTTCCGTCTTTAGAAACTAGTTACTTTAACATTCCACTTGACATTGACAGACTTGTTCGACTCACTGATTATATAACAAAATGTTTGGTACAAGGGTATTTTGATAACTGAAGCATATTTATCTTATTTTTAAAAGGTCTCCGTTTCTTTCTTAAATTTTTTGTCCAGTTAAGCAATGCCAAACAAATTGAGATAGTTTTTGCTTGACTTGTAGGCATATTTGCATCCTCATATGTTGATTAAAATTGACTAATGGCATGGAGATTCTGGTAGAGCAGATCATGCTCCGTCAACGGATGTTACATTACAGTGCATACAGTATTTCGAGGCACTAATGAATGTGCAATATTTAGTCATTTGAATTGGATTTCTGCATATTAATTTGATTAATGTTGTGAGATGCACCTAAAATATTGATAATGAAATGGAGGTGGAAAATAGTGTGATTCAGCTCAAGATTCTCAGAGACTGGACACTTCCTGTAGCTTACCAGTGCATTACACTTGCAGTATTTGTTTGGTCTTTTTTCTTCTGTTTCTTAGTGATAGAAGATGAATTAATTAGGTTCCTTGTTAATCATTGCATTTCTTAAATTTCACAGATTCTAATTCCAATCCTACATTGGGAAGCCACTGCATTTGGACGTCCAGTGCTTGCTCTCGTACTTGTAGCTTCTTTGGCACTGTTTCCAGTATTCCTAATTCCTTCTGGACCATCAATGTGGCTAGCTGGAATGATCTTTGGATACGATCTTGGATTTGTTATTATAATGGCTGGAACAACAATTGGGATGGTCCTGCCATATTTCATTGGCTTGCTTTTCAGAGATAGAATTCATGTAAGATACCTAACATCTTGTCTAGTTTGTTAGTTCATTGGTCCTCTGGACTGGTAATTGTAATTTCCTGTATTGTACTTCATGTCGTTTTTCTGATTGCACCTGCAGCAATGGTTGAAGAGATGGCCTCACATGGCAGCTTTGATTAGACTAGTGGGGGAAGGGAGTTGGTTTCATCAATTCCGTATGGTTGCAGTATTTAGGGTTTCACCATTTCCATACACAATCTTCAATTACGCAGTGGTAGTGACAAAGATGAGGTTCTGGCCTTATTTTTGTGGATCTGTTTCAGGAATGATTCCTGAATCCTTCATTTACATCTACAGGTTGATACCCCAGACTGCATCAATCCCTTCTTTTCCATATTCATTTGATGATTTGCTTACTCTGTCTTCCTGCAATTTGTCTGCAGTGGTCGCCTAATTAGGACATTTGCGGATGTGCAATATGGGAACCATCACTTGACTACCGTTGAGATTGTGTATAATGTCATTTCATTCATTATAGCAGTCGTCACTACAGTGGCTTTCACAGTCTACGCTAAGAGGACACTGAGTCAGCTTGAAAGTAAAGAACTAAATGTTGGTGAAGGCTCTACCTCTAACCGTGGGAGGTTAGAATTGGAGGTTATTCCAATGCAAAAATCCAAACTTCCTAGTGTTTGGTCAACTTTGAAGTAAGAAGAATGTTAACCTTGGACTTTATTGAAGGAACTTGTGTAAATAATTCAAGCTAGAGGGGAATGTTTTAGATATCCCTCCGCAATTGTAACATGAAAAGTGAAAAATGCTTATTGAGAAAAGAAGCGTTGTGTAACTAGAGCTGATGCCTGACTAACTGGCACTCGCAAATGAAGACATCATTTAATTGTGGAGCTTAGACATCTCTTCCTCTCAAGAGTACAAAGTAAACCATGTTTGCTCTTCAAAAAATAACGTATTGTTCATCCTTGTTCTTTACAATCGGGAAAAACAGTAACTGTACAATTAAGGAGCAGTTTGAGGCATGTTAGGATAAGAAAGCTCAACAGTTGATGAAATGTCTTGAATTTCATTAAATGAGGGTCTCTTGGAAACAGAGATGTTTTCTAGTGTTTCCATGACAATCCTATTTTGGGTTGATGAACCAGCAGCTCTACCACCAGATGCCCACTCCCTTAGAAACCCTTCAACTGTTTGCTGAGCAAATATTCCTTTCTTAAATCTGCTTCCCATCTGTGTCCAAGTCAAACATGTACATCATACATTGTAAAATAGTAGTCTATTAACTTTCTATGAAGACATGGTCTATAACAATGATTTACCTGTGTGACGAGCATATAAGGGCAAAGTACTGTAACTGCAAAGAACTTGAACAATCACTGTCACACCACAATGTTTTCATGGTTACTTTAAGCCAGAAACTTATTGCTGCTGTTTCTTCTCTATGGGATTTAAGGAGTTTACCCAACAACAAGTTTTGTAAATAATGTAACCCAATTCTTCCATGATGCACGATTTGAATCCGCAAGTACACTGGAAAATTGTCGATTAATATAACATGTTAGTTAGCTCTCAAGAACAAATAAAAGTGATCGAAGTTGAGTTGAAAGATAGAAGTATGTTACCCAAATCCAGACGAAGAAAGCAATCTCAAAGGAGTTTTGGAAAAAAAAAATGAAGTGAATGAGGTAAAGGACAAGAGTTGGACTGTGAAACCAAAAAAACTCATCAGAAGGTCTAACTGGTGTGGTGTCATCTACTATTGATGACCTCTCTGAAACCTCTTGAGCCAATTCTGTTATGATGTGTTCCAATTTCGTTCCCACTCGTAGTAGCAGCTGCATAATTTTTTACGCATGTCAAATTATATCTATCGTTAAATGAAGCGGTGATTCACATAGTCTATCCCGATTGATCACTTACAACTAGTGGTAAAAATGATAGCCAAAAGAAAGAGTGGCATCCTGCATATTTAAATCATACAATTGGTAGGAGTAATTCATTTCTCAAAGTAAAACATATATAATTGGAGTTGTAAAAATAAAAAATAATAAAGTTGCACTAGGACAGAAAATTACCTGCAATGTTGATCAACAAAAAGAAAACAACAAAAAGCCACAAGTACCAGCTGTTCAAGATCATTTTCCAAAATTTAGCTTGATTAAACATAACTGAATCTAAATTATCAATTTATTATCCTATCTATGATTCAGTATATATATGTTCATTTACCTGATTCCAACAATTCTTTTGAAATCATGCTCTAGTGTCCGCAACATATATTTGTGAAAATTAAACTTAGGATTGGCTGGACAATGTTCCTGTATCATACGTAAAACGAAAAATCTGTAATTCCCAGAAAATCATAGAATTGACACAAATTAATGATAAAATGAAAGACATTATGAAAATAAATACAGCTTACCCTGATAAATCCAGTCCGCAAGACAACATAGTCGGACTTGGTTACTGAACCATAAAATTGTTTGAAAAATGCCACCTATATTATTTATACATACGAAATTTGTTAACTCTTACTTTTTTCGCAACTATTTCAACTCTTTACTTAATCATTGCAAGTAGATATGATTATTATGATCAATTTTAATACTACCTTATTTGCTAATATTATTATGGATCTTTAACAAATAACATACTTTTAGAAATTCTTACCGTCCAACTAATGAGACAGTACTTCCTCCAACGTCTACCAGCTCTATCCATGAATGATTGAAGATGAATAATATGCACTACACATAGAAAACATCATGTTAATAATTCTTTGAAAAATTACTGATCGACTCAATTTAAAATTTAAGAAAAAATTTATAAACAAATAGTAAATAATAAATGACATTTTCTACCATGATGTGGTCTTGATTCCCTTTGAATTGAGTGCTCCCAATGTCTCCATTGTCGTATCTATTTAAGCAAAGAAAGAATTAAGTCTTAGCTTAATGAGACTTTATAAGCTAAGCACCTTTTTTTAATAGTGTGAATTACTATATAGATGTGTTCTCATTTGTTTATATCAAAAAATTGGAGAAGAAACTGAAAAAAGCTCTCTTAATTATTTTCTTTCAAAAGGTACCTTAGCCCCTCCAAGAACCATTGTGGTACAACAGAAGATCACATGTGTGACGGCCAATACAAATATGAAAATGTGCAGTTGATGCAATGCCTCCAAGGATAATAGGGGAGTTTGTCCCTACACAAAAAAGATCAATAACATTCAAAACTATTAACCACTTAAGTCTGTATTGTACTACTCAAATTAGTGAACTTTTCAATTTAAATTTATAATTGAAACAACAATCATATTCTCCTTAAAAAATGAAAATAATAGCCACCTCATGACGGCTACAATGATCTGCAACTGTAGATGCAGCTAAGAGGTGTCTCCCAGTGATCAGATGTTTAGAAGTGGCAGGTTCTTTGAGCTTGCATGGTAGCATTATAATTGCTATATTTTCAGGAATGCATATTTTACTTATTGCCCATTGGAACACCGTCAACAGTAATGAAATAAATCCCAAAAGCATCAATTCTGCAAATTCAATACCAAAATATATTTAAGATGAATTTTCAATTTGTTAAACAAATTGTGACGAAAATGCAGAATTAATGTGTCAAACCTTCTTTTAATTTCTGCAGGGCCTCGAATAGGGCATCTTGATTCTTATCCCGGAAGAACTGTATGTATGCAGCATATATAATATCATTTTAACACAATAATATAGTATAGAAAATTTAGTACTCAACTGATCCAACGTTGATGATTACTTTTATATATATATAATCGTCACTCAAATATTGAAAATATGCATATAACATATCACATTTTCTTTATTTTGTAATGAATCGTCATATCACACGTAAGTCAAACGAAAAGGAGAGACAACCTTTCCAAGACGATGAAGGCCACGTTCAGCAACGAGTGAAATGAGAACGATGATGAAGCAGACAACGGCGACAACCCATGTTGGCGTATACTCAAAAGACTCAGACTTTTCCGACATCTTTAAGCCTTAATGAGTTAAAGACATATTGCAAATTTCATTGGTGAAACTAGCATTATTATAATAATGGATATTGTACTTTGAACATGCATGTTTGACGCTAAGGCAAAGCATAAGTGTCAGGGAAGGAAATTAAAGTACGTAAAGGTGATCACCAAGCAAAGAACAAACGTTTTTTCTCTGTTCTCGTATCTTTCTACCAGTGAGCCCCGCTTCGGTTGCTATTTAATGGACTAGGTGGGCGAGGCTCGAGTTTGAGCACGGATCCACCGTTCAAGCACAACTTAATATTTTATAATAGTTGTCTCATTCATGCATTTTGTTAAACAAATACTCAGTAAAAAAGTTACAAACTTACTTTCAATGAGCGTTTTAACATCATATACAATACATTTTAGCTTAAGAGCGGATGGATTCTTTTAAGCTTCTCCAATGAACCTCAATGTATTAAGATGTTCATCAATTGTCTCATAAATAAGACTTGCATACATTATTAACTGATGAATCCGGAAAGATCACCAATAAAATAATCGAGAGGAATCCTGCTGGTTGATAGTGTGTGGTAGCAAATTGAGAAGAGTCCTGCAAAACAAGGCCCAGGGTGGTTCCCGAGGTAGTTGTCCGATGCTTAAGTTAGTAATAAGCTTTTGAGAATTCTAAGAATATTTTGTAAGTAGTTTTGTGAGCGTACATTAGTTATTCCTCAGTTATGATATATATAACAACCCTTTGTAACTACTGTCTTTGTGGGAGCTGTGAATGGGAGAGGTTGCCATAGTGGGCTCACCTGTTATGCTACACTGGTTGTGGCCCTGTTAAAGGGGGGGGGGGGGAAACCTCTCTTAATTGTTCTTGAGT
>JBDJHY010000001.1:28338565-28349018 GCA_039654485.1 Withania somnifera | reverse complement strand
CTTGTTTAAAACATGAATTTTTCTCATTTTATCAAAACCTAATTGATTTCTACTCATTTTGACAAGATCAAAGAAGAGTCTATTGATACTCGATCATCAAGTAATGTTTCAAAACATGATTTTATATCTTTTTCATCAACTAATTCATAATTTTACTTAGATTTGAAGGTATTGAAGATGAAAATGAGAATTTTTGACATGAACTCGATAATGGATAATTTATGCTTTTGAGCCACGAAATGGAATGAGTATTTGATAAAACTTGATAATTAGATTTTTCAAGTAGTGTATAACATGTTTGTGATAAAATTCAGGTTTCAATAATATGGGCCCGGAGTGTATTTTGAATGAAGTATTTAATATCAATATATGGGTATTGCTTGTTGTTGTTTCTTGTATGTAACGTGTTGACGAACAATTTTTGCTTATTTGGAGGCTCCACGGTGAGGCACGACTCACGATTGCTGAATTTTTCTCCAGCTTAAGGCAAATTGAGGTTTTATGATTTTTCTATAAGTGTTGGTGTGAATTTTTGATTAATTGATCGAAATAGGGAGAAATGGGCACACTGGGGGTAGTAACTTGAATATGAGATGATAAGTATTAATTAGGTTACTAGTATCAAACATTCGAAGCTAAAATGATGATTTTGTGATAATGTGATTTCGTGAACTTTTTTGAATTGTATACTTGAACTTGACAGTTGAAATACTTGATTTGACTTTCATGAGTGAGTTGATTCTTTGTGGTAGTACTTGAACTTGCATATGCTCTTGGTTGATGATAGTTACTATTTAATTGGGATACCTTATCATGGTTTGAGTCATAACTTAATTTTTATATAATTGATGTCCAGAGATGGTTTGATTGTGTTGGGTTGGATTGTATAGACATTTCCCGTAAAGGATTGATAAAGACTTCTAAAAACTGAAACTGATGCCATTTAAAGTCTAAAATGATATATGTGAATCATTGAACCATACACTTTATTCGGATTACAAGTTGCCTTGATTTGACTAATATAATTAGAAATGAGATTATAGCGAAGACGTTGGGGCCTAATTATATATTTATTGTTGAACTAGCTCTTTGATAAATTATTGATACCATGATAATCAAAGAAAGACAGTGGTACCCGAAAAGGCTAGTTTAAAATATAAAAGAGATACTTGATAGGGATTGCCTGAGAGAGGCCAATATACTTGAATCTTGAGATAAAATAGCCACCTTGTATGAATTGCTTGAAGAAAATGATTTACACTTAAATGACTTGATCATATTGATATAATTGTTGTTGTAACATGTTCACATCTTGGTTATTATTTTTATTAATTGGACCATTCAGATATTGATGTCCTGGTAACTTGTTCACAATGACATGGTTCTAGAGTGGGTACCTCGCCGGTACCCGTGCACAACTTAGCTAGACTCCATAGGTAGGACTATGACATGTATAGATACACCAGCAGGTCAGTACTAAAGGTGTACATGGCTTAGCTAGCCCCATGAGTCCTGGTCTGTAACGTATATATATATATATATATGCCAGCAGGAGTGTACATAGGACAAACATGCATTGGAGCACTTAGATATTGCATTCATTCAATTCGTGGCATTATTTATTTGTCCATTTTGACTGATTCATTAAAGATTATCTGATTATTTGTCGATGACTAGAGATTCTTGACATTCGCTAATAACTTGAGACTATCTGATTACTTGAAACTATTTGGCATTTAGTGATAATTCGAGGTTATCTGATTTCTTGAAATGATCGGAGATTGTTAGGAGTACCGTTGTCCAAATTTGAGAACTCATGCTTGTAATTATAGAAATATTGTGATTTGGATATTTGTAAGAATGCTTTGTATATTTATATTTGTATTTGTTGGCTAGGCTGTTGTATATAAACTATTTGCAGGTAGTAGTAAGCTGTCAGGGGTTCCACTTTCATTTTATAGTTAAACCACCCGAGAATACTGCCAAGTACTGTAGTTTTGTACTCTATCCTTGCTTTTCTGCACTGTTGTGCAGATTTGGAGCCTAGGATTTTGTGATTGTCTATCCACACCTATTCGGGCTTCATCCGAGACATTAATAGGTAGCTGCCCATCCATTCAGCAGATGCGGGACGTCCTGTGTTTTCTTTTTCTGTATCTTTACTTCTTAGAGATACTGAGAGACAAAAACTTTATATAAACTCCTATTTAGTGGATTATAAGACAATGATTGACTTGTTTTGGTCTTAGCAAAGACTTTTGCTTTATCTAAATTACTTGGTATATTTTATTTTTTGCTTTATAAATTATTTTCTTTTAATTATCCGTGAGTTAGACTGACCTACCAGGTTGGAAAGGTAGGTCCATCACGCCTGAATTTCGGGGCATGACATTATCCCCAAGCGTTTTAGTACGTTTCAACTCAATATTCACTTCAAAAATACCTCTTAAAACACTAAATACATATATTAACAACAGAAGGATTAAACTACGCAAAACCAACACTATTGTTTCATAAATATTTACTTTTTATATTCCTAACATTTCTTATTAATGAATAATCTCAAATTTAAATTTTATGTCTCTTAAATAAATCTTCACGTTACAAATACGAGTTAACTAAAATTTAATGCCTAAACAAAACAAAACAAACAAAAAAAAAAAAACAAAAAGAACCATCATTACTAATTCATGCTTAGATTCTCTATATTATGATCTCTCACATGTAATGTAGTTATGTAATTCAAACGACCAAAGCTATTTGTAAATCCAAATAACATTTTACAAGTTTTTTGTTAACTTTCTAACACGGAGCACAGTTAAACCTTTAAATTCCTTTTTCTTTTAATTATATACACATACTGTGCAATGTGCATCTTCATCTTCTTTTTTCGCTCGCCTGTCCAAGTCACCTTCTAATTCGGCCTTTCTAAACCATACTTGTCATTTCTACTAAACAGGCTGAACACTCCAACAACCACCATCACCCGCCGGAAAAGATCTATCAATATAATCAGATCCATCTCTTTTTTGGCTGCATTTCGCCGGAAACAGTTGAAAATATGCTGCGTCTAAGGGCTTTTCGCCCTACAAATGACAAGATCGTGAAGATTCAGATGCATCCGACGCATCCTTGGCTTGTTACCGCTGATGCATCCGATCATGTCTCCGTTTGGAATTGGGAGCACCGTCAGGTTTTTCTTCTGGTTAAAAGTTTTCGCTAATTTGCTTTATTTATGTTTGTGTTGGATTGACAAATCTGAAATTGGTTGCCAGATTATTTATGAACTGAAACCTGGTGGTGTTGATGAGCGGCGTTTGGTTGGTGCCAAACTGGAAAAGCTTGCCGAGGGTGAATCAGGTAAATTTGCTTGTTAGATTAGTATGTCAGTAGCATAAAAAATATCTGCTACTATGCTTCAATTCCAAATAATTGGGGTCGCGGTTCAGTTGTATGCGTCATCTTAAATTGATTCATTTTATGCTTACGGTCAGCTTAACTTGACTCTGCTCGTTTACTCGGGTTTGTAACTGACAATGTGGGATGAAATAGGAATTTGGACGGTAAGCTAAAATTAGCTGGTGAATTCAACAATCAAAATAAAACTTAACTGGTGAACTCATTGTTGTGCAGGTATGCTGTAGATAGTGTAATGACGAAAGAATTGGGACATGGAAGCTGGGAAGTAACTAGTGATAGCCACTAATTGGTGACCTTAGTTTATTATTTAATGCTATAAGATTATGCACCACATTTTGCATGATCCACATTAGTGGAAAGCTAAGATGGTACTTGTAGAAAAAAAAAAGTAATTGAAGGCAGTCTCTAAGGGAGTGAGAGGTATCACACTCTAATTAGAGAAGTTAATAGTTCATTTTTGATTCAGTTGTTTTTGACGGAATGTCTGATAGACCTTTTCTTGATAACGTGAGTTTTGCGCAGACTTTAAGTCAAATCTCCAACATCTGTACTAAAATTTCAGGTGTAACACTTTAAATTAGTAAGAGTAAGCAATGGTGATGGAATAACTTTGGCAAACCTTAGTTCCTTGTATTTATGGATATGTAGGGAAAGCTCAGGTCGTGCTTGCCTCTTGCAAGATGCAAGTACACTAGGACGTGATATTTCTCTTGAGATTAACTAAACCTGGTTCCTGGGCATAGCACACTCTATAGGGGAGATCAATTAGATTATCGGCGTCAAAATATCTCCTTTCCTTAAAAAAATAAAATAAACTCTGATGTCTCGACTAACTTGCATGCATCTCGACTAATTGTCGGTGTTCACTATCCTAGAACTTTCAAAGAATTCTCCGAGATCAGTTAATATCTTTTGTACAATTTTTTTTTTAATTCTTTTGACTGTTTATATATATTTAAGGGAAATCTTTTCACATGCTCAGTTCCATGTGTTACAAATCCTTGCTAACCTGTGTATTAGATACAGTAAGTGGAGAGACCTTAGTCTGGCCTTTTTGAAGAGGGAATAACGATTAGATTAAGATTTAGCTTTTCAATGGTCCATTTGCACGTCCCTCATAGCATTAATGTCTGCATTGGGAGTGTATTCTTCAATCTCTCTCTCTCTCTCTGTGTGTGTGTGCGCCTTTCTCTCCCTTTTTTAGTTTTTTATTTATGCTTTGCCAGGTGACTTCACAAGGTATAGTCAGTCTCATTCGGTAGGTAGACAATCGACTTAAAATAGTCTTAACTATGATAATCTTTTCAACATTGATAAGAATGGAATGAATACATAGAATCTATTTAGCCAACTGATCTGGCCCCACTCAATTTGATATTGAGGCATAGTTGATTGATTGATGTACCTTGGAAGTAATTTTGACATATGGCTTTATGATATTAATAGTACTTTTGGAAAATCGATAGCCAGAAAAAGGGTGCAGGTTTTTGTGTTAAGGAACAATATTCTTGTCAATATAAAAATATCTTGAATGTGTCAGAATTCAAGATTCATGAGAAAGTTGCTTTGACTATTGAGATATCAATGTATGGTTTTCTATAAGAGGTGATACACCAACATTTTATTTAAGTCGGAACTAAGAAAGAGGCCTTATGAAAGGTATTGACGTGTAAAGTAATAGAACTTGATATCCTTAAGCATGAGCTGATATGGGCTAGAAGTTATGCTCATAAGGGGTGGTGGATGTTGCAAATGAGTACTCTCATCCTACTGCATTTGATTGGTGAGGAGGGTATGAGCTGGTGATGCTATTGTTTTAGTTTCCTATAGGATGTTGTGGTGAGATTCTAAATCTTTTTGAGAAAGTTGAGATTCTAAATTCTAGTGGCTTGTGTTAGTGGTGCTGGCTAAATATATATTCATTCTATGAATCTGAGCTTTTAAAGTTGGAGTAAATCAGTGAGCATTGGCTCGCAGTATTGAACAAATTATCCCATTTGACTAAGGCCAACAAATTATTGCATTTGACTAAGGCACGATGCAGGTTGTGGCCAGTGGGAGAACTAACCGTATAGGAGTCCATTATTTCTTTTGCACATTGGCTCACTTTATTCATGTTTGTGAAATATATTGCCTGATAACATTTTCAAATGAGTAGTCCTTTAGAATATCATACAGTGTTTTGTCATTTATCTTTTTAAACTTCTCTTTATATTTGTATACAGAACCTAGAGGTAAACCTACAGAAGCCATTCGAGGTGGGAGGTAATTGATACTTTCCATCGACTTTCATGTTTTCCCAACATCCTTAGTGTCTTTATTGAATCTTACTATGCCATTCTGGTGCATGCTCCAAGTGTAAAGCAGGTTAGCTTTTACGATGATGATGTACGCTTTTGGCAACTCTGGCGTAATCAGTCTGCTGCTGCCGAATCTCCAGCAGCTGCTGGTCATGTCACTTCAACTTTTACTTCTCCTGCTGCATCAACTAAAGGGCGCCATTTTCTTGTTATATGTTGTGAGAACAAAGCTATTTTTCTAGACTTGGTGACGATGCGTGGTCGGGATGTACCGAAGCAGGAGCTTGACAACAGATCACTTCTATGGCAAGTCTTGCATCCATCAGTTTCTCTTTTGTGTTATCCAGCCTTTTGGACTTTACGGTTCATAACACATTTAATCTTTGCGAATCCGCCCAAAAGTTAAGCTATCTTTTTGCAACTAATTTTTAAGCCTACCATTTCCATGGAAATTAAGTTTTATAGGCTACTATTTGATTGAATTAGCGTGCCAAACTACCAGTCAAGTTAGAGCATCTCAAGTTTGTCGCATTTAATCAACGGTTCACTAGACGTGCTTCGTATTTCCTACTGCTTTTTTCATTACGGAAGCTGCTCTTCAGTTCCTTCCTCTCTGCTAGACTCTCTTTTATATCAGGCAAAAGTATAATTGAATTCACCAGCATCCGTAGGATGCAAAGACAATACAAATGCAGGGAGCTCCTGTACACTGCTTTCAGTCCTATCTAAATCAAGGATCTTATCAAATCCAAAAGCATAAGAGGATTATTTACATTACAATGGGTACATCAAGCAAAAAGACTAATAACAATCTAATATTTGATACATGAATTGGAGTTGAGACTCCATTAGAATTTAGAACACCTCAGATTCCGCTCCTTCCAAATGAAAACAGAACCGTTTAACACATATTTCTGAAGGATTTTGCAACTCTCCATTTCCCCCAGCTAATAAACGATTCTGTCAACCTCCCTAGTAGTACCATCGTACACCTCAAATGCAGGAAAATAAGTTCTGGGTGTTCTTTGTTACAGGACAATGCAAAAACAGATGATCTGCGTGCTTATGCTCTATCAACGACTAGTAACACCTGCTGCAGACTGCGATGCCTCGTTTTTTGTTAAATTGTCTCTAGTTAAATAAGCCTCCCAAATTATCGACCTGCTAAAGATGCCACTTCTCTTTCCTCTCAACTAGACCTTTATATGTCGAAGTGGGGAGATGACTGAAGAGACAGTTGGCAAATTTAAATGAGTAGAATTATTATATTTAACAAGATCTAAGTCAAACTTGGCCTACTTCTACAGATCCTTTTTTTTTTTTTTGGTTTATGAAATCATGGAGTTGGAAGGACCTCCAGAGATGATAATGGAGAGAACGGAATCACATATCCATGATTTATCACACAAACACAGTGGGACTGGTAAACATGATCTAAATGGGTTTTTACTAGGGTGTATGGACCTGGTACAAGGACTGACAGGAAAGTTTTATTGGAAGAGCCGAGCAAAAAGAGGATGTCAGCATTACCGTTCATGGCTGATTCGTAGGACTTTTTATGCTGAATTTACCAAATCAGTAAAAGAGTTAATTGAGATGATACCAGATCTTTCTTGAGTCGATTTGCCTCTTCATCGGGGCCAATTTACTTAGTTTCTGGGACAATTCTCACCAGAGCTTCAAGAATCAATTGATTTTTTGACAACGGTAACTGGGATGAGGCATTCAAATACATGAAACAGAGAGTTCTTCCTAGAAGCATCTCAGATTATTGCCTCCTTTTTTTGGGAATGTGGGGAGTGAAGTAAATTGAAGAATGGCTTCAAATTTGAAAATAATTGGCTAGATGTCAAGAGGTTCTTTGAATGAAAAATGGTAGAATTTCTACCAGTTATGACGGACCAGATGTTAGAATTGCTAAGAAACTGTGCTTGCTACGAAAAGATAACCAACCATATAAATGATAGAGTTTATTTGGTTTTTGATTTGAGCTAAAATGAATGCTTCTTTGTCATAATGGTTTTAGTCTTCTGCTGACAAAAGTTGTTCTCTGGGTCATGGAAAGTTGGAAGGTGTATCTGATTATCTTAATATGCTTGTTCTTTTGAATCTCTTGCAGTATGGTGTTCCTGTCTAAAACAACTGCTGTTGATGGCCCTCTTGTGGCTTTCGGAGCATCAGATGGTGTAATTAGAGTTCTTTCAATGATAACTTGGAAGGTCTAATTTTAGAATATTTGGTTTGCAAAATCTTTCTTTTTTAAATTCGTTGTCAAAATGAGTAGATGAATAACTCCAACTCTTCTTTTCCGCAGCTTGCGCGAAGATACACAGGAGGTCATAAGGGAGCAATTTCTTGTTTGATGAATTTCATGGCTGCTTCAGGCGAGGTACTTGTTATGCTTTTGGTGGATACTTACATCCCCTCTTTATCAGCTTACACTATATAAGACTAGAATTTTTAAAGGACTTCAACTTTTTTCCAGAACCTAGTTTCTCCATTTATAATTCAAGATATAGGCTGTGTTTCAAAATTGTATCCTTGATTTATACTTGGTATATGAAGTTTGTAGTTGTTTGCACATGATTTAGTTTAAGTTTGGAAAAACAAGAATTTATAAAAGTTACTCGTAGTTTTGGTTAAGATGATTTCTTTTTTGGGTGTGCTTGAAATTTTCCTCCTCTCTTCTCGGAGATACTGAGATGTGTAAGTCGAGAAAGAGATATACTATTTCGGATCAAAATATATAGTGCATCATTTGGAGCTTTTATATGAGTTAAACTTGTAATTTGTTTGCATTGATCTTCTTTGTGCAGAGGAATCAACGAAAAGAGATTGAGAATCACATCTCTCTTTTAGATTTAAGGCTTGTCAGGACCTCAGAAAATTAATAATAGATTTTGATTGTGAAAAGTATCTTTTCCAGTATGATTTAACCCAGAGAGCTTAAAGAAGATTTAAGTCTACAATGAAGCTGTACTTCAACTTGAAGAACAGTGTACTCTGCTCTATCTAACAGATTATGCTCTTTTCTTTTGACGAGAAACCACTTAAACTTTTAGATGTGGTGGTTCACACATTTCAACAGAAGTGAACTTAGGTTCTTCTCAGTATTTCTTGCCTTGGTATTTCATTTACTTTCAGATAGAAAAACCTTAGATGAAACAAATAACTTGTTAGGACAATGTTGGTTTCTCGGTCAGATAGAAGGGGCAGGGAAACATCTATCTAAGGTCCTTGGTTTGCATGGTTCTGTACCTAGTTCACTTTGTAGTTAATACATTTTAAAATGAAACTGGATTACTGAAAGTTACCATTCTCAAAAAAATGAAAACTGGATTACAGAAGTATATATGCTTGCTGTCCATCCATTCAACATCACGTCTCTTGTGTTTCCTTTCTCAATTTGTAATTTAGAAAAAGATATTGAAGTTCCATAAAAGAAAATGAATTGTTATTACAAAGAATATGGAGATTTTACTCTTGAGATTTGTTTCTGTAAATAGAACTGCTGGAAGTGATAACTCTGTGTTGTATAACTTTCACAATTGAATGACTAGTACTGTTTGATAGCTCATTGCAATTTCATTTGCTATCATGTTATGCAGTCTCTTCTAGTTTCTGGTGGTAGTGACGGATTGCTTGTACTTTGGAGTGCAGACAATGCTCTTGATTCAAGAGAGCTTGTTCCTAAGCTCAGCTTAAAAGTATCTTCTAATTCCTTTAGCTTTTTTATCCTTCAAAATTTCTACTACAATTTAATTTCACCAACATTTTAAATTGCTGTTGCTAAAAGCAAAAAAAAGAGAACAATTCAGTGCATGGAAGAGTAGACCAAATAAATGGGTTGTTATAGAGTAGCTCCTTTTATGCCCTGTAATTTTTGTCAGCATCTTTGTGATGCCTTTTAATGAAATTCTCTTGCTTCATCAAAAAAATAAAAAAAAATAAGTAGACCAAATAAATGGGTTCACATTCCATTTCATATAAATGCATTCATTTACCAGCTTGTAGATACGGAAGAGCCCACCCGTAGGCACACTAGAAGGAAGCATAAACAAACCTAGTTCTTTTATTTGTTTCAGAACAGTCTATTCAATGCAGTTTCAACTGCCAACAGGAAATGATCATGATGGTAAATGTCCAGTATGATCTATTTGTTAAAATATGTAAAATTCTTATTTATTCCTCATGTTTCCTTAAAAGTAGTTATTCATGTTGACCACCTCTTTATTTCTCTGTTTGGAAGTAAGATTAATTTAGAATACAATTTTTCCACTGCAAAAAAAAAAAAAAAAGAGTAAAAACATATTACTTCTTTTTGGTATACTTATTGTATATGGGTGTTTCTTGCCCTAACATCAATTACTTTATCCAAAAATTAAAAAAAAAATAAAAAATACAAGAGTATTAAAAGTTTTATATTAGTGGAGTAGATAAAACTGGCCTCCTGGTGCCCGACCCTGCCTCTTTTAACACAGAAACAACGTTTGTTAGAAGTCTTTATTTTTCATGGCTTCATAGTAGTTCTATATTTCAAAAATTTATCATGTTATTTTCCATTTCATTATTAACCACTTGGTCCTTTTTGCAAAATATCATCAAAGTATGGAAAAATTGGACACAACAAGAATATGAAGATATCAACAACAGTGGATATAGCAAGATAGGAAGTTGCCGACAAAATATTAATATTTTCATCAAATTATTTTTGATGTAAGCAATGATGTCAT
>JBDJHY010000001.1:28280495-28290535 GCA_039654485.1 Withania somnifera | reverse complement strand
AGCAAAGGAGCTGTGCCTGAAGAGAGCAAGATGAGAGAGGTGTTAAAGAATAAAAGAGGGTTAGTCTATCGGACCATAATGCAGGTTTTCTATGGCAAATGAAAGGTGACTCTTGACTTTTTTGGTTAATGGCTCTTTTCTGTGTGGATTCTTGAAGTAGGAAAGTTCTTGGTATTTTTCATATGGAAACAGCTTATCACAAACAGAAACAGAGAACTTCTCTGTTCTTGCTTTTGGAGGTAAACCAACTATATGTGAATCAACAAAATCTTCTAAGACTCATGAAAGCATTAGCCTTGTGTTAATCATCAATACTAAAATTTCTCCATGATGTTCTTTCTTTAGTTTGATGAACTCTCCCAAGCATAGCAACCACTGCTCAGCTGGCCGGTGACTCCAAAACCTTAGCATGAAAACAAACATAGCCATGATAAGTAATTATTGGTGAAAATTGAAGACTGATAGTAGCCATCCTAGTAGAATCTCCTTAGAAAAAATTATATAATCCTCCTATATAGGGGATAGGCAGTACAAATTGTAAATGAACTCATCTTCCTCATTCTCATTGGTTCAACAAGCTTATCACAAATTCTTCTGACTGGCCAAAATATATCATTTGGATATTTGACATCTTTTGAATCTTTGTTGAATTTAATTAGAATTGCCATATCATTTGAACAAGTGCGCGACTTTTTGTTGGTCTTGAATTATTTGAACGTCATATCACATGGTGTGTGGATCTGAGCCTCAAGAAATGGTCTTTGGGCTTGAAACAAAATAACTAATTAAATTAGTAAAGTTTAAATTAATTATTCAACTCAGATAAACATGAATTAAATTCAAATTTTAGATGAATTTAACCTAATTTTTTTTATGTATTCACAAAATATGTCCATCCACAAAAGTGTGTGTGTCAATGTGAAGACATTTTGATGAAGGAAAAATATACAACAATCTCTCTGTTGGCCGATTAATGAAGCACAATTGTTACTCCTACTTATGGATCAAGAAAACACCATCACTCTAACTAAATATTAATTGATTTCTTTTTATTTGTTCTAGTGTTGTTGAATAAAAATATCTAATATTTATTATTAGTGGAATGCGATATGTATTTTATGAAATTAATTAAAAGACACGTAATCTAAACTGAACGTTATGATTTTAGAAAAAAGAAAACAAAATAGAGAGAAAACACCACTCTTAACTCAAGCGGAGGAAGAAGAAGAGAAGAGAAGAAAAGAAGTAATTTGGGTACATTTATTACTGCCTTACTTTTTGTTCCTTTGGTTTTACCTGATAAGATTATCTAAAGTTTGAACAACTGAATACTATTGTTTGAATAAAATTGAGCATTGGAAAAAGCAAATTGTCAGAATCACGCATATATGAACAATTTATTATTGTTGTCAAAAACGAGTTCCTGAATATTTGAAAAGTAGTTCAGAATGTCTAGTTGATTAGCTCTACTCATCTTCCACGTTGAATACAACGGCGTTACAAGACTCACAACCCGTAACGCCCATTTATTATATATATTAGTATTTTTATGAAATTTTTAGTCCTCGAAATAACTGGTATTAAATTACCATCTTCTACATATGTTTCCCTGATTATTAATTGATAGTTCATATAGAAATTTTATATTTTTAGTAGTTCAATTATAGAGCTCATAAACTTGAATAGTTTACGTGTATTTTGACCCTTAATTCTTTATAAAAAAACATGAATATTTATCAATATAATGTCTTATGATAATCTAATATCTTACTTATCAAGTCTAATTTGTTTGTTCATTTGAAAAATTGTATGAGAATTGAGAAAAATCAAATAATTTTCATAACTTGTAAAATTTTTATATTTATAAAAAAAATATAAAACATTTAAATTACATATCAAAAGAGTCTTAAATCAAGAATAAAGCCAGTCTTGACTCTTGAGTATTATTGTGAATTAAAAGAAAAGTGTTCATGATTAGCAATTGTTAATAATTATTTTAAAATATGATCGTCGAATGAGAGACAACTCATCGAATATACAGTATGCCACCCGTCTTTCCTTACGAAACAAAAGTTGCAGTTAGGAAAAAAGAAACAAACAAGATTTATCCTTTTTCCTTGTGACTGTAAGAAGATTTATTTATCCTTTGTTCGCCAAGTTTTCTTCTGTGATAATTGTACAATTAACTTCTCATTTTACCTCATCAATAAAATACAATTTCCGGCGCCTGAAGCCGCCATTATTACTAATTGTTTCCATGTCCCACAATCACTATTTCACTAACAACGCTTTCTTTCGCCCTAACCTTTGTCTTTTTTCTTAATCTTTTCAAGTCCCAGATCTATATACGTCCGTCCTATTCATCACACTTACACTTTTCGCAACAATTCTTTAATTACACAATTTTTCAGAGTTTCTTGATTTCTGTGCATCGATAAGGTTAGTGGGTCTTTACCCCGTTTCTGTATTTTCTTATATTTTGCGGAGACACCCTTTTTAATATGGTTAAACCCAGTAGGGATTTTGAAGCTTTTTTTTTTTTGTGTAATTCTTTGTAATTTTTTATGCAGCTCTCTTGATAAGTTCAATCTTAACATTTTGTTATTGGGTTAGGGTTTCCCCGATGTATTCAATTTTAGCAAGAGTTTCTGCTATTTGGTGAAGAAAACAAGTGCCCGAAACATAGGATTTTGAGCTTTTTCTTCAGTTCTGTAAGTTGAATTTGTCAAATTTGGTTCTCATTATCTACTTATTCGATAAATTTTAGTAATGGTACTGATTTTGTTATATTTCGAAGGTCTAAGAGAAGAGTGTTTGTGTTTGATGCTTGTTAGCCTGTGGAACAAATGGCTCCCATATACTATATCCTCATTGCTTTGCCTTGCACCATTGGTGCAATTGGATTGGCGCTTTTGCACATATACAGGCATCTTTTGAATTATACGGAGCCTACTTATCAAAGATACATTGTCCGGATCATCTTTATGGTTCCTGTGAGTGTTTTTTGTCTTTATTTTTACTCTTGATCAAACTGGTAAAGTTAATGTGTTTCTTTTTTATTAACGATGTGCAAGTGTGGACTATTTACTGTTTCTTATCATCCGGTCCACTATGTTGCTAATGCAGTTTATAAGTGTAGTAATAGTAGTTCTTTGTAGTGGCGAGGATTGGAAGAAATTTATGTTTAGGACATCCATACTAGCTCTTTGTCACATGGTAGTGGAGCTAGTTTACTTTATTTTATCATTTCCTCCTTTCTGATTTATACAAAAGTATTTTTGTTTACAGACCTTCCAAAATATTTAACACTATTCAATTTCATACACTTTCATGAATTCAAATTCATTAAATATTTTCTTTTGATGACTAATTCATTAAACATTTCAAATTGTAAATTTTGATGTGAAATTTTCTCATTCAAGGTAACTTTCAACCTTTACCCTAACGCTCTTCTGCACAATCTCAATTATGAATCAGTATCAATAACTCCATCTTTATACCTAGCTGATTAGAAAGGTGGGCAGTTATCATTGGAAAAAAGTTTCTTTTTCTCCTTGAGGAAATCAGTTTCCATGATAGACATCCTCTCATGTAATCTTCATCTTTGCCTTTAGACTTTTTGATACGCCTCACAAGCCAACAGGGGATTGGTGAATCTCATGTAGTTATGATCCAAAAGATATCAAAAAGCCATCCCTATATTTTACACAAAGTGTCTTTAGTATTGAGATAGATGTTTTCTGGATCAGGAATCAGCTTTTAGTGCGTGAAGTGATATGCTATCCAATTGTTGAACTTTATTATTATATTGCTGTGCTATTAATTATAACAGGCTTCAATAATGAAGCATTATATGAATATTGGGCCTTGAGGGGACACATAAACCAACAGGGAAATGGTAGTGCCGTGATTTGTATGACTGCACCTAAATAGGGATGGCAATGACGCGGGGTGGGGTGGGTGCTGGGCGGGTTGAGCCTTATCTCACAAAGTTTTCAACCTGCCCGCCCCACCCCGCATTGTATTTTTATGTGTTCTCAGTCCCGCCTTATTTATTTCACTTTCAAAATTGAATTACTAGATTACACATAATTTTTAATATTGAATTTATTTCATATTTGTAGATGTGTAGCGTAGATAAATTATTTTTTTATTTTTGCTCGTTTGTTGTGAGTATATATACTATTAACACACATTTAGTTATTTTTTAGGAATTGGAGCAGTACTACTCCGTAATTTGATGCATATGAAGTTTCACAAAAAAAAACCTTTCTTTTAACAAAAAAAACTTGTATATAACATATTTTTCGATCTTTTTTTTGCAATATTTTAAAAATACTATATTTTAGCTTTAATTTTGTTTGAACCCGTATAAAACCTGCAACCTGCATTAATTTTCTCAAAAAACTTATTTCAACCCGCCCCGCCCCGCTCCGCTTCGCCCCGCATTATCCTTAAACCTTCCCCCGCCCCGCATAGGCTAAACCCGCCCCTCGCATATCCTCCCTCCGCCCGCATAGCCTATAACCCGCCGCATACTCACCCCGCCTCATTGCCATCCCTACACGTAAATCCCATCTTAGTGGAGATCTAATTCTTGTGGCTGGGAAGCTTGAATGCTGTGATGACTTAGTCTATGAGTAGTGCATATTCAGACACTTTATTTGAGGCTTGACAATCATAATAATGAAAGGGAAAATTTGCCAAGTGTTGTTTCTTAATGAGTGGTTTTTTTGGTGAAAGATTCTGAAATCTTTCAGAAAATAAAATAAAATAATAACTTTCAAACTATGCCGGTTTAAGTGTTTTGAAAAAGTTTATGCTTAAAAGACATTTTCAACTTTTTTTTAAAGTAGTTTGAATGTGTTTTTCAATGAAAAGTTCTTCTATTAACAAAATACTCACATATCTTCAAAAACAACAACTTACAACAACATATCCAGTATATTCCCACACACCGTAGGGTTTGGGGAGGGTAGAATGTACGCAGGCCGACAACAAACCTGCCACCCAATAAAACTAACCCTAAACATACTAACCTACTACCCTAATACTCGTTCTACACGTTTTTCTATCTAGGCTCATGTCCTCGGTAAGCTGTAACTTATTCAAGTTCGGTGGTTTCACCTCTCTCCAATATTTTTCCAGTCTACCTCTTTTTCTCTTGAACCCATCCCTTGCCAACCTCTCACACCTCACACCTCACACCTCGAGCAGGGGCATTCGTATCCCTCCTAAGCACATGTCTGAACCATCTCAATCTCCCCTCCCGCATCTTATCTTCCACTTCGTTCACCCCCCACCATGCCTCTATTCCAAGTTACCTAATTTGGTGTGCATGTTGGTGTAAAGTTGATCAATAAACCTCATTGCAATTAAAATTATGTAGGTCAAAAGTAGGCATCAAGTTGATTTCTTAACAGATTCATGCTGTCATTTTGTTAATATTAGATAAAACTTAAAAGAGTATTCATCCTGCTGGAGCTGGATGTGGATCCAAACAGCTGTGTTGAAGATGTGAAACTTTGTGGTGATTGTTAAAATTGTATTAGAAGGAACTATATGCATGGTAGGGTTTCAAATTCGCTGACTTGGATATTTGTTCACTAAGGGAAGAATTAATTTTGTAAGTGTTCCTAAATGGAGTTCAGAATCTGAATATGGTGCTTAAATGTGTACTTGTACTATCAGCCGTTGCGGTCGACTAACAAATTAAACCCCAGCACCCTAGAGTATTTTCTAAATAATCGTTACTCTTATTTTTGAAATGGAAATGATGGTTACTCTTTTCAACTGCAATTTTTTCACAATCTGTGTTAGTGTAATTTTTTATAATTGCAGTTTCATATAACACAAACTAAAACTAAAGATGCCATGCATTGTATGTACCCCAACAGATAGTGAATATTAAAGATGTGGATCTTTATGGATCTTAAATCAGACATATTTGCTTAAATCTGGATATTATGGTGTTCAATTTTCCAATAGCACAAGAATGCAATGTTTTTTCCGGTATGACCTTGACAAATTTATGTTTTGAATTAGCTTGATTCTGAGCTGCATATTTTATTGTACTAAACTTTTAGTCAAGTTCCAATTTAATGTTTAAAATTCTGCTGGCCTCCTTTGACAGGTTTACGCTCTAACGTCATTCTTGTCGCTCATCCTAAATGAGAGAGCCATCTATTTCAATTCCATCCGTGAAATGTAAGTATGTTTCAAGTTTGTATTTTGTGGATTGATGCATATTTTTATTCTTGATGGTATTATAATGTGACTGCCCATTGTTGCTCCATAGAATGGTGCCCCTGCTTTTTCCCTCGGTGTTCTGAAATTTTGCGGCAAGTAGCAGTAATGACACCGATGGAAAAAATAGTAGTCATCAATCGGCCCTATAGTGTGGAGAAACATGTATTTGTTCTCAACTTAATGAGATCCTCTTTCTATGACTGAGTTTATATTTGTCGACTGTTTAAATCTTTGCCGCACACATAGATGGGTAATAGTTAATAGTTTGTGAGTTCAACAAGATTGTTATACATATAAAACTCAATTACATAAACACACGCTTCGGCTATTCTACTGTATTCTTGCTACCTCTCACAAACAGTGGGTAACTCTGTCGACAAGGTTAGGCAGGTGGGAAGGAATCACCTTGTATTTTTTGTCTCGGCTAAAATTTGAACCATGGTCTTCTAGGTTTTCATTCACTTCATTGACCACTAAGCCATACCTTTGGGTACCATTTGTCAAAAATTCTACTTCATTATCCTATATGCAGAATAGGAACTGGTTTCCCCTATTGAGTTTGATTGCATGCACAGGTGTTGAGCCTACAGTAAATTAGACTATGAGATATGGATATGCATTCTCCGGCCAGTTGCTTGACTTGGTATACATGTCTATCTTGCATTATGTCTTTATGTGTGCAATGAAATCTTTGCTAAAATATTGAATGATATTTAAAAAATATAAGTCAAATCGAATTAATTGCAGTGTTTTATCTTTTTTAAGCTGAAGAATAAATTCCTTAGAGCTTTGTTTAACCATACAGTGCGTGGACATTTTCCGGTATGGCATTCATACATCCAAGATTTATTGAGCTGTCAAGCTAGTTACCCAACTTGTAAACTGCCACTGATACATAAAGTCAACAAAAACTAAGAAGCTTGTAGGATCTTAAATCTAGAACCTTGAAGAATGTCAGGGAAGCCTTAAAATTTTCAAAATGATGTAAGATATAGTTGACAGATGCTGATATGTAAAATAATTGTGACTTGGAAAAGATGACATCCCTAGGCCAGAAGATTGACTGTAATATCCAAGCCTTGTGAGATGGACTTTCCTGAATGTCTGCTAAGTATCCATATAGTGAAACTTTTCAGGGAGAGGATCTCTTAGCTGAAAATGTCAAAAAGATACTTAAAACCCTCAGGGAAACTTTCTTCAGCTACCTAAGCCTTCATGTGCATAGGTGTCTTTGCTGATCATGATTATCCAACAAGACTGTCTCTCCAGGGACTTTGGAGTTTGGAAAGCTACTCTCGCTGTCTTACTCACCTCATCCAATTAGACTGGCTCTTTAAGAGCTTATTGAACTCTATCGTCTAACTAACCTCTTTAGATCACTACAATTGAGCATCAGTCTTCAACGTGTTGCAAGTTTTCAGTTCTTTTCTGGAACACCACATTCACACTGAAGGTTCCTTGCACCCAATCTTACTACATTTGAAGTACACTTCAGATCTCTAAACAGACAAAAAGGATCTGGCAAGCACTCAACTTCATATAAATGTACAATACATCTAGCTGTCCTTCCAAGTAGTTATTGCCTTTATGAACCTTTTGCTTGTCTTGTGCAATCTTTCGCAATCTGCATGGACTCCGAGGGATTATAGGTTGTTTCAGACTCTATTTTCCATGTGAATGTCATCTTTAGCGCATCCTTTTCTTAAACCACCTTCATTCTTCATGATGTCACATCTGCATATGATGGTCTGCCTATGACCGTCTCTTGAAGAGTTTTGAGAACTTATTTGTCTAATCACCTCTTTAGATCACTACAATTGTCGCATCTGTCTTCAAGGTATTGTAAGTTATTTCTCAGTTCCTTTTCTAGAATACTCACATTCACACTGAAGGTTCCTTACACCCTATCTTACTACATTGATTTACAAATCTCTAAACAAACAAAATGATCTGGAAAACACTCAACTTTATTTTAATGTACCAACACATGTCATTCCAACTAGTTATTGCCTATATGAACCTTTTGCTTTTCTTGTGTTCTATTCTTTTGCAATCTGCATGGACTCCGAGGGATTATAGGTTGTTTGAGATACCGTTTTCCATGTGATTTTACCTTTAGCGCTTCGCTTTCTTAAATCACCTTCATTCTTCATGATGTAGCATCTACATACGGTGTTCTACATAGGACATGATCAAGCATCTTAGGTGCAATTTTAAGGTCGCGTATCGTACACATTTCTGGTATTTGAGTCTAAAAAATTCAAAAATTCAAAAAGAAAAAGAAAAATAGAAGAATAAAGAAAAGAATAAACTCCAGCAGTTCAGCCTTTATTTTCTCTCTGTTCTTGTAAATTGACGCAACATATGTTAGGTAGGAAGGAGTAGTTGGTGGATGATTTATACGAGTATGCATCTATATATATTTGAACTTATGTTTAGACATCTCTTATGGTGAAACTGTTTCCTTAATTGTGATTATTTAGTTTCTGATTTCCTTTCAGATATGAGGCGTGGGTCATATATAATTTTCTATCACTCTGCCTCGCATGGGTTGGTGGCCCAGGGGCTGTTGTTCTAAGTTTGAGTGGCCGATTTTTAAAGCCAAATTGGTGTCTGATGACCTGCTGCTTTCCTCCGCTTCCTTTGGATGGGTAAGTTATGCGTATGCATGACGCTACTTTTGTTTAGTCTATAAAGAGCTACTCCTTTGATAATTCTGCAGTATGAACCTTTTCTAAAAATTTATACATTAATCGCAGTTATATACATATAAGATTCACTTTATGGTTTATATGATTGAATGCATTGGTTTCTACACTTGAATTTGAGATGACTCCTTAAGTTTCAATTGAATTAACGATTCCTTTGATATGTATGGCCAAATTATCGTCACCTTGTTTTACATTTCAGTTATGTTGGTCTTCATGTTGCAATATTGTTAATTCATCTAACTGATTGGACTTCAAATCTTCTCTTTCTTTATTTTGAAACGCGTATTTCTGATAATGTTAAGCAATGCAGGCGCTTTATTCGAAGATGCAAGCAGGGATGTTTGCAGTTTGTGATTCTCAAGCCCATACTAGTGCTCGTTACAATCATACTCTATGTGAAAGGAAAATATGAGGATGGAAATTTCAGTCCAAGGCAATCATACCTCTACCTCACAATTATATATACTATCTCATACTCAATGGCACTCTATGCCTTGGCTTTGTTTTACGTGGCCTGCAAAGATCTACTCCGGCCATTTAATCCAGTTCCAAAGTTTATCATTATAAAATCCGTCGTATTCCTTACGTACTGGCAGGTAATTTACTAGATTTGCTCAGTTATATGTTATACTCTCACTCTGCTGTTATGTAAGCAGAAAATTATTCAGTTTTTGACTACCACTCTTTGGTTTCACCGCATATTAGCTTAATTCTGTTATTACATAACAACAATAATGATATTATTATTATTATTTCCTCTGTCCCGTTTTCTGTGGCACATTCTTCTTTTTACTATGTGTACAAAAAATATATCTCTCTTTTTGGAAACTTTTTAATCTTACCATCTCCAATTTACCCTTAATAATACAAGTTCTTGGGACCAACTCACTTCAAGTTTTTCTCCTTTCAAGTCAAACCTAAACAGGGAAGAAGTCTTGCTTTTGCTTTTTCTAGTTGAGACATGTGGGTGGTTTGCTCTTTTGATGAATTGATGCTGCCTTATTGATTTGTCTAAATTGGTCATAACCTGTTACATGGGGTTCAACTTACTGAAATGTGACTATTTAATCTTTACGTGCT
>JBDJHY010000001.1:28220983-28232777 GCA_039654485.1 Withania somnifera | reverse complement strand
GGGAGAAATTCTCTCACATTTAATGATAGTTGGTAATTTACACAAGATAAATTTTTAATAGAAGATGGTAAAGTTTACCTGTATTTTTGGAGGAAGGATAATTTAGTCTTTTTATTTTTGTGGCTAAATTTGGGCCAAAAAAAAAATTTGTGGTAATTAGCAGAGCTCTCTTTGTTTTTTAAAATTAAAATTAAATTTCTCCTGGCAACAAAAAGGAAAAAGCGAAACCGGTACCATTTTTTCTCCTCTAATACCAGTTCGCTCCATAGTCCAATGGCGGCCGCTGGTTTTTAGTCTCTCCTTTTACCTAGTACTAGTATTAGTATTTATCCCTCATTCTTCTTTCAGCTGTATAACCCCGATGGAGCTCAGACTATCATTCTCTCCCGATTCTCCGCCTTTGGCCGTCATTGTGGCCGCCAAAATCGCCGGTGTCTCAATATCTACTGATACAAATCTTATTCCTGCTTCTCCTCCTATTTTACATCTCGATAATGGGTAATTTTATCAATTTCTAAACCCTGTTTATTGACCTGCAAACCTATTGATTTGTTTTCTTTGATTTTGCTTTTATAATTTTCTCGTCATTGTTACTTTTTTTTTTTTACCGTTATTGATGAGACATAGACTTGGTAAGTCGTACTTAATAAAAGTATTATTGTCTTTTTCGATCGTGATAGAGTGATTTAGTCTTGGTGATAGGTTTCAATGTTGTTGTCTGAACATATTATGTAAATAAAACAACTAATTTGCTAAATCATCTATAGAGAATTGTTTCCTTCCTTTTTTAGAATGGTGATTGCATGTAAATTTCAGTTGAAGTGAAATATTAGTACATTGATATGGTTGGGTTGTGCTTTGACCTGTCCTTGGGTCCAGGAAATGGTCAGAAACGAAAAACGTGAGAGTTAATTGATGTGATGATGAGGGTCTCTTGGTAGCTTGCTTTTGTTTGAAGTACCTATTGTCCTGAACCAAAATAACCCATTAAATATACCATTTTTAGGATGAGATTCTATCTGAGTGATTGATAACTTATGAGGGTTGGCTTAGGTTATTTCTATCGTTCTGCTGACCTGATTTTCCATGCGCTGTCAAGACCCTCTAGTTCAGTTATTGACAGTATTCAAAATGTAATAACAGGCCTGACCTGTGACCACTAGGCTTCTACTTCTATGCTGGTGCATGTGTCATCCTCCACTAATACATATCGGGTTGAATACTGGAGAAGAAATTTCTTTTTTGTTAATTGTTTGATTGGATGAATCCCAATAGTCAATAGTGATATAGCTTCTTGATGTTATTTTCCTATTCATTCCATGGTGTTTAGAAAAATCAACTGACCATATTTTCCATTGCTCGTGGGTATGTCAATCTTTGTTTTCAAGTAGGGCGTGTGTGGTATAGAGAACCATTTTACGGAAAGTGTTTCCAGTTTTCCATGGTTGGTTGGTCAAGTGTTTGGAAAATATTTTCTCAGGAAAAACAAGTTCCTTAAAATAACTACCCAAATAGAAGTAGGAAAACATTTTGCATACGTGGCATTTCAAGTTCGTTGACTCCTTCCCATCCCTTAAACCCCACTACCCCTGAACGCCCACTTTCCACCCGATGGTATTTTGCTAAACTACATATTTTTTTTGCTTAGCAATGACAGGAAAATGAGGAAGAAACCAACTTGATTTTCTTAACAAAATATTTGTCATGGAAAATATTTTCCTTCATACCAAACACAAACTCACCTGTAGAGTGCACTCTTTTTCAACACGTATCACTATTTAGCTATGCTATAGATGCTTGTAGTAATATCAAATGTAAAGCATGATGTTAAACTGCTATTTAAGGGGATTTAACTTTCCTTCTTTCAACTTCCTACAGTATGTTAACTCAACCTAATTTTCAGACTGAAGCTGCAGGGAACTTGTGTGCTTCTGAGGTACATTAGTCGGGTTGCTAACATTCCTGATTTGTACCAGCGGGATGCCTTTGAGTCTAGCCAGGTGGTCTTTTAAACTCCGTATCTCAAAGCATTGACTTCGATCTATTTGGTGTGGTTAAATGTTCAATTGAGAACCTTGAAAGTATTTAAATGAGAACCTTCAAAAATATTCAAATGGGCTCTTTGCCTTTTTTTTTTTTTTTTAAAATTAATATTTGATTTTTACTTTTCTCGTTTTTCTTTTCTCCATCATTTTTGCAGATAGATGAATGGCTAGAGTATGCTCCTATATTTGCTTCTGGCTCTCAATTTGAGGAAGCATGTGGCTACGTGGATGGGTATCTTCTGCAGCGCACATTTCTTGTTGGACATAGCCTCTCAATTGCAGATATTGCAGTTTGGTCCGGCCTTGCAGGTAGCTAACTCAAGTATTAAAAAAGTTTAGTGCTTTGATGCTGAACTTATCAAGTATTTTCTAGTACTATCATTGTGAGGTTGCTATTAGGAGTTGCAATTAAATTTTCCGTGGACTAGCCTCATGAGTTGGGCTAGATTTTGATGGGCTGGCAGAGTACGAATAAACGCAGACTAACTATCAAAGTTGATGGGTGTTTGAAATGAACACTGGTCTACTTTGATTCCGTAAAAGTAAAAGGAATTGTGTACAACTTAAAATGAATGAATCTACATGAAAAGGAACTTAAAATGAATGATCTATATGGTTTGGTTTTTGCATTTTGGCCTTTTTTTTAAAGCCAAATAAAATCTATGGAAGAAGAACTTGTAGATGAGTATCATCACTGGTGTAGTGTCTAGTGAGGTTTTTGATTGCTTACGGAAAGCGAACGAGTAATAGTTTGGGCTGAAAAAAAGAATTTGTATCTAGCAATGGGTTTGAAAAGGATATCCAGAGAATATTTTGATTGTATCCTAGCCTAGGGGAAGTAAAGGCAGTTTTGGCTTTAGAGAAGGTAGGACGGTGAATTGTGGGGATATTGTCCCTCGGGGAGTCGGTTATTAAATGAGTTAAATATTAGCTTATTAATTTTGTGTAAATGATTTCTTCCGAACTATAGCTAGAATCTAGATTGTTGAGTACCATTATGCTTGTTTCCGTATTTCGCCTTTATTTGGATGTGTTCATAGATGGCCTTTTCATTCTTGTTCAATTCATGCACAAGAACTATCTGAGATGTATGTTTTATTCTCTGTCAAGTTCTATTGGGAAGGACTGAATGCTTTAATTTTAAATTTTGAGGCACATTCTGTTATTGAGAAGGTTCACTAAATTGCTAAATGTAGCACAGTTTAGGAGACTGTAATGTCTTTGGCCTTTTTATTTTTCATTAGTTCCTTCTCAAATGATATATTTCTGTCTCCCCTTAGTTACACTACCCTATGGGGCAATGCGTCCTAGTTCATGCAAGTAGCCAATTTCTATGAAGCACTCTCTTTTGACAAGTGATTTTGTATCAGACACTCCTACCGGCCTACCCTTACCCTATACGTTCTCATTGTTTTGTGTTAAATTTAGACCCTGTGACCACATGAATTTCCTTTACGTGATCTCATCAAAGAGGATAGACTGAAAAGGTTGCATTTTCTCTTTGATTCGTAAGGTTGCATTTTAGCTACACTTATCTTTTGCCTATAAATAGACCATTAGTTGAACCAGTGCTTAATTTATAATGAAACTAGTGCCCTACTCTATTTTACTTAACTTCCTTGTGCATAGGTACTGGGAAGAGGTGGGAAAGCCTGCGATCGTCTAAGAAGTACCAAAATCTGGCTAGGTGGTTCAACTCAATAGTATCTGCATATGATGTTCTCAATGAAGTCACAGCAACATATGTGGGAAAGAAAGGCTCGGGAAAGCCAACTGCATCCAAAGTGAAAGAACAACAAGGCTCAAATGCTAATCTGGCGAAAGTAGCTGGTGATGCGACTGACAAGGAAAAAGGTGGGAGACTGACATCTGAGGTAGATCTTCCAGAAGCAGAAGTTGGAAAAGTGCGGTTGAGGTTTGCACCTGAACCTAGTGGTTATCTACATATTGGTCACTCAAAAGCAGCATTACTGAACCAGTATTTTGCTGAAAGATATAATGGGGAGGTTATTGTTCGCTTTGATGACACAAATCCTGATAAGGAAAGCAATGAATTTGTGGATAATCTACTGAAAGATATTGAAACTCTAGGAATTAAGTATAGGACTGTGACATATACATCTGATTACTTTCCACAATTAATGGAGATGGCAGAGAAATTGATTCATGAGGGTAAAGCCTATGTGGATGATACACCAAGGGAGCAAATGCAAAAAGAAAGAATGGAGGGAATAGAATCAAGGTGTAGGAACAATAGTGTAGAGGAGAATTTGAAATTATGGAAGGAGATGATTGCTGGTTCAGAAAGGGGAACAATGTGTTGTGTTAGAGGGAAATTGGATATGCAGGATCCTAACAAGTCAGTAAGGGACCCAGTATATTACCGTTGCAATCAGACTCCTCACCACAGGATTGGTGCTAAATATAAAGTATACCCTACTTATGATTTTGCATGCCCATTTGTAGATGCTTTTGAGGGTATTACACATGCACTTCGATCTAGTGAGTATCATGACAGGAATGATCAGTACTATTGGATTCAAACTGATATGGGTTTCAGAAAAGTTCATATTTATGAATTTAGTCGGCTGAACTTGGTCTATACACTTCTTAGCAAGCGCAAGTTGCTGTGGTTTGTGCAAAATGGACTGGTTGAAGGGTGGGATGATCCTCGTTTTCCGACTGTACAAGGGATAGTGCGCAGAGGGCTGAAGATTGAGGCACTGATACAATTCATTCTTGAACAAGTAAGATACTAAGGGTGTTGCTTTGTTAATCTGAACTACAATTAGCATCATCAACACAAGTAATGTTTTTTTTTTTTTTTTTGGGATGAGGTTAAGGATTATCAATGGATGGGCATCAGGAAGATGCCAAATTACAAAAGTTCTGACCAGCCTGCTCCAGTACAGAGGGGCAAAAAATATTTCACTCCTAGTTAAAGTAGTCTAAGCTAAAGCTAAGGAGCTAACAATATCCAAAAACATGTCAATGCTATTAACAGGTGAAAGAAAATTCCAACTGAACAAATTAACTAGACATTTAGTCTTCGGAGAGTGTGTAGGAGTTGATATTTAATCAAAGCATCTGCAATTCCTTCCATTTCAGATAACCCAAAAAATGACTTCTGGAATCATCCTCCAGACTTTCTTGATGACTTTGTCAACTCTCCAAGAGATCCAGCTGATGTAGGACTCCTTGATCAATCTGGACATACTCTTGGAAAGACCAGACGGAGAAGAAAAAGTTCCAAATATCAGCTGTGATGAGGCAGTGCAAAAACAGTTGGCTAACACTCTCAAGATTCTGCTTGCCTAAATAATATCTGTTAAACTAGAATAATTTTCTTTCTGCTTAGATTATCTTGTGTCAAGCAAGCATCATTGAGAGCTGTCCAGGCCAGGCATGTAACTTTGAGTGGTAGCATGGTCCTCCAAACATGTTTCCAAGGCCAATCCTCCAAAATTCCACCCTGTGAACACATTAGATCTTAACTTTTCCTTGATTCTGTGCTTACCCCAGTTAGATGTACCCCAAATGATTCTGTCTGCTTGGTGCTCATCAATGTTGAAATTTGCTAGTGTTGCAAGTAGAGAAATCAGGTCATTGATTTCCCAGTCCCGTAGGTTCCTTCTGAAGGAGGGGCTCTATATGTTAGTCTCTATTTTGAGCAATACTGGAATTCTTATTCCTGGCAACTTGGTAACGTCTTGGGTAGGTTTCTTTTGGAGCAGTGTTCTGGAGCCATTTGTCTTCCCAGAATTTAATACGTATACCATTCCCAGCCTTGAAAGAGGAGGTTTGGAGGAAATCATTGTGCAAGCTGCTAATGTGTCTACCCCATGAGCCCCTGAGCTTTGTCTAGTGCACCAGTGATTCAGAGAGCCATACTTGATCGATGACATCTTTCCAGTAGCCTGCTCCTGGTTGACGATACCTCCATAACAATATCATTAACGTACTTGTGTTGTGAAACTTGAGATTCCTGATGCCTAGACCCCCTTTGGACTTAGGTTGAGTGACTCTAGCTTTGGACTTGGGATGAGTGACTAGGCCATTTGACTAGAGAGAGAACTTATGAGTTTCGCTGTTACCTTCCTATTGGAATCTTCTTCTTAGCTTGTCTAGCTGTTTTAGAACTTGACTGGGCAGAGGAAAAAAATCCCATGTGATATGTTGGGATGCTATCCAGCGCACTGGTGATCGAGGTAGGCCTGCCCCCCATGGAGAGATATTGTTGCTGCCAGGAAGCTAGTCTTTTCTCAACTTTCTCAATGACACCATTCCAAATATCAGTGGATTTAAATTTGTTTCCCAGAGGCAAACCTAGGAGCAGGCTAGGTTTCGTAATTGTGTAGCATCCTATTTGAACAACTGCTAATTTCATAATATTATTAGGCAAAACCACCTCTGTGTTTTCTGTCACAAGCCTGAAACTAGAGATTAATACCCCACCCCCAACACCCACCCTCTTTTTTTGGAAAGGAGGGGGGGGGTAAAGGGGGAGAAACTTCATTCATTTTATTGCTTACTGGAGTTACATTTGCAGTCTGAAGCATTTTCTGGTACAGCCATGACTAATCTGAGATTCTGAATTGGATTCCTTTCTTTTATATGTTTGATATTGTATTTTGAAGCCTAAAGAATATTCTTCACAAAAATTTTAGGGAGCATCGAAGAATCTCAATCTAATGGAGTGGGACAAGCTATGGGCCACTAATAAGAAGATCATTGATCCTGTATGTCCTAGGCATACTGCTGTTATTGAAGAACGGCGAGTCCTATTGACCTTGAGTAATGGACCAGATGAACCTTTTGTACGGATTGTACCCAAGCATAAAAAATATGCAGGTGCTGGGGAAAAAGCAACAACTTACACCAAGAGAATCTGGATAGACTATGATGATGCTGTATCAATCTCTGTCAACGAGGAAGTAACATTGATGGACTGGGGCAATGCAATAGTGAAAGAGATACAGAAGGACCAAGAGGGTAATGTTACTCGTCTATCTGGGATTCTGCATCTCGATGGATCAGTTAAAACAACAAAGTTAAAGCTCACTTGGCTTCCAGAGAGCGATGAACTTGTTAAACTCTCTTTGGTTGATTTTGACTATTTAATTACGAAAAAGAAGGTATGCCTCTTTTCATTTCAAGATGTTTTAGATTCAGGTGGGGTTTCAAGTCCAGCCTATCCTTTTATTAAACTTATCTAGTGTCTTTATCTCCTCCACATCTCCTAATAAGTTTCGAGTTATAATGTAATCAAATTCTTAGAAGCTGTTTGGTTATGTGAAGTTAGGGAACTGCATAATAATATTATTCCCATGTTATAATTATAGAAAAGTAATGAGAAGAGGCTATTATTATTTTATTTTTTTGGGGGTGGGTAAGAAGGGGCCATTACTTCTTGAATAATAAGATTACAACAACCACAATAACAAACATTCCTTTGGGAGGATAAGATGTACGTGAACCTCACCCCTACCCTTGTGGGTAGAGAGGTTGTTTCGGATGTACCGTCTGCTCAGAAGTCTTGACAAGATTGATACAAATAAATCAAAGTGTGCCTTTCGATGTCTGGATAGAATTCTAAGAAGTATTGGAAATAGGGTGATTTTAGTTTTCTTTCGCAGATGACTTCGAACTTATTAATGCATAGCTCTGTGTAGCCTGTTGTTTAGTGTTCACATACTATTACTGGATAGCATGAAATTCTAGCCTATCCTTTTAGTAAACATACTCTAGTCTTTCGTTCGTCCACATGGTCAGTTGAATTTCTCTTTTAGTTGAATTCTTTCAACTTTTGAATGTATTGCAATGTATTGGATACGATATTTCTCAACTGTTAAGCATAGGGAAAAAGACATAAGTTGCAGCTTGTGATTGTCTAACTTCTCATACTAGTGCTTTATGGGCTGCCTATTACGCCCTATTCTTATTTTCAGTTGCGTTAATCACTCTGTGAAAATATAAAACCAGTTGCATGTCGGAAGGTGTATTACACTCGTGCCATGTCATTGCTACACCATTTTCACATCAGATATAGAATATTAAACTTCTTTTGTTTCCTGTTCCATTTTCATAAAAAAGAAAAATCTACCCTCCCTGACCACTCTCTTCTCTGATCATCACTCTACATATTCCATAACTGAATCCACCCAAATATTTGCTCCATTTTCACATTTATAAAAACATCATCATCATCATCATAGAGATGTTGGCAAATCATCATAGAGACGATGGCAAATCATCTCCCAATGTTAGAAAATTCCCACGAAAGATATCACGACATTAACAAAAGGCTCTTGTAAGCCGATCATAGAAAGATTGTACTGATTATTTAAGGAGCTTGAGTCTTCAAGAGCACCTTGAGTATTCACATTTCTTATATTCCAAGATAAAGAATTAATCATTAGAAACAAACTTAGTGGGACCTCTGGTAATTGAGAAGAGAGGTTACCTCAATTGAATTCAGACAGTTGATGACTGTCCTTACTATTCTGAGATAGATTGATGGCATTAGATGTTTGTACCTGCTCCTTAGGAAGACTTCTCAAGTCTACTTCTTCAAGGCAGTTGCTTTTATAATTTTGAATAGGAGTATTCCTATCAGAGAGAAGCAATTTCACAAGGTGTTATGCAATCCTCCATTTCTTGCTCAGAATCGGTCTCAAAATGAGAGTACTCATCTGTATTTTACCTCTTCTTCCATGATTGGAACTTCATTGTCATAGCCATTTCAACAGTAGTGAACTCTTCCTTTTGTTGGACCTGTAAACACACTTCATTGTTAGATTATTCATTGTTAGGAAATAAGTTGGAAGGAGTTTCGAGAACCTCTTCAGCCATAAGACTATGAGGAGGATCTGGATCATTTACAATGTCTTCAGGAGGCATACAATTAGCTATCAGCAAGGCCTTCTCTTATATTCTTGATAACCCCAACCTGCTCCATATGACAGTCCCCTAGATTTTTCACTTCCTTGGGATCATCTTTAGGCTCAGAGTTTGTTTCCTGCTCCTTGTTAACACATAGTGGTTACTTATTTTTTTAACAGGTTGAGCCTTCCTGCTTCTTTTGCTCTTCCTATCTCCTGGTCTTGGTTCTAGAGGAGGTTTGGCCTGTTTTGTAGGGATGGAGTGATTGATCTCGTTCTGTTTAAATCCTTTTGTGAGAATATTAGGAAAATCTGGAGGAGGGCCTTCTATTTCTTTGGTATCCATTAATATTGCTCTATTCTCTCCAACTGTTCTGATTTTATTTTGAATTAAAATTTGGGCACTTGGATTGTTTCAGGTCTTTGCTATCAGTCGCTACCTTGTCATTGATCTTTCTTTTGCCCTTCCCAACAATTGTCTATCCTTTATTTTCGTGAGATAGTGATTATCCATATAATCCTTTTCAGGCAGGTGATAATAGGTTGGACAATGTTAACAGTGATATTCTCTTTCTCTATATTGTAGAATCCTTTTGTAATGAATGCTGAGTATGCTAGTACTGTTGAGAGGTATGTCAAGCATTTAATGGTGAAACAATATTTTTTGCATATATTGGTAAAGAGTGCCCTTCTCAAATTAATCAGTGCGGCGAAACAATATTTTTTGGTTACATTGAAAAGAGTGCCCTTCTCAATACTATGATTTAGTTATGAACTTCAGTAGATGCTTTTGTCCAATTTTTGGGGAAGTAGGTAACAGGTATGGTATGGAAAACAACTAATAAAAGCACACAGTACTATGAGTAGAATCAATTACAACGTAAGGGAAGTAACTAGTACCCATTGGGCCTTAGTCATTGACAATGTTCATTTGAAGTAATAGAATGCGTTTCATAATGTTCTGATTTCGAGTTGTATTTGTTGTCCACCTGAACTTGGTAGTTCACAGAGTACCTGTGAAGGTGTTCTCTGCAACAAAGCTTTTGCTAATGGTGTATTGATTACGTATTGAATTGTTAACTTTTGGTCTTGCAGCTTGAGGAAGATGAGAATTTTGTTGATGTTGTTAATCCTTGCACGAGGAAGGAGACTTCAGCACTTGGTGATTCTAACATGAGAAATTTGAAGCGTGGAGACATATTGCAGCTGGAGAGGAAGGGCTACTTCAGATGTGATGTTCCCTTCTTAAGACCACAAAAACCCATTATCCTTTTTGCCATCCCAGATGGCAAACCACAACCAGTGTTGCGGTTTGCAGTCCCAGATGGCAAAACGAAATGAAGACGGAGTCAGATGATTAATCACATCAGTGCTGGGTTTATTATGAAAAGAGACTGAAATCCTTCTAATGCATCTTCTGATTGGATTACCAATCTTTAATGTTCTTCTGATTGGGTCTTGTTAGCTTGTATTAATTGACAATTTTGTTGTGTCGCAGACCTCGATGTGGTATTCTTTAATCTGCATATCCAAGACATGTATGATCAATTCTAATTCGTAATTTTGGATTAAAAACTGTGGTTATCAGTCTTTATTTCACTAGAATCATTAGCCATTTTCGTGCTTCCAGAAGAATCACATGGAATGATGTAGTCTTTCTCCTTTTTGAATCAAATTTGCATCGGAAGGACTACGTTTTCTGTATTAACTCAAAGGGGCATGAGGACGGTAGACTTGTTCTAGACATTTGGAGGTGGGTCATCTTGAATTTTGAAAGTATAAGACCACCTATTGAAAGCCAAAAGTACAAGCCGTAATTTGATGTTTGTTCAACTGTATTTGTCAACAAATATATGTTCAAAAATGTCTTGGATAGTATTTGCTTCAAAAGATAAGTCAGGCACAAAATCAAGTTCGAATGTCACTCCTATTTCACTAATTATTCTTTTTTTTCTCTTATTGTTCTGCAGCATATATGCTATAACAATTTTTTTGGGGTGTCCAATTTATTGGATAAAACATTAAACTAGTGGTACATAGTTTTGTCCAGTGAGTTTAACGTTACAAGGATTCTTTATATACTCCCCATGAGCGAAGCACTTGCACTGAATCAAGTATGTATTTCCTGTAGTTCAAAGTACTGACAGATATGATTTATTTTATTTGACCATTTAGATAAATAAGAAGTATTCACCTTTAGTTTACTGTCTATTTTAAATTAAATCAGTGGTTGTACAAAAATCTTTAGAAAACAAATAATATTAAAGCATGGTTTTTAATTATCAAGAAGTCAATAGCTCCTGTGGAAGACAGAATAACAGCCTTATGCTTTCCTATGAAATTTTTCCTTAAAAAATTGGAAGGACCATGCTCATTTGTTGCTTTACTATATTCTATATTGCATTTCAAATAATCGTGAATGGATAATTGTGTCACTTTCCGTAGGACTAATGAAAGTAGGGGAAAGATAATTCACGGCCAGTAAATAACAAGAATTACGGCCACCTTAATTCTAAAAAATAAAGAATGTGCGAATCTTGTTCGCTCACTCTAAAGACCCCCTAATTATACAGGTAGGTCAACCAAACCTTTATATTAAAAGATCACCTAACCCTCTTAGTATTTTGATCTCCTTTGATTTTGCACCCTCAACATTATAAATTTTACTACTGCAAAAGACAATTTTTTGTTTCCACATCCACAATATGACGTACACAAGATTTTCCACAAATATTTTAATATTCTCTCCTAATTGTCACATTTTAGATTTTGAGATTCAAACAATATATCTTTGACCGTTAATTTTTGATATATTTTTTTGAATATTTTAAATTATTAATTTATTGTAACTTATTTTACTTTTTATAT
>JBDJHY010000001.1:28065225-28079183 GCA_039654485.1 Withania somnifera | reverse complement strand
CTCGACCGAGTCACCAGGGATCCGAACTGTCGGTCCCAGCAAGTCATAAATGACCTGGGGCAACTACTGAAATGCTCTAAGATGCAACGTAACGCGTATTCATCATAAATGACCTTAAGGGTCATTACATCCTACTAGTTGTCGTCTTTGTAAAAAAACTTGAGTTTATAAATCTGTTGGGAGTGGAGGTTCAACGGGATGGATGATTAGATATTTAGAATCAATGTATAAATTGGCGTGACAGACACATTTAGCTAATCTTGATCCTGTTATGTCTACTAGCGGTACTCGACCATCTTATGGAGGGTCAAATATGGTCTAAAGTAAACTAAACCTTTCTAACCCCGCTGACGCTCTTTTACAACGACCCTATAACAGGGATCATAATCATCAAAATTTTATCAAAATAATTATTTGTTATGATTTACCTTTTAGTTTTGGTAAACATTCTGCTTTCATTGAATATATTCGTGATACATTTAGTCTTAGTTATGAAGATATTTCACGAAGTATGGTTAAAAGAGATATATTTAATTTTTACAAACAACATTGTCAGATGATTCGTGAACATTTTGAATTAATGAACTATAGAGTTTCCATGACAACTGATATGAGTCGTAGTCTTAATAATTTTGACTATTTAACTGTTACTGTACACTGAGTTGATTATAATTGAAATCTACAAAAAAGAATTATAACTTATAAAATTTATAAAGTAAAAAACACCGGTGCTTATATTGCTAGAACGGTTGCAAATATTTTAGTTTTTTATGAATTTTGTGATAAAGTGCTTAGTATCAAGTTCGATAATGCTTTTGCTAGTTTAAATGTAATAAACTTGTTAAAAACTAGAATTTTTTCAATTTGTGCAGATGCTTTTCATGTAAGATGTGTTGCATATATATTAAATTTGGTTGTGAACGACGGTGTGGAATTATTAAAAAATAGTTGTGAATTTTTTTTGATAATGCTTGTTTTTTGAGTTTTCATATGCATAAAAGTATCAGAACTAATCATTTTAAGAAACTTTGTGAGTTAGTGGGACTTCTCAAATAGAAAGGTTCTCAAACATGTTAAAATGGACATACTTCTAATATTGAAAATAAAATTAAAAATGATGTTTGGGAGAATGTTAATGAACTTTAATATTTTTGAAATCTTTTTACGAATCGACAAATGTTATATTTGACTTATATTTTTCTACTGTTACTGAAATTTTATTATATGTCGTTTTGCTGAATATTTTTCCATTGTTTGAAGATGTTGTTATAGTTATCATTGAAAATTTTTAAAAGTATTTTTTTTTCTATACCATAAATTTATTTAACTGCTATTTTATTTAACCTTGAATATAAAGAAACTGGTGTAAAAACACTAGTTAAATGTGTTTATGATGATTTAGAAATTCAACCTTATGAAGAACCTAGTTTAGAAACATGTCAAAATAACATTAGATTTTGTACTAGGGAAATGTATGAAAAATATTATACATTACAAACAAGTAATATTGATCCCGCAACGTAGGCCTAGACAAGATTTTTTCATACTAAAATGAAGTCTCAGTTTGACATTGATTCTTTTAATATATGTGATTTTGATTACTATTTAAACTAGGAACTTGACAATATAATAGACGATTTTGATGACTATTTAAACAACTATATTCAGCAACGTTTTTGGTTGGCCCTAAAATAAAGCAACGCGAAACGGCTCAACTAAATCTCCCAATAGCTACAACCTGACGATTATCCAACAATTATCTAACAAATAAGTAAGTAACAAGTATAGATTTTAATCAGAAAACCTCCACAGAACTATATAATGTACACCAAGTGTTAAGTCCAAATAGTCCAAAGTCATAGAATATCATTTCAACAGGTATACATATAACATCAGTAATAAACTCAAACTAAAGTGAAACAACCTCAACTTAGCCAACAGATCAATATCATTAGTAAAAGAGGAAAATTAATATCTACACCAAAGTCAATGCAATGTAATGAAGTGTTCAAGTAGAGTGATGTATATTTATCCTATTAGTACGCACCTATTGTCTAACTAAGGCTAGTTATGACCCATGGGAACTGGCGAGGTTCATACACTCGTTCAGAATCATTTCTTCTCGGACCATATCATATCATATCATACCATATCATATCACTTTGTCCGAAATAAGTTTCCCTCGGGTCTAATCATATATCATATCGTATTGTCCGAAATAATTTTTCTCGGGTCACTTGTTTCAAGAGATTCATTTTCATTTCAATATCTAAAACCATCATCAAATAAGCAAATATCATATGTAATTCATGGAAATTGTAAATTCAAATTGAACAAGTCAGTAAGGGCCACACGAGCAATCTCAATAAAACAATCATCTCAAATCAACTAAATCTCCCGCACGTGGGCAAATCAAAAGTAGCATATTATGTCAAGTCAAATAAGTTCTTACACAGGCATCACAAAATAAATGATCAACTTAAGGCCCCACGCGAGCATCTCAATAGATAATCAAGTCCTTAATTCATGTAAATCAAATTATTGGGACCTCACAACATATGTTTTTCCTTTACTTTAACCCATCTTGCAAGATACTATTAATACTCGTCATCTTGCCCATACACACACCTTCAAGGATCTCAATTACTTTCAATTACACTTGACTGCTATGTAAGCACATAAACACTCATTGAACCTCAACTTACCTTAATCGATCAAAACAACTAAACTTTGTCTTGTCCTCTTTTGTAGGTGAACAAATTCATCAATATTCATATTGTCATGTTTTAAAAATAAATCCAAAAAGTCAAACCCAAAATCCTAGCTCAAATTTAAAGTTTTTTTTTTAAATCATGTCATACACAGTTTGGAGAGTCCAAATATGAGTTTGTATCAAAATTCGAGTCCAATTTGACTTTCAAAATCTTAAAACGTCATTTTCTAGTTCAAGTCAACCAATCCTCCCATCCCCTTCCCCAATTTGAATCTTCGAAATACAAAGAAATAAAAGATGAAATCATGACATATTTATTCGAAATAGATAGATTTTGAATTTAAAAGCTTAAATCTTACAAATCTCCTTTAAACTTTTTCAAAGAAGCTTAGATTTTTTTTCAAATTGATTTTGTAAAGTTTAAAGTTTCAAATGTGAGAGAAATATCTCAAAAGAATATTTTATAGCTTATTTAACAAGGGAGAAACAAAATATAAATATCCTTCATTAAAGTTTATTAAAAGATCCTGGAAAGAGTTTCACGATCCCTGGAATCAATTCCACGAGTCATGAACCATCTCGAGGTTCCATTGAATCAATGATCAAACTCCGGACCCACTCCACAAGCCGACCTATGACTCATGAAATGCATTTATGAGTCGTACTGTCACTTGTGGAATAGGGTCAGAAAACCCCAACACCAATCAAGAACCACAAATGGTTCCACATTTCATTTGATAGAAAAAGAGAACTTAACTCGAAACGATTCTCGACATTTGTTTGAAATTTCATGAATACAAATTACATGTGCACATAAACTATTTTCGACGTATCAGACCCAATAGAATCATCAATTTCTAAACTTAAACCCTCAAATTATCTCATCTAATCGCATAATCTCTCAATGAAAATTTTGAAACTCAAACTAAAGGTTCCTTTAGGCCAAAATCCACGTTTCAGAATTGATGGAACTGACAGAATTTCACTTAAAGACTTGAGATCTCAAATGTTGACTAAAGTCAGTCATCCCAACCTTAAATTCTTCTAAAATAAAAAACACTCGAAATATCCCACTTTACATTTTGATATCCAAGCAAACTACACCAACAGATTGAGTATGATATGAAACAACCATAAGGAAGAATAGAACCGTCATTTGACACAAAAAGTAAAAAATAACTTAAAAAATCATTACAATTATATATATTTTGAACTATTTAAAATGGATAATTTTATTTTTTATTATTTTTTCAAAAATATCATATCGTTATAAAATATCATATCGTTACCTTTGTAGCTTTGAAATGTCTCCGAGTAGCAAAATCTATACAATATTAAAAGCGTGAGCCCTTAGAAATGTTGATTAAACTTTTTGCCCTTCATTAAAAGTTTCTCCTTTAGATAAAATAGTCTTTTCATTTTTTTTCCTTCAGTTATTATATTATTATCTCTATTTTTTATAATATTAAATATCAATAAGATTTCTATGAGTGTTAGGAATAGGACTCTTAATATTGTTTTACTTTGTCAATTTTTTTAATAAATAAAATAATAATTTTATTATATATATTTTTTTATTAATATAGATCGTCTAAATGAAATAATATATATATATATTGATATTTAATAATAGTGATAAAGTAGATACATACACAAAATAGTAAATTATGTAGAATTTTTATTTTTAAATTTTATACTAAGACAATATAACATATGAATGCAATATTTATTTATATAATTTAAATAAATATAATATTTATTTTAACATTAGTTATTAATAATCAATTATTTTTATTGTACTTGTATATAGTTTTATTAATTGAGTGAGGTATAATTTTATTGATTGATGCGAACATCCGTGCAAAGACGTATCCTTATAAATATTGAATGAACTTTTTGCCCCTCATTAAAATACTTTGCAATTGACAAAATTGTCATTATTATTATCATCAAATAAGTTGATTATATCAATTATTATTATTATATTATTATCTATAGCTTTAAAATAAATTAAAGTCATTATTAAAGAGTCCTAAAATATGTGAGGAGAGAAAAATATATTAAAATTAATGTTGATATTTTTTTCCCTTACGGTAATAAGAAGTCCTAAAATATATAATACGAGAAGGAAAAAGCAATATCTACGATCTCCGCTAAAATTAAAAAAATATTTAATAATAATTTTATTTCTTAAAAATTAATTACACCTTTTTTCTTCGAAAATTTATTAGTGTTTGGACAATTTTTTTTTAAAGAAAAATAAAGTACGAGTGATTTTCATTAAAATTAGAATAATAATTTTCAGTAACAATTCAAACTGTTTTTGATCTTTTATTTTAATTTTCTCATATAATGTATATATAAAATTTGAGCTAAAAATTTATAAATAGGTTGTGGATATTAAGATTAAGAATAAGATGTTTGTGAAGAATTGATAATTAATTATGCAATTACTATTTTAGACATGTTGATTTGATTCAACTACTCATTTCAACTATGTAACAATATAATAATGTATATTTTTAAATATTATATTTTTTTTGGAGGTCAATTTTATCAATAGTATATTAGTTTTAAATTAAAGGAAACCCGAAGGAGGAGGAGACGAACTTCCAACTTGAACATTTCCAGGAAGAGTTCCCCTTGAATATGATTTGTGCTCACAGCATGGCTAAAAAAGTATGGAGAGTCTGTCAGACAGCCATTAGACCATCCCAGCTCCATGATGAGGGCTGAGAACGATCATCTACGGCGGCATGACCCCAAAGGGCATGGGTGCTTGTTAATCACGCTCTGGTCTAATTGGCCACTATTCATCCACCAGACTTGGTTTCCTGTCTCCTTAGAACTCAAGGATACAGTGGTACGAGCCTATAGAACAGATCCTGTTCAAGTAAGGTCGTGTCCAGTGTTCCCACTTCCGTCAATTAAGTAGCATTCGCCAGATCACTATTTTGTCGATGCGGGACAAAGGAGAAATTTTGCTTAGTTAGTATTCCCTACGCACGCTACTATTTTTAGATGAAAACTGAGTTTAAATGTTAGAAAATTCTCCGGTAACTCAAGTAATAGTTATTTTCTCATAAAGTAACCTTTTTTTTAAAAAAAAAAAAATCAAAAAAGAAAGTGACGTTATAGGAGATCAACTCCTGTTCTGAATGAAAGCTAATGCTGATTGTTGATGTTAGAAATTTCTATGGGATCACTTAAGAGTAAGACATTTATTTTGCTTGAATCCCTACAGAGCGGAGACATTTCTTCCTTTCATCATTCAATGGCTTACTTTACAGCTTTATGTTCATCCTTGGTTATAAATCCTCTTTCCATGTTTGTTGTCCATGAGAAAGATGAAATCATTAAATTTAATATTTGTATCATATGGTTCATATACACAGAATCTTAATGTTTATTCCTCTTTAAATGAACCTCACAATTATCATCAACAGGTGTCAAACACAACGGCGGAGCATACCTCGTTGTTTTCCATCTCTCTCTTCTAAACGTAATTTGTGCAAAATATAAGATGTCCCCAAGGAAGTTTGAAACGTCGAAATAGGCAATGGATTATGGATATTAGGCCAAAAAAAGCATAGGGAAGTTGCAGCAATGTGATGGTCAGACACTTTCAACAAGGTGAGGCTCTTGAATAACGTGGTAGAATCAAATGATCTACATATGACCATATTGTAGATAGATGTTGGAATTAGGCCTGGGTCTCGGGTCGCTGCATGTGGGCTGACCCTGTCTCAATGATAACTCCTGTCTATGATCTTGTATGCTGTCGTCCTTATTGGTAAAGAAAAGCAAGACAGTTATTTTCCTTGTCCATAAGATAAAATTGTTCTTCCTTTCAGTTTCCTCGTTCCCTTTTGTGTGAATTCTCCGGCAGCGAATTTCAAACCTGTGGGGCCCTATCTATTTCATTTCTCGAGCAGTGAGTGAGCCGAGGAGAGGTTGAGTGAAATCAGCAGCTAGCCTTTTCGGAATAGGAATGCCCGATTCAATGGCCTACTCTGCAGATTTATGTTCATCCTTGTTTATATATATAGCATTCTTAGTGTTACAAATCACATGAAACTCGTTTATGCCTCTTTAGATGAACCTTACAAAATTATCATCAACATGTACCATTTTTTGTTGCTTAGTTTAACGAGTTGTATACGTTATTAATTACTTGGAGAACGTAGTTGCTTTATTTTCGGCTTTTGCCAAATCCATTAAGTTAACCAGAGATGTGGTTTTTATCCAAACAGAAAGCTTCAAGAGTAATTTTGAGGAATTCTCCCACATAGACATCAAAGAGAAAAGTAGAGCAAAGCTGTTACTATAATAAATGGGCTGATCTAGCTGGGTTACATACTTACCTGGACGGGGTCAATGGGTGATCAACAAGAGCCATGGCCTAGGCTGGTGACTTTCATTGCACTTTGGAGGGGTGCCAGCATAAGGTCGGCCCAAGTGGTCGAGCCTACGTCATAATTTGTGGCAGCAGGGGCCTGCGTTCGCGCGGCCCCTACCAAATCACAGTCAAAAGCTCGAGTGTTTAATTCCTTTTCGTGTTCTGTCTGCTGAACGATGATATGAAGGAAATGGATGTTTCAAGAAAATAAAGTGGTACTTGTTTAACTATAGTGTTATCACTCATGGTAGTATCTTTCATATTTCAATATAGTATTTTTCCTGTGACAGAATTTTTCTGCCGGGCATATATTCTTGCCATGAAAATAAGGCTGTGTGTAACTTTCATTATAAGCGTGGTATCCTGCTTATCGGGTAGTGGTAGAATAAGAAGAGGGTATTGCGGGAGGGGTAAGGCAGGTTAGGGTGGTGAGCTAGTGTGCCACATGACATCCACATAAGAGTCCGGCAATGACGGATATCTGCAAGAAATAGGGGCATATGTGATAAGTCTGGTAACAGGGGTAATATTGATTGCAAAATATAATGTACTGCACTCCTAAATAGTGAATGACTAGAAAGGACTAACATTTTAATTTTGTTTGACTGATTTCATTTCAAATGTACTGCCCTCCCAAGCAATGCCTAGATATTACTAACAATCTAAAATAGCCGTATGTCAAAGATGGTGAGATAATAAGTCTTAGCTTCTAAGATCAAATATTTGTCCCGAAAATACAACCCAGCTTCATTACTACATCGGGGTCTTCACGGTTATTGATCTTATGGATAGCGATAAACAGCAGTATTCCTTTAGCAGATGCGCAGAGGCCCCTTTTAAAAGTTTTGATTTGGTTTGCAGTTCGTTTAGATGTTTATTTTGAGCCTATGGATGTATATTTGCTTAAACAATTAGAACGCGCTATGAGAGTTATTTGTGATTTTGAGCTATTCACAGGGATAAATGCACTTCAACTGTTCTATAGATAGCTGCTATTACTGAAGTTGATTTAGATGATTCTTGTATAATTTTGTTCTATGTTTGATTCTGAAGAAACCATTAAGTTAAGCAGAGAGGTGGTTTATTCTCCCACATTAACATCCAAGAGAAAACTGGAAAGATCTGTTAGTATAAGTAATGGGCTGAGCTAACTGGATAACATACTTACCTGGATGGGGTCAATGGGCGATCAATAAGGCCCATGGCCTAGGGCTGGTGACTTTCATTGCACTTTGGAGGGGTGCCTGCCTAAGGTCGGCCCAAGTGGTTGAGCCTACATCATAATTTGTGGCAGAGGGGCCTGCGTTCGCGCGGCCCCTACCAATTCTGGAAAGAAGTTTTCTTGTCCATTTTTTAATTACCAGTTGAAAGTAACTATGGCTTCTACCATTCACAGCAGAAGCTACTCGTTGAGAGTTTGCTTTGCTTTGTTTTATGTTTGGCCAGCGTTTCTGCTGCACAATTTTACGTCTGGCAAAGCCATGTCTTAAATTAGTCACAACTTGCAAAGCTGCCAAGCTTTAGATGACTTAAATCTTAAAAAAAATTTCATTTATCGCAATTTTTAGGTCAAACCAAGGCAGATGACAAGAATGAACATAAAGAATGGCCCTTCTAAACTATTTGGCTTAACACTTAGAGAACAAACTATGGTTCTCTCAACAAGTGTAACTCAAGTATTATAATAATGACATCTTGTTGTCTTGATTACTCTTGAGGAGTATGCTGTATTTCCACTGATGTTGTGACCTGATGATGATAGTATACCTCGTTGTTTTCCATCTTTCTCTTCTATACTTAATTTGTGCAAAATATAAGATGTTCCCGAAGAAGTTTGAAACGTTGAAATAGGCAATGGATATTAGGCCAAAAAAGCATAGGGAAGTTGCAGCAAGGGGAGAGGAGATTGCTGCAATCCAGTAAATGGCAAGGAGCATAATCAAAGGGTGCAATGTGATGGTCAGACACTTTCAACAAGGTGAGGCTCTTGAATAACCTCGTAGAATCAAATGATCTACATATGACCATATTGTAGATAGACGTGGGATACTAGGGCTGGGTCACGGGTCGCTGCATGTGGGCTGACCCTGTCTCAACGATAACTCCTGTCTATGATCTTGTATGCTGTCTTCCTTATTGGTAAAGAAAAGCAAGACTCTTATTTTCCTTGTCCATAAGATGAAATTGTTCTTCCTTTCAGTTTTCAAAGGCTTAGTCTACAGATTTATGTTCATCCTTGTTTATATATATAGCACTGTTTGTGCTGCAAATCACATGAAACTCGTTTATGCCTCTTTAGATGAACCTTACAAATTATCATCAACATGTGCCATTTTGTGTTGCTTAGTTTAGCGACGTCTATATGTTATTAATGTTAAAGAACAAAGACAAACAAAACGGTGAAGAAAATTCCGAGGCTTGTGTTCAACACAATTTCCTTAAAACAGATTCGCCTCCTCACGAATAGTGCTCAAGGTTTGACAACGTCTGTTTTCCAAGATACAACGGAAAACGCGAAGGCTGTTTTGCACTTAAACAGCTTTACCAACGAACTGAAGAAGAATAAGATGAACACAGTAGCAAAAGAAAGAATTTTTTTTTCAGAATTTGTTTGATGGAAAAAGATTTGATATTTATAGTTGAGTGTGTGACCTTTGGTCTTTGATTGGAGATTCTTCAAAACCCAAAACTCTTGAGCTGGATTCAATGAATTCTTCATGACCTTTGACATGCAAAAAGAATACAAAAAGTCATTGAAATTCTGAAGCAAAACGTGAGGTTGATCAGACCCGTCGTTTCGATCCGGCATTCATGTCCGCACACGGATCAAGCTAATTTGGCTTCCGCAAGGTTGTACCACAAGGTATAATTTTATCAAGATTTTAAAAACCTGCAAGGAGCACTTTCATATATAAAGTGTCACCCTTCCTTCTAATCTACCAATGTGGTACAGAACTCCTTAGCTTGACTTTCCAATCATTTTCATTCACACTCACTAAACTAAATATCTAACAATTAATTACTTGGAGAGCGTAGTTGCTGTGTTTTTGGCTTTTGCCAAATCCATTAAGTGAAGCAGAGATGTGGTTTTTATCAAACAGAAAGCTTAACGAGTAATTTTGGGAAATTCTCTCACATTGGCATCAAAGAGAAAAGTAGAGCAAAAGCTGTTAGTGTAAGTAATTGGCTGAGCTAACTGGGCAACATGCTTACCTGGACGGGGTCAATGGGTGATCAATAAGGTCCATGTCCTAGGCTGGTGACTTCCATTGCACTTTGGAAGGGTGCCTGCCAAAAGGTCGGCCCAAGTGTTTGAGCCTATGTCATAATTGTGGCAGGTCTGCGTTTGCGCGGCCCCTACCAAGTCTAAGTCTAAAGCATTGTTGTCCAATCGGAAAGGGAGTCTGTTTTCACTCGGCACCTACTAAATCTAATTCTTAAGGTTTTCTTGTCCAATTAGAAATTTATGAGAAATGAAATACTCAGGCTACTAAACCATTCACAGCCGAAGCTATTTGTTGGGAGTTTGTACTTAATTTTATGATTGACACGGGGTTTTTGCCTGCTTTGGTTGTGTTTAAACTAAAATCTTTTGAATCGGATAGAGGTATTGAAGGTTTGCTTATGGTTCTTGAGTTTGTAAGATCAATGGAGCATATAGTCCAGTTAGCTATACTGTATGCACTTACGCCTATGCGTGATTCTGAACAAAATAAAAAAAAAACAATTTATTTTTCTGGCAACGGATTTATGGAACCTCATTTACTAGTTTGAAGTTGAAAAATAAATTTCATGCAAAGCGAGCTGAGGAAAGGCTGAAGGAGTTGAAAAACCTGAGAGCTTTTAGCTCTAAGATGCTGCATCCTATGCTATATGTGAATACCAAAGGAAATTGCAACTATCAATAGCGTAGGAGGAGAAAAGATTCCAACATCTTGAGCTAGCTCGTACAGAAATATCTGCAGATAGAATAGCTGTTGTCGTTGCAAATGTGACTGGAAAGATGCCAATGATCGTAAAACAATGGCTCATTGAAGTGAAAGATTCTTACCAGGCATGTACACTCTGCTGTCATGTTATTGCTTTTCGTAGAATACGAATTGGCATAGCTAATATGAATAACCTTCAGTATAAGCCCAGAATCCTGCTAGACTGACATGTTTCATGCGGACAGTAAAGAAAATAAGAATCGTTCCTATTGGTTATTGTCCTCTTCCCTTCAATCTTGAGAAAATATTTTCCCCTTTATTTGTTACTCATTGCACTATCCAATTTGTTTTATGGACCAGCTTTTGGTAATGCAGAAATCAGATCTAGCACAATTATTATGTCTAACCAAGGCAGATAACAAAAACGGAGTGAACATAAAGAATGACCCTTCGAAATTATTTGGCTTGACATACTTTTTCTGTATCAGCAGCCCTGGTAATTGAAAAAAGGGAAGAACCTATGGCTCAAGTCAAATCTATTATATGGACGTTAGGACATCCAAATGAATTGATCAATGTAGCAGTTGAATATCAGCATTCAGGAACAAATTAATATCCTTCCTTCCTTTATGTTCTTATAACTGCAGAGCGTGCTGCAAAGGCAGAAGCACATCAGCTACAGGTGAGAAACGCGATGTCTCCCAAAGTATAATGACATCTTTGATGTCTTGATTGCTATGTAGGTGCATCCTCTTTTTCCACTGTTGTTGTGACCAGATGATATTCCACAAAACATATGCCTGAGCAATGAGCATACCTCTTTTGCTTTTTCATATCTCACTTCTAAACTTAATTTGTGCAGAATATAAGACAGTTGGCAAAGAAGTAGAAACGTTGAAATAGGTGATGGAGATTGAGGCAAAAAAAAAAAAAAAAAGCATAGAGAAGTTGCAGCAAGGGAAAAGAAGGTTGCGGCAAGGAACATGATCGAAGTACAAGACATAATGTGATGGTCATACACTTTCAACAAGGTGAAGCTCTTGAATACCCTTGTATAATCAAATGATCTACATATGACCATATTGTAGATCATCTATATAATATTATGTATCGATATGAGATGTGCACATCATACGGAAAGCAAGAGCCTCAAAGCATAGATTTTCCAGAAATAAATATATGTCATGAAGTATATTGGATCTATAGATTGGTTCATGCCTGACACCGTTTAGGCTATGTTGTGCGGATTCTTTGTAAAATGTCATTGCATGATACTCAATCAATGCAGTACTTTTGGAGGATCCAACACGAACCCATCATCATCGAGCAACATATCCAGTTTTGAATTTGCATCGCCACGTGTCCCTCCAGAGAAGCGAGGTCAATGGGTGATAATTAAGGCTTATGGCCTAGGTTGGCGACATATATTGCACAGTGCCTGCCTAAGGTCGGCTCAAGTAATCGAGCCTACATCATAATTTGTGGCAGCGGGGCCTGTGTTCGCGCGGCCCCTACCCAATTCTAAAGCCCAGAATTTTGCAGCCCAATGAGTGGCAACTGTGTATTTACATGATCCAATTAAGCTGTAATAATCATGTATTGTCCTTTTATTCAGCACTTTTATCTTATATATTGTACAATTAACACTGTTGTTAATCTGGTAATTAATTTCCAGTACTGCTTAGTATTGTTTTAATTTATTCTATAGTCATAAGTGTTTAGACAAATATTTGATTCAGATGATAATAGTGTCATTATCTATGGGAGGAAGAAGCTTTAATTTGAGAAGTAACCAAAAATACATGTTAGTATTATAAGCAAGTTGATAAATATAACACGATAGTGATTATCAGACATAGTTTATCAAAGACATGCTAGGACTGCTCACCAAACCGGGAAGGGACGGGTTTTATGGGGGTATCGGGATGGGACGGAATTTCATTTGTATTCCAGTTTTTTTTTTTTTAATTTACACGTTGGTGTAACTGCTGTATAACCGTTTTTAGCCTCCCCCAACCTCGTACTCAATTTTTTTCTATATATACTTTTTTTCCCACTTTTTTTTAATCAAAATCTCTCAATTCGGTCCAGTCTCTCATTATTTCTTAATCTTCTACTCTCTTAATTCTCCAATATTAATTATCAATAACCAAAATCTCTCATTTATAATTATTTATTTTTTGGTTAATAATTTTTAATTGAAAATTAGAAGCTATTTTTGGTGGATTTTGGAGGAGCGATCTTCTTCAACTTTCGTCATCAAATTATTAGCTTTCAATTAGTTATATTTGTTTTTACGCAGACGTTCGTTACATTCGTTCCACTCTCTAATCTTATTATTTTATTTTCATATTTATTATTTATTTATTGTATTTGCTATTTTAATTTTAGTTTTATTATATTATGGATTACCTTAAAAAAGGTTCGGGAAAGAAGGAATATAGTTCTAAAATTTTTTTAAGAGGATGATAGGTTCTAGTTCATCTTCACAAACTAAATTTTTTTTATTTATATATAATACAGATGTAGATGAAACTGATTTAGCCCTCTACAAAATGTACCATAGAAATTAATATTGATACTGCTTTAGTTAATGTCGAAACTTTTGAATTTTGAAAAAGTGTACCATAATTTTGAAAAAGATTTAGATGAGGAATTAGAAGTAGACTTAGATGAGAATTTAGATGAAACGCCTATTAGTCCCGCTATCGAAGCGCCAACTCCCCCTTCCCCCCGGTTCTAAAAAAAAAGGTAAGGTTCCCACAAGTCGCCGCCCTAAAAAATCACATGTCTGACATTTTTATATTTTGAATAATGAATAAACTCCTATGTCACGACCCGATTTCTCGGAGTCATGATGGTACCTACTATCCACCCAGTAGGAGAACCGAACCCTGTAGTCCGTAGCTGAAGCGGA
>JBDJHY010000001.1:28054856-28065125 GCA_039654485.1 Withania somnifera | reverse complement strand
TCAGGATGGCTAAGCAGTTTTGCTTATTGGGTTTGGCAAAAAGGGTGAGGTCACTATGGTCTCAACGCCCTTACGAGGTAGTGATGAGTTTCACGCGCTCTAAGTCCGGCCCAAATCAACAAAGAAGAGGTGAAAATTTTTGGGACTATTTTTGCTATTAGAGACAGGCCCATCTGAAGGTATCAACCTCATGGTAGATCCTCCTAGAGAGGAGCTCCATGCTAAGAATGGAGAGGTATGGGAAAAGGGGCTCCCCTTGCCTTATACCTCTTGTGGGATTGAAATGATCAGGCTTGCTCCCATTCACAATAATGAAAATGTTGGAGAAGGAGATACAAAAATGGATTATCTTGGAAAAACCTTTGGAAAAGTTTAGGAAGAAGAGTGTTTGTCTGATGAAAGACCACTCTAGCCTGTTAAAAGTTTTCTCCAGTTCAATCTTGAGGATCATGCTAGGTTTTTTTCCTTTGGTTCTGGAAAAGTGCTTTAGGTACTCCTGGATAATAATGGCATTGTCAGAAGCCCTTCTATTGGGCATGAAGTTGGTTTAAGAATGAACAATCAGCTCTAAAAGGAATCTTTTGATCCTATTACTGATAATTTTGGTTATGAATTTATAGAGGGTGTTACAGAGGCTTATGGGTCTAAAATTTCCTATGGAAGTAAATTAGTTCATTTTGGGATGAGTCTAAGGAGGGTGGAGTTAGCTTTACTATCTAGAGACCAAGTTCTGAAGGTTTTTTTGTAGAAAGAAGTTTGTGTTGGACTAAGAATATCCCAATATTTTTGGTATATGGTTGGGTGTATCTTATCAGGCCCAGGTGATTTATTTGGTTTGAAGGAAAAGACAATACTTCTGATTTCCTCATAGGAAGGGGAGGAGTCTAGGAGATCACGGCAGAGGAGGGGATTGGCCCATAAGCTGAAGGGTTGGTCTGGCACTGCTTATGGGAATAGCATTGAACAGAGCTATAGCGCTTGGTGTAGTAATCCATGACAGCTCTAGTGATTCTAGTCCTATCATGGATCCAATTACCTTGCTCATCCTGAAGGTTGTTGATTTTGTTTCTCCCCCTCCTATTGAGAGTAGAGATGTGGAATAACTTTGAGTTGGTGTCTCCTTCAGCAAGCCAGTTGATTATGAAATTTAAGTTTCAAAACTTATTCTCAAGATGAAGGATTTGACTAACTCCTTGGTAAGAGAGTCATCAAGGGATTGGAGGAAGAGACTCGTATGGTAGGCACTAGAGCTTTAAATGCCTGCAAGTCTGTTGACAATTCTAAACTTTCTTTTATAGATATTCCCAAAGACTTTCTTAATCCATACATTGATGGATTTCTTAAAGTAGGAGGTGGCCTCAATCAGGTTGACTTCTCCTTCAAAGAATTCCCTCACTTTGGAGATGAAGGGGGGCAGGAAAACCACCTTATCGCTGCTCTAAATGGTTTGTTAGGGATGAGAGTGTGCTTATCCAGTTGGATAAGGAGCACGCAATGGTCAGAGGGGGTCCTAGGCAAGTGGGTATACTGTCTTCAAGGAAGAGGTGGATCAAACTATCATTTGCAAGGCATTTGTCTAGCCTTTCAAGGATGAGAGTTTTTCTAGATTTGTATCTCTTATTTGTCCAGGTAAACTTAGTACCCGTAAAGACAAGTTCAATGAGACCACAATTGTTAATGCATTCTAGAATAAGGTAGCTCTATTTCTATTAATACTGCAACCTTCAAATTTTTCATTGGCTTTGAGAATTTCATTGAAGTCTCCCCCCTCGCCCCCACTAACCACCCATTATAGGGTCGGTGGTTAATGGAATTGTTCAGGGAGGTTAGGTGACCTCACATAGAAATTTTTTCATTAAGATTATTACTAGCATAAATTTAAGGAACCAGTTAAAGAGAGGAAAGCTAATCTGGACATTGACATTACTATCCTGTGGAGAGATAGAGATGTCATTATGGCAACTGAGAAGACCTACCACATAATGACGATCCCTTAAGAGGAGCATATTGCAAGGGACTGGATTTGGTTTGTGTAGTCCAGTTCAACAATCAGATCATCATGGGCAGTCATTCTAGTTTCTATGAGGGCCAGAATGATTGGCTTATGGAGGATAATTATATTTTTACAATGCTTCCTGAATTCAACATTGTCGACTCCCCTCACATTCCATACTATACAGTTCATCATTAATGGTCTTTGGGTTAGTGGGGTCTCTTGAGCTACTTCCTTTCCCTTCCCATTTATGCAGGGGGAGACATTTTCCTCTATTATCCTCTTCTTCAGTATTTGAGGGGTCAGTGAGGCTGTAAATGGAGTCCGACTGACTAGGTTTGGGAATTTTACCATTATTTTGAAGCCTTTAAGGACTATAGGCAGCTAGATGATGTTCATTTCGTGGATAAGCTCTGTAAGTGTTAGGCTTAGTTTCTCTTCCAAAACTTTTACTTGTGTTTTTGGCACCTTGAAGTTTGTCAGTATCTCCTCCGTTGGCCTGTTGTATTCTCTTAGAGCCTGGAAATGGCCTCCCTATCTTGGAGGAGGAAGGTAAGAACTGGTAAACTAGGGAGAGGTCTAGTGAGAAGTTGTCACTTGCTGGGGTGCTAGGATTTATTGTGTCTCACAAAAATTGGGTTAGAGGTCAATAGTTATGGATTGGAGCTTAGGAAGACGGGAAGAGTGGAGTTCATCTGGCTCATTATTTGATTTAGTTGTTGAGTGTTAAGGCCTTCTAAAGGGTTCTAGCTCAATACATTCATTCATAGAGATTGACAGAGATTGTAGCCTAAGTTGAGAAGGCCTTGGTTCAAGCCATCGTTATTACCTGTGCTAGGTAAGAGGGGTCATTTATGCTGATCATTAGGTTTTTCCCTTCCACATTCATAGTGAACGTGATGGCTTGGTTTATCAGCTCCATTTCCATCCAAAACGAGGGCTAGTGCAACTTCAGGAGTGGTTGTGTGACCATGCTCACAGCAGGAGTAAGGTGTCTAGTTCATTGGCTCTATGGAATCCAGACAAGTTTTTGGACTCTTCTTTGTTAGAATGGGGAGGGAGGAGTTAGATTTGGAAGTCTAGCAGAAGTCTGTTCGAGTGGGGATTAGGGACACTTGGTGGTGGTGTTGCATTACATGAGATTCTTTGGAATTAACTTCAACTGTCAAAGCCATAGACTCAGGCCTGTTTCTCTCTCCACCCATCATTGAACTTACAAGTTCAGGCGAATGATTGCCTTGGCAGTTCGGATTACGAGGAGATCAATAAGGAGTAATTTAGAAAGGTTTTTAAATTGTTCATGAGGATCCAAAATGGTCCTTGATGAATAGTGGGAATTGGGCCTGGTAGAATTCTCTTTTACTTGGGCCTGTTGAGAAGACATCAGATCGAAAGGATCCAGGTCCATATGCTGAGACCCAACACTAGGAAACTTCCTAGGGAACTACTGGTTGTTAGGTTGGGTCTTAGAAGAATGGACTAGATTTTCCTTAGGACCAGTAGTACTTTTGTTCGGCCCAACATGCTTACTTCGGCTGGAGTCCATAAGAAAGCTTATGGATTCGTTGTCCATTTGAGCAGGCTCAATTTGGCCCAACTTTGCTTTATCTTTTAGGTTAGGGTTGTGAGTATCCATGCCGCCGCCTATCATCGTAGGCCGAGCGGCACTATTAGAGGGGTTCGTCGGGATAGGAGAGGGGTTATGGAACTTACCTGATGCTGCATCATAAACCTTTACCTGGGTGGTTCCCATGGGTCTATGCAACTTACCTGGTGATCCCGCTAGTCTCTATTCGTCCCTTTCGATTTGTCCACCTGAAAGGCACCACCAGCCATTCTGTTTTCTATTTCGATCCCTCATTTGGTTGTTGTGTTAGGATGTTGATGGCTTTTGGGTTTGGGTTGGGGTTGGTACATGGTTACAGGATTTGTTGGCATGTCCCAAGCGGCCGTACAGTTTGCATAGAATCCCCTCCCCCTCGTAGTGGAGTTCTTGCCTATGTCCTCCTATTTGGATGGTCAATATAACTAGTACATTGGTGTTCATTTGGACACCTATGCATGCGTACCTTCCCCTAAGTTCCCCCAATTTTTGTGTATTCTTTCAAGGATTCTCCAATTGTAGAACTCAATAGGTAATTGAAGAAGCCTATCTAGACGACTGTGGAATCGATCTTCTCTTTACTAGGGACGAACTTCGATTTCCATGCTCTAACTAATAAGAAATTGCCTCTGATGAACCATGGCCCCTTTTGCAGGGCTTTTTTTTTTATTCGTTTCTTGGTTAAACTTGATGTGAAGTACTCGTGCCCTAGGTCTATGATGATTAGACTTTCCAAAGGTTTCCACAGGTCTGTTAGTTTTATTTTTAGGTATTGGTGGTTTAGTTTCCGTCTGAATACCTTGATAATGACGGCGTGTTGCCATGGTTTGTAGAGGCGTAGTTTGTCTTCCAATGTGAGCTTTATGGCCTCGTCTCCCTCTCTAGAAATAGTCTATTGGGTTATGTTGGCTCTTCATTGGCGAATTAGAAAAGGAGATGGAAAGCGGTTTTGATGATATTTTCTTCACTATATCTGTGAAGGACGGCTTATCCCCTTGAGCAGAGTTAGAGGAATCTAGTGGACGAAGGGTTGAGAGAGTCAAAACTAGTGTCTACCGGGTGGGTCGTGCTCAGGTCAGGTAAGAAGGTGGGTCGAGTTGGTAGAAGCTTTAGAGAAGGTTAGGTCTTTCTCTCTCTAAAAAATTCCCAAATCAGGCCATTTTGCATGTCATGTGAGTAAAGATTGACGACGAAAAACGCTCACATTTTAAAAAATGTTTTGCTTTCCTTTGGAAATTGGCTATAATATTATTATATGAGTTTCATTTTATGTGACATAATTAGTATTTAGAGAATTATTTTTTTTTTTTTTTTGAGATTTATATGACCCTTTTTTATTTTTTTCAATATTTTACCTATATATTTTCCGATTAACATTTTATAATTTATTTTTTCCATTATATTGATATAAAAATTAAACTATTACTTATATATTTTTGTACAACTTTTGAATGTCTTAGTTTTATATTACTAAATTGATCTCTAATTCAATTTAATTTCTTCAGAGATTAATCAAATAAATTAAAATGAATGGCGTGAATTGTCAAACTGTGGTCAATTATCTTCCAACAGGCTCAATATTTTTGTCGAAACACATTTACCAAGGTACCATACCAACCATTTTCTATAATTTAAGCATTAAATTAAACTATCCTCGCCTATCTTATCTATCGTTCCACTTCAACAATTAGATTGACAACTCTACTGCAAGTCATTTCCAACTTCTTTTCTTCTTTCTTTGAACTGGTTAAAGTACATGTTCTTAATAATTATGTGCTTAATAGATGATGGTCAGTTTCAAATTCTTTTGTTCATAGGTTGCTTGATCCGGGTCTTAGTGGGATCAGGTCACAAATCGATGACATAATCTAAAAATGAATACTCATAACTCCTATTTTGATACATAAACTGACAAAACAAAATAAGCAATCAAAGACATAACCTAATAATTAGGAGTTGTTTAGTAGTTGGTTAGTTGTGCATATATTAATAATACATGGATTAATTATGAAGGAATTTATGTATTATTTTATGTATGAATTATTAGTGTATTACTTATATGTTTCACTTTCTCTCATATATAAAATTATGCATAAATTCCTCCATAACTTACACATATATTAGTTATTTCAGTTTCTAAACTGTAAACCAAACACCATAATAGTTTTTTATATGAATATACAATTAACTCCTAATCAACTATCATACATGATATTACTTATGATGAATTTAATACCTGCAAAATTCATTCCCAAACCAACTATCAAACTGCCCCTAAATGCTTTGAAGAATCCGTAACTACAAGCTGAGGATAAAGAACAGTCAGTTAAATCTCCAATCAAAACTGTAATTTTTACATATTAGGGCCCTTAGGCTGATTGAGCCCCTGGAAGGTGTAATATGAGGGTTACGTGAAGGGGGAAAGATTCTTGTAATTCTGCTATAATCCAAACCAATAACGTACCAAATTCTATCAAACTAAAATTATATTACTAGCTATCTATACAAAATTAGAAGATGTAGGAGCCACATAATTAATTTCTCTATTGTTTGGATTGTGGTCCTTAAAAGCTTTTACTTATAATGAGAGATTTCTCTAATCATAAGAAACTTTCTTTAAACGTCATACTTGATATGGCTTGTTAAACTATATATGTTAATAGTACACACCGGCATTGTTCTTTCATTACAAACATACATATAAAACCAACTAGACACCGTCCATGGACCATGGCCAAAATAATTTTCTTCTAGTGAAGAGAAGGTAGCCTCACTGAAAAATGTATGGGGCCAAATAAGTATCTTTTAAATTTCAAATTGCAACTCTCATTAAGTGGACAAAATAGACAACCGTTTCCCAAATTATTAGTATTATAGGCTGTTAAAACTAATGGTCCCATCAATGATACTAGCTTTTGTGACTCTGGATACTAAAGAAACCATGCCAATCCAATTCTTGACAACAGTATCCTCTTCATATTTTCATTGCATAATTATATTCCTTTCTTTTCCTAGTTATTTAAATATTTCTTTTTTTGTTCATATTCAAAATTTAAAGGCGTTTTTCCCATCATGATTACGATTAGTGACTTGAAAATATTGAAGATTAGTTAAAAGTAATTCCACTTACACCTACTGGCTAACAGGTCATCTATCATGTGAACATCAGTCTACCCTGTTTCTTACTTTTCAAAAGGGTTGGCGGTGGGGACACAGAGTGTGTGTATGTGTGTATTATTTGAGTGTGGTTCTCTACTCAGTTGTGTATTTTCTTTGAGAGACTTTTTGGGCTATTGCCAACCATATCATTCTTTTCCTTTCTTGTGTACTACCCTTTTTCTTTCCTTCTTTGATCTGCTTGAATATTGTTTATTAGTGTAAGAAGGATCATTTCTTTGAATTCTTCATCATCATCAACAGCAGCCGCAACAGTTTCTATACATGGCTACTGATACTGTTTCATCATATCATCCTACAACTGTCTCCTAGGTAAGCTTCTCTTAATTTTCTCTTCCTCTTGCTAATGATTTTTACTAGATATAACTATGTTTTATGTATCTTGTCTTGTTACTTTTGAATAGAGACATATCTTGACAGCTTTGATGAAGTGGTTGTTTGGTTATAGTCTTGTAGATAGATTACCTTATCATCTGCTGTTGTTATGTGTTTGAATTTTTCTAGTATAAAACAGATTTTAGATTCTTTTTATATTGTAATTTTGATCTTTGAGTACGAGGGTTCTAGTCTATATTGTAATTTTGGTTATACTACTATAAGGATATATCACCTTATCAGTCGGTGCTGTATGTAAGAAAGGGAAGAGACAACTTTGATGTTCAAGTGAATTTTACCTGTTGTTAAAACAGAAAACTAGACTTTTTTCAAAGGATGATGATGAAATTACTCTGTAGTTTTTAACTGAAATGTTTGATCGGTTCTGCTGAAATGGACTTGTTGCTTTGTTATGCAAGAATCTTTATTTTCTGTGTAGCTGTTCTGGCCTTTTTCTTTGTTTATTTCATTATCCTTTTGACTTGAGAAGTAACTTGAATGTGACAAAAGTCAGTAGTAGTATTACATGCTGATTTCACCAAAGAAAAAGCCTCTTCTTATGGGTGCTTTTTGTCAGTATCAATCTTTGTTGTGACTTGTGACTCTTGAGGAAATTACCATGAGTTTTTTTTAATTTGTCCTCTTTTTAACTAGTTTAGATTTATGTTACCAAGTCACTTCCATTAAGTTTCTTCAGAGAAGCTGATACTGACCCCTACCACACTCCAAAATGAAAGCTTAATATCCAAGATTTTATTCCCATTTTCAATACTTTTTCCCCCTCTAGTCTAAACATTTATTCATTTGATTTGTATTCTCATTGCTTCTTTATGTTTACCGCAGCAAGCTGTAAAGAAAGTGCCTGAAGAGGTTAAGACTATGGAAGGAGAGAGTGTTCTTCTTACCGAGGAGAACGAAGTAAAACCAAAAGAAGAAGATTACCCTACTGAACCAGTGGTAAAAGTAGAGGACACGAAAAATGAATCAGCAGTAATTGAAGAGCCAAAGAAGAATGATGAGGATGCAAAGACAATCAGTGGAAACAGACTATGAGAAAGTTGATAAAGAGGTGAAGCCGGATGCAGAGGAACCATCAAGTGTTAACGGAAGAAGTAAAGAAAGTTGATGAAGAACAAAAGCCAATAGCAGAAGAAGCAGCCCCAACGATAGTCGAAGAAGTAAAGAAAGATGAGGTAGAGAAGCCAATAGTGGAGGCACCACCTTCAGCAATCATAGAAGAACTAAAGAGCACTGCTGAAGAAGAGAAACAAAAAGCTGATGAGCCATGGGTCCTAGAAATTGAAGAGGTAAAGAAGGTTGAGGAGGAGCAGAAGCCTACAGCTGAGGAACCAGTTCCTACTAGAGTTGAAGTAAGTAAGGAAAGCTGATGAGGAAGGGAAGCCAACAACGGAGGAACCACTGGCAACTATCATTGAAGAGATAAAGAAGAGCGATGATGAAGAGAAGACTAAAGTTGATGAACCAATTCCAACAATAGTCGAAGAAGTAAAGGCAACGGATGAGATGCCAACAATAGAGGAAATGTCACCAACCAAAATCGAAGAGGTGGAGAAAAGTGATGAGGAAGAGAAGCCTAAATTTGATGAACCAGCTCCAACAATAGTGGAAGAAATACAGAAAGCTGATGAAGAAAAGAAGCCAACAATTGAGGAACCTCCAGCAACTATAATTGAAGAGGTAACGAAAAGCATCGATGAAGAGAAGCCAATAGCTGATGAACCATTGCCCCCAACAATTGAAGAGGTTAAAATAGTTGATGAACCACCTGCTCCGCCAGCCATAATTCAAGATGAAGAGAAGCCAAAAGTTGAGGAATTGCCAAGCGTACCTGCTAGTTCAGCAGAATCAGGAGAAAAGACAGCAGACAAGGAAATTGAGCCTCCTACTGTTGAAGAAGTTAAGAAACAAGATGAGACACCTGCATTGGATGTCACTAGCAAAGATGAACTTGCCCCTGAACCAGAAGCTCGGAGTATTCCTGATCAAGTTGCTGATGTCTCCAAAAGTGAACCAGAAGTCCAAGTAGAGGCTGGAAATGTTGGAACTTTAGACAACGAATCCAAAATAGAGCCTGTCAAGGAAAAGCCTGAGCAGCAGCCAGCAACAGTTAACATTGTGGAAACATCAATTGTTGTTGTTGAGGACAAGAAGGAGCAAATAAATTTAGAGTCCACTGAACCACAAAAGGTTAAAGGGGTAGAAGTTCTGAAAGCAGAACCTAAGGAAGAAGCTTCAGAACCAGCTTCCGTTGCAGAGGAAAAGCCAACTGAAGCAACTGATAAGATTGAGCAAGAAGTTGTTGAGGTTGTTACAGGAAATGAAGAAGCGATACCAGTAGATAAGGTAGAAGACGCCCCAAAAGGGGAACCTGTTGTTGCAGAGAGCTCAAAGCAAGAAACCTCGACTACTTTAGAAACGCTAAGGCAGAAAATGGATGAGGAAAGTCCTACAAAAGTTGCTGGAGAAAATGCTGTCATTGAGGAGAAAGAAAAGGAATTGGTTCCAGAGGCTACAGTTACCGAAGCACCATCAGAAGAAGTGGAAGATATCAAAACAGAAACAAAGGATGTGAAAACTGTCGGTCAAAATGAGAAGGGGGAGAAAAGTGTTGTCAATGAGGAATTAACTTCACCTGAAGCCGAGGGAGTAAAAACCTCTAACATTGCTGAAAAGGTGCCAGAAGTGGAGATTGCTTCTAGAGACATTGAACCAATTGCTGAAAATGGGAGCACAAAGGATGACACAGTTCCTACAACTGAAGCCAATGAAGCTGCAGAAGTTGAGAAGAAAATGGATGAGAATGCTACTGCTGCACCATCAGTAGAAAAGGCTCAGAGGTCGGAGACAGAGACAAAAAATGAGAAAGAAGTTGAGGATACTGAAAACACAGAAGCTCCTAAGGATGGTGAAGACAAGAAAACTACAGAAGAAGTACCAGTAAAGACAAAGCAGTCAAACAACCTTATGTCCAAGGTGAAGAAGTCACTTATGCAGGCTAAGAAAGCAATCATTTGGAAGTCTCCGAGCTCTAATTCTGATACAAAGAATGAAGTTAGAACCAAATAAGATACATGGCAGAAACATTACAATGATCATAAGT
>JBDJHY010000001.1:27922152-27933870 GCA_039654485.1 Withania somnifera | reverse complement strand
GAAAAAAAGAAAAAGAAAAATACAATTCCAATTAGGATTAGGAGAATAGCGAACCTATAAATAATATGGATCTTAGGATATGTCTAAGATTTCATATGAGAGATTAGTTTTTGTGAGAAAGTTTTCTAATCAATAAAAGAAAGGGAAGCTTCTTTTACGGTGTTCATAATTTTGATTTAAGTTATTCTTTGAAAAAATAATACAATATATAATATGTGATAAAAATAAAATATGTAATAAACAAATTACATAAAATAGATATTGGATATTGATAAGTCATAGGTAATAATAATTTGAAATACTAAATCATATTAAATAAGTCTAATAAGTAGTAATTACATGACTACATATTAAATCAAAAAAATAAATTAGTTTGTAGATTTATGCAAAACTAAAAAATAGATAATTTTTATTTGACTTACTAATATCTATGAGTTATAATTTGACCATTCAAATTTTAAGTTTAAACTTTAAATAATATATTGAAAGATAAAAACTATAAAAAAGTTTTAGAAATATTTATAGATTACGTCGTAATAAATATTTTTAAAAAATTATATATATGTCAAATCAAGTTGGTTTATTTTAGTACAAGTCAAGTCAAATTAATTATAATAAAATTTTATTTTAACACCAAATCAAGTCAAACCATTTGACACATTCTTTTTTCAATTTGACTCAATTTGCTAGTTTAATTCAGCTTACGATTCGATTTTATCCATACTAGCCTACCTTCTTCCAGGATGGGCTAACCTTTAGGAGGCAAAAGATGGGTCTAGCTGAACCTTATAAGCTTCAATTCCAGTGGTAGTATTCTTCCCGGTACCAGCTTCCATTTATCCTTTGAACGTAGAGCATAATTTTCAACTGAGGATTTCATATTTCAATTTTGAAATATGGGGGTATATATATATAGATGTATTGCATATACATGCTGCTAAATAATTCAGACTAAGGTTCAAGTTATTAAAGATTTATTATTTATAATAAAATTTTACACAAATAATAATCGAACAACCTTCATCATTAAACTTTTTAATCTGATGCATTAAAGAAATCAATGATTCTAATTTTTTATTTTTTTAGTATTATTATTATTTGTAAAAAGACTCAAATTAATGTTAATGGAAATGATGGTAAAGAAGGTGATTTGAATTTACCAATAGGACCGATAAAAGTAGGACAACTACAAAATAGTCACAAATTAGGATAAAATTATCATTTCTAACAATAAGTTTTAAAATTACCATTTGTAATTAATTATATTTAATGTATTTATACGAATAAATTGTATTTGTATTAAATGTTATCAATTATATTTATATCAACAAATATTAAATACAAAAAAGTTGACACTTGACTTATTATATATAAAATACAATATACAAATACTAATAATAAATAATATATAATATAAAATCATGCAAAATATAAATTCAAAAAAGTACAAAAATATAATTATATAAGAATTGTATACAACCGATACATAAAGATTGGGAGAAACAAGGAGAGTGGCTAGAGAGGGAGTCTTGTTTAGTAGAGTTATGCTACGAAGTGTAATTAATTGAAACTTATGCTGAATAGGTTAATTATGTGCATATATTTGCTAGGCTATGTAGTTTTCTCATATAACTATTAAAGTAGTTATTAATTAATAGACTCTAATCTTATATTTTTAATTCAACTACCTTGTGAGTGATAATACTCAATTACACTTTTAAGATGAATTTAAAATACACGATCGTTATAAAAATATAATTATCCAATTATGAGTCGGAATCGAATTCATGAAGGACAATTATATATGAGGCAATCGAGAAATACGAAAACTATAATTGAAATACTCTAATTCAAATAATTCTATAACGTCTGGGGTTTAAAAAGTGACAAAGATAAAATGATATATAATATGAACATAGTCTTCACAAAACAAGGAAAAACAGGTGATTTGATAATCATGAATCAATTTATATCAGTGATCCATTGTAACGTGTTAACTACTCACTAGTTAATCATGGATCAAGCAATTAGCCCTGAATTTTAAATCATCCACTCATGTCTCTCGATCAAAAGTAATTTCTCTCAAGAAGACCTCCCAAATCAAGTTAAGAAGCAAGAATATACATTTTAATTTTAGGCTACACTTGGATTATTCTGTCGTCTCTAGCTCAAATTTATTAGATGTAGTTTTAAACTCAAACTATTCTAATTAATCCTTCCAACTCTAGTTGACTCTCTCGAACTGAATCAAAATATATTGACAAGTCTTAGAATTAGCTAGTCTCTTTAAAAAACAATATAAATCACAAAAATCAATTACATAGATAAATATCCACTTTGTAAATTAGCAAGTCTTCAATTAATATAAAAGCAAAAAATTAAAATTAAAATTCCAAATCCAAAATATTCAAAATCTAGATATTGTATTATCTCTAACTACGATATCCGAATATGAAATTAACAAATATACCAAAGATATTCAACACAAAACAAGAGTAGAAGAATTAGGTAACAAAATTTTCATTGGGTTCTTGACTTCTTTCAAATTTTGATACTCCAGGCGTAGCTTGCTCTCCAAACTTGAGAAATTGGCCATAGATGAGAAATATTTTTCTAAGTCATGCTTTTATAGATTATCAAATGTTTTACAAATCTGTTCAATTTAGCCATTTTTGGGCTTCTAGCCACTTCTTTCATTTTTTATTTGATTTCTTTCCATATTCTTTTTCAATCATATAAAATCTATAAAATAGAAGTAAACAATATTAAATGCATTATTTTCTCAATTAAACATAAGAAGAAAAACCTAATTTTTTTTTTTTTTTAATAAAAAAGATAGGTCTGTAATATACCAATTCATCAATGAGACAGGAAAATGACTTAAACCATTAGTACTAGTTGAACAAATAAAAAATTATATTCTTTGATAATTAGTTATGTAACTATCTATCGATTTAATAATTATTTCTACTTTCCCCTTTCAATATTATAATTCTTGTAGCTGAATTCCTTGTTTTGTTACTCAATTAATGCGATAAATATTATAAACAATTCATGATATTATAACTATTTCTCGATCATGATCAATGTATTAGATCAATTAACGTGAGTAGAGCTAAATAGTAAGTAAAATGAGTTATAAAAAATATTCTTGTCTCATTTCTACAATTATTTTGCTTAAATATTTTACTCCATCATTTTGTAATATCGTTGTTACGACACACTTAATACTTACAGACAATCAATTTTCTTAACAGTAGAGGAAGTAAAGAATATTGCAAACAGACGACTTCTATAGTAATAGAGAAAGTGGCGGCGAGATGAAAAAGACTCCAAAATGTATAAAGTTTGTTTTGTTGATGTGTGACAAAAGAGCCCAATTTCTTTATGGAAAATGAGTTTACATAAAATGTAAGTTTATGGTAATTTAATAGCTTTTATTTTGTATATTGTTATAAATCTAATTACTACATGAAATTATGTTAAAATTAATAAATTTCAAATTCATCTTAATATTGATAACCGATAGAGGGATGACTAATCTTTTTGGTACACATACAAAAATTAAAAAGGTCTACAATTTTAATCTAATTAAGCAATTTAAACATATTTAGTATTCATAATATTAATTTCATTTTGTGAGACGAAATTATTTCATATTTGTTAAGACTTCGGACATTCTTTGATAATTATGCGATGAATCGTCTACATTAGCATCATATTATATTGTTAAGATTTTTGGTAACTTAATAACCCCTCTAGTAAATTTAAGTTCATTTGACAAAAAAATATTATATCTAATAAATAGGAATAAACTGATTTAAGAATGCAATATCAGATGCTAGATCATATATTTATTCGGTACTAAATTTACCATTATGTATTTCATTTCTAGTGAGTGTATATGAAAATATAACTTCTTTTTAAAAGTAAAATAAAATAACGTAAATAATGTTAATGCCAGATTCATGTTGGAAAGGAACTATAGATGGGAGTTTTCATTCGTCATTCAACAATACATAAAAAATTATCAGAAATGTATCAGCGTGATTAATAGTAATAATAATTTTATTAATGAGTCATTTAAAAATTATATTTTGTTAGCATTGTAATACTAGCTATTTTTATATATTCAATGTAATTTATGAATAAAGGAATTCATAGAGTTGAACATAGTAAAGTAAAAAAATTGAAAAATATTGTTGATATTGAAAATTTTTCGAAAGACTAGTTATGAATTTTTTCTCAATCGAACAATAAAATAGTTATACTCATTACTAAATTTGTTGAAGAGATGAAATAGAAACAATGTATACCTTTTTTTATCAAATGTTGAATGGATCACTGTTAGAAGAATTAGGTAAGGATACATTATCGAAAAAAAAAAAACTTTCATCGAAGAGAAACAAATTAGAGGTTTTCATAAAAATTCTCGTAAAATCAAGAATGAAGTTTTCATTCTATATATACTAGATAATGAATTAGTAACTATTTCCAATTAAAAAAAAATCCAATTGTTTCTAACTTTTTTTTTTTTTTTGTAATAGTGATGAAATCTAAAAAAAATTGATCAAACCTAATATCCATGATATTTACACGAGATCCTCTCTATGAAAGCCCCTAAAAGGGCTTAGTTGGACCACAATATATGTTTCATATGTGATTTTCTTTTCGTTTGTTTCGAGAATTTTATCGATCAATTTTAATTTTTTTACTTATAATTTTTTTTTTCAATTGAGATATATGGGGCATAGTCAGAGAAAAAGGAAAAGATGCCAAATCATCTTTTTTTTTTTTTTTTTTTTTTTTTTTTTTACAAATAATTTCCAGATTGATAGGATATATGTTTTCTCATTTGTATCACTTCATAAAAAATTTCTCATTTGTATGCTTCATAAAAAATTTCTATTAATACGATCAATTGTCATTATAAGCAAGAAATTTTTTCTTTGAATTAAAAGGTTATAAGCAAACATTAAACGAATTAATAGCGCATTGACTACCTAATTGATAAGAATGGTTCTACAAAGGAAATAAGATTTTGGCTTTTCAACTTAGAAGGGAACACCGAAATCATTGGTTATGAAGGAGGGATGGCTAGTGACAGGGTCATTCTCAATTACAAAAGTAGTAGCCATAGTTATGATTGGATGATGGAATGGAAGGCAGCCACGTCCGTGTACTGCTGCTACGCTACATAGATATATAGTCACTCATCTTTCATAACTGCATTTCTTTCTTTGTATTTATACATATATATGTATTCAGCCCGAGTCACCACTCTATCTACTACTTCCCTTAAATCCCTTGTTTCAACCCAACCGTATTGCTATCTATTTATCCCCTTTTTATGCAGATTCGAATTCTGTACGATTGCCGTTTTCTCTTCTTTTCTTGAATACCCACTTCAAGATTTCATCTCCCTGCCATAAAGGTACAATTATTGCCTACGGTTTGTTACCGTGGTTCCTTAATTGGCTTTTTCTTTTTGCTTCTGTTGTCATTTTTCTTTTGTGTGTGTGTTTTATTTGGGGAAATCTTTTTGACTTCTTGGTTTCTGTTTGATTCATTTCGTGTTTATACTTGTAACGTACGCTGTAGAATTAATTATTAACTTTTTGGAGCGTAAGACTGGTTAAGGATTTCCCGTTTGGCATACTGTTTGTATTGTTTGAGATTGCATAGTCTTAGTTAAAAAGAGCAGCCCAGTGCACTAAAGTTCAGCTATGTGCTGCGAGGGTTTGGGGAAGGGCCAAATCGCGAGGGTTCATTATATGCAACATTACCATGTAGGCTGTTTCCATGGATTGAACCCGTGACCTCCTGGTCACATGCAACAACTTTTCCTGTTACTCCAAGGCTTCACTTTGTTACATAGTCTGTACTTGCCTATATTTAATGAGTACTGATGAGACTAGGGGTTTTAGTTTCTGGTTTTGTAGATATTTATTTCATGAATATTGTTGTTTCTGCATTTGTAGATATTGGTCCTTGATTTTCAAACGATGGTCTTTGATTTAGATATACAAATTTAAGATGGCTTCTGGTTCTTTCTCAAATTTTTACGTTGACTGTGGTTGATCTGAATGAACTCTCTTTTTTGAACTTTATTTTGTTGAATGTTAAGGCTTTTCATTGATTTAACTTTTCGATTGAGATGAATGATTCTTTTTTTTTTTTTTTTTTGTTGTTGTTGTGTCTTGAATATGTGGGAAACAAGGTCAGTGCTTTATTTGTCTGGAGTTTTGCAATAGGTGTTTAATCTTATATTTGTTTCGTGAATGTTGCTTTAGGTCATGGATGGGAGGCGAGTTATAGCCATATGTCAGTCAGGTGGCAAATTTGAGGCTGATAAAGATGGTTTCGTTTCATATAAAGGCGGAGATGCTCATGCTATGGAAATGGATGAAAAACTGACCTACAATGATTTCAAGGTGGAGGTAGCTGAGATGTTTAACAGCAGCCTTGCTACAATGTCAGTTAAATATTTTCTTCCTGGAAACAGGAAGACACTTATAACAATCTCCAACGACAAAGACCTTAAGCGGATGATCAAATTCCACGGCGACTCTGATACTGCAGATATCTATGTGATGAATGAAGAAGCTGATGATCCTGATTTGTCAAACATGCCTGGCAGTAGGTACATCCTTGCTGCCTAAATATGTTGAATTCTCTCTTTTTAAAGGATGAATTATATAGGACATACTGTGTTGCAGGTCAAGCCGGACGACTTTATCAGAAATGGCGGTCCCAATTGACGCTCCTCTGAGTGTTGTGGAGGATATCATGGATGACCCCAATGAGTCCGGCCTCATGCTTGATGCCGATTTTGATGTTGTAGATGATACGAACAATGTTGATGACACAATTGCGGTAGAAGCTGAACTGCCTGTTCCTGTTTCATTTGCTGCTGCTAATTATGATGAGAAGAATGTTAAATCTGCTCAGCAGTGGCAGAATGATATAACTGGCGTGGGCCAAAGGTTTAATAGTGTACATGAATTTCGTGAGACGTTGCGAAAATATGCTATTGCAAATCAATTTGCTTTCAAGTACAAGAAGAATGATAGTCATCGAGTGACTGTAAAATGCAAAGCAGAGGGCTGTCCATGGAGAATTCATGCTTCAAGATTGTCAACCACCCAATTAATCTGCATTAAAAAAATGAATCCTACCCATACCTGTGAAGGGTCCGTTATTACTAATGGCTATCAGGCAACAAGGAGTTGGGTAGCTAGTATTATAAAGGAGAAGTTGAAAGTATTCCCGAATTACAAGCCAAAGGACATTGTCAATGACATACAAAAGGAATATGGAATCCAGCTAAATTATTTCCAGGCATGGCGTGGGAAAGAGATTGCTAAGGAGCAGCTTCAGGGTTCATATAAGGAGGCATATAGTCAGCTGCCATTTTTTTGTGAAAAAGTAATGGAGACAAATCCTGGAAGTCTTGCAACTTTCACTACAAAGGATGACTCAAGCTTTCACAGGCTTTTTGTATCATTTCATGCGTCACTCTATGGCTTCGAACAGGGCTGCAGGCCCCTGCTTTTCCTTGATAGCATATTTTTAAAGTCCAAATACCAAGGCACTCTGTTAGCAGCAACAGCTGCTGATGGGAATGATGGTGTTTTTCCTGTTGCTTTTGCCATAGTAGACTCAGAATCTGATGATAATTGGCATTGGTTCCTATTACAGCTTAGAACTGCATTGTCAATGTGTCGTGGTATTACTTTCGTGGCTGATAGAGAGAAGGGGCTTAGAGAATCAATTGCTGAAATATTTCAGGGTGAGGATGTCTTTCATGGCTACTGTCTACGCTATCTTTCTGAACAACTTATCAGGGATGTGAGAGGGCAATTTTCTCATGAAATCAAGCGCCTTTTAGTTGAGGATTTTTATGCTGCAGCTTATGCATCAAATCCTGAAGGCTTCCAGAGGTGTGTTGACAGCATAAAAAGTATTTCACTAGATGCTTACAACTGGGTAATGCAGAGTGAACCTATTAGCTGGGCAAATGCTTTCTTCCGTGGGATGCGATATAACCACATGACATCAAACTTTGGAGAGCTTTTCTATGGCTGGGTATCAGATGCTCATGACTTGCCAATCACCCAGATGGTTGATGCAATAAGAGGTAAGATAATGGAGCTCATTTATACCCATCGGACTGAGTCCAATCAGTGGGTGACAAGGCTAACTCCATATATGGAGGAAAGGCTAGAGAAAGAAAGCCTAAAAATTACTTCTCTTGAAGTGTTGATGCCTAATGGTACCAGATTTGAGGTCCGGGGGGATACAATAGAAGTAGTTGACATTGACAATTGCTACTGTAGTTGCAGAGATTGGGGGCTAACTGGCTTACCTTGTTGCCATGCCATAGCTGTCCTGGGTTGCCTTGGCCGTGATCCGTACGACTATTGTGCTAGGTACTTTACAGCTGATAGTTACAGATCTACATATTCAGAGTCAATACATCCAATTCCAAGCTTAGAAAGGCCCAAGAGAAAAAATGCTTCTCAAGCTGCTGTAACAGTAACCCCTCCTCCCACCCGTCGTCCACCAGGGCGGCCAACTACTAAGAAGGTGGGTTCCCATGAAGCTGCTAGGCGTCAACTCCAATGCAGTAGATGCAAGGGTACAGGCCACAATAAGTCAACTTGCAAAGAGGTGTTACTGGAAAGCTAAGATCTGGAGGTATTTACTTTATTTTGTGTTATTATTTGTGGGTTGGTTGGTGATGGTGATGGTGATTTGGTGCTGTTATCTATTTGTATACATGTATACAAGTTTTTTTTATTTGCTATTCACATGTATAATTTGCGTAAGCTGCTCAACAATTTGCAATACTATGCAATGTTAAGATTTTGGTTCAGTTTGGTAATTTAGTATGTCGTGATTTGGTAAATGGCTAAAGTCAATAAAACAACATAAATAGTTGAATGGAAGGCCAAATGGATAGAGCTCTGGCATTGCATTTTCTCCCCAAGAAATCTCTTGTTCTCTGTGGAATCTGAACGACTTGGAGCATATAACAGCATTATATATGTTTTGTCGTCTATATATGACATCTACTTGTATTTGTCAATGTACCTAAAAAGGTTATATGTGGGTGACTTGTATGTTAAGAGTGAATTAGGTGAGAAAGTGTAGTATTTGCTTATTTTTCATGTTGGATATCAGGGATTGTAGAGATGATCCTGTAATCAAATTCAATAATGCTGTATGGATCCTGGTTCATCCTGATTACTTTCTGATCACGCCCTTCCATAAGTTTTACCAGGCTGATCCTTGTGTATTGTGCTCCTCACTTTCAACCGTTACACTACTTGCATTCAGATAGTCTCAATTTTTTTTCCAATGCATCACAATTCACTATTTTCCTTATCCAAATGCATACATTTTGATTAGATACTAATTTCTTCCAAGTAGTTATATTTCATACTGCACGATTTGAGAGAGATAGAGGCAGTTGAGGAACGGTTAGTTGGCCGGATGGCTTGCATTATCTTTCAACATCATCTGTACCTCTACTATAAAAGCTCAAACACCACAGATTAACTATGTCGTCAGTCTTATGGAAGTTTAACCTAAAATTTCCCCTATATTTTCATTGCTAACTTCAAAAATCTTGAAGGATCACACCACTAGCTTAATTATTATTCCATTATCTCGCTGCTTCTTTTGTAAAATTGAACATTGGTTAAATATCTTAGTGAATCTCATGATTCAAACTGTCCCCTACTCGTGACTGGAATCCAATAATCCAAAAATATGATGAAGTCTCAAATAACCCTGTGAAAGTGGAAATATCTCAACAAACCCAGCTAGAGCAAAATTAAACCAAGTCTGGAGCATCTATACTGATTAGTACAAGTAACTGATGTCTGATATGCAAATCTCACTAAAATAAAGAAATAGAACGATAGATAAACCGGTGGCCTCCATGGATCTGTTGTATGACTCACCTTGAAGATGGTAACTTAGTTGGTAAGGACTCGGTGTCAGGCGACTCAGTTGTCAATCAAAGCATCAGCTAAAGTACCTGCATGTATAGCAGATAGGGTTAGTCACAAAGACTAAATAAGGCCGACAAGTGAAAAGCAACGCATATATGTAATGTGAAATGAAAATACAATATGCAAAGGAGAAACCTACGAAGTTTAGAAGTGAAATACTAGTGTCAAGAAAAATGAGTTGATTATTATGTAAGCTGACATAGTACTAATAATACACAACAATAACACCTTGGATATGTGGAGGGTAACTCTGGCCGACCTCTTTCCATAAACAACTAAACTACGGAGGGTAACTCTGGCCCGACCGTCTTACTATTCCGTCTGCGAAGGGTGGCTCTGGCCCGACATCTTGTCATCTTATGTGGAGTCTCTTCGAGAAGTGGAGGGTAACTCTGACCCAATCCAACCCGTCTTACACACTTGTGGACAACACTTCAAAATCAAGTAAACACATCAATCATAAGGCTAAATAGTCATAAGTATCATACAATATGAGTAATATTCAAATACAGTGTATCCCGAAGATATGACCTCAAATCCCAGACGAATAGAGGATTTACGATATTATTAAGTTTGTCAAGCACATGCTCACTCCACACATGCACTAGACAGTAAAAAACAACTATGCAAACAAAGGCCGAAGAAGAGTGGCACTTAGATGTTACGATTTTCCCTTGCCTAGATTTGCCGGACAAGTAAGCTCGCACTATCCAAAAAAGTGCCGTCAGGCCTATGAAGCGACTCAATCTATGCAAAAACACAAGTAATGGTTCCAAATTAGTCTAGGAAACTAAATGTTAACTTTCTCAAAAAGAAATTATTCTAGGAAACTAGTCGCATTATTTTAGAGTACTTCGGGGTCAAAGCCGACTTTTGGTTAGCTCAAACCTGTTGCTCAGGTCAACGGTCCGAAATATGAAATTGATTTCATGCCCATGTTACCTGTAAGCTATGTAATCTAAATCTATCATCAAGTTTTGATTTGATGTCAGTTGATGGGTCAAATCTAAATTTTCCTAAATTTCAAGCTTAGAGTTAAATTTTAATATTCTCTATCTCAATTCATGAATTTTTTAGGTAAAAAATACCACAATCAACCACCAATATTAAAATATGTATTCAAATCCTAGGAACTCATAACAAACATACAAAGGAAATTCGTCTCAACACATAAAAAGGCCAAAATCTTGGCTTCAGTTAGTAGAAAAATCATAATTGTATGACAATTTCTCTAAAACTTATAGGTTCATGATTGCCATTATTAATTCTTCAATCATTAGGTCCCCTAATCATTACCATTATCATTGAAGCATTATAATCTTATAAAGAGTATGATATGACCCAAATTGAACATAATACGTGAAGCCTCTATGAACATTAGAAATCTTTCACCGTTAACCCCTGAGGTGTCGCCGACAAACCAACAAGTACAAAGTGGGCTCGGCCATTAACTACACCTTAAATTGCCACCAAGGTTCAACTAACTATCATACCATCTTTTTTTTTTTATGAAGACCAACTATCGTACCATCTTATGTAATGAGAGTCTGACCCACAACTTTATCCATTAATTATCCACTTTGTAAGCAACCGTTAAAATTAGCAAGTTATAGTTAAGGAAGGATCTCAAAATTCACAGGCAAATATCGGTTCATTACTGTCTCCACTTCTTAAAATGATGTTTGGCCTCGAACGT